>JAWNLY010000055.1:1682500-2282500 GCA_035042045.1 Drosophila melanosoma | reverse complement strand
AGAACCACCACCCGAAGCACCTTCGCCTTACCAACAATTGCCGCTGATTGGTTCCAATTCACGTCCAGCACAAAAACAGCCAACTAGCAATCCAAATGGCCATCAAAAGATGCATCCCACATTGGCAGCACAAAGTAAGCCAGCAGACAAGGACACCAAGGAATTGTTGATTTCCAGCAATATACGCTTCCCATCCAAGCAAGAGGATTCGCTGGAGTTGTCCTCGTCCATGATTGCCTCAGGTCCACCGACTTCCGCCCATATTAATGGACATGCACAACCGTTGAGTCTGCAGCAGATACAGAACGCAAATCCAGTGGTCTTTCCCAAGCTCAGTGATGATGAGAATGTTCAGATTCAGCAGCACGAAGTAGTCAACCTGAAAAAGCAAGAACAGCATTTGGTAAACTATCGAATTTATCGATCTTTATCGATTTGTCACTCAATTTGATCTCTTTCACTTTTGTAGAAATTCCCAACTCAACAACTGATCAACAATGAACAATTGGCTCAATCACCCTCCCGGGATATGGAACCACCGCCACGCTATGCTCCATTGCATAGCCCATCCCAGGCAACATCGGCTCCGGGGAAACCATTCTATATGGAATACGATCGCAAGTCGCAGCATCCAACTGGTCCACGTCCCAACATAAATCTGCCCAACATTTTGCCACAATTCCGGCCAAATGCCAAAATCTCCGCTGGACATGGACATGGCAACATGAAACCGGAACCTGGAAACATACGTCTGCCCATGCAGGGAGGCAAACCGTCATTTAATCCTTCAACTCCGCCACAATTTGCAAATAGACGTCAGCCGTTGCAACAGCAATATTTGCAGAAACGTTACCAGCTAAATCGCATGGCAGACTATGAACATGGTCCTCCGGTCAACAGACGTGTCTACCGCGTACCTCCAAACAATGTCCAAAGACTCCCTCAGCTAAGGGATCGCATGTATCCTCGTCGTCCGCAGGGTGCCATGCGTCCAATTGATAACTACTATCCGGTTGAGCGGAATGCCCCAAATGCCCCAAATGCACCCGAGGCAGCCAAGCTGGTTAGTGGCGATTTAGGTGATTTTGAGGAGGACGATTTGGTTATTAATGATCCACCACAAGCACCCAACAAGGATATACCAAACAGTCCAAATGACTCCAAACTGGAGGCAGTAATCACCCTGCAAATGCTGCAGTCGCAAAAGAAAAACAATAACGGTGAGGACAGTGGAGCTGGGGAAATTCAAGTAACAGCCGATAATGATCCACAAGAGGAAAACGATCGGAAGTCCGATCCAAATGATATATATGCAGTATATGCCACAAAGCCAGACACCGTATTGCATCCGGAAGCGGATGGATCGTCTGCCGTGGAGTATCAGAATACACCCTTCTCTGTGATACGCGATCAGCCGCAAGAGCCCATTTTGAAGAACAAGAAACCGCAATCGTTGCAACAGCAGGCGAAAATTCAGCCACTAAACAAGCAAAAGTTTCCGTATCCGATCGAGAAGCCGGATCCATCCTACACAGAACTGCAACAGCCGGCTGTGAGTGTACCCGGCGTCCTGATTGCGCCACGCATCATTAACAGTGCCTTTAATGCTGGCACAGAAGCACCAATTGCTATTGCCTATACGCCGACCGAACCGAATCCCTTCTCAAGAAGCGGTCCAGCGAAACAAGAGCAACATCACTTGAACAAACCGAATGCTGCTGAGACACAAACCGAGGAAGTGCTGGGCATTGATTTTGATTTACGTGGCCACAACTATGAGAAGAACTTTATGGCACCCTTTTACCCAAGCGTCAGCTTGGGCGGTCCTGGTGATGTGACCAGTAATCCATCATTGACCAACTGGAAAATTGTGCCATCTGCCTCCGATCAGCAATTGTACGAGAAGAATAACATAAATCGTGCCGATGTTGCCGCTGTGACGGATCAAAAGAAAATTGAAAACAAGAATTCGACTACGGAAAAGTATTCCGAATTGGATAATTTCCAGCCGGAATTACAGGGCGGTTTCCGACCCATCTATCCAACTGATTATCTGCACATGCAGGAACAACAGCAGGATACAACTTTGAGCAACGAAAGAAATAAACCAATGGCTCTGGCACTGATTGGATCACTGACAACACAAACACCCCAAACCATAACTTCAGCTGGGACTACACCTAACCCGGGATCATTAGATAGTACAACAAAAACCAGTGTAACTACAGCGAAAAACATTGCTGAAGTGCAGCTAAAAAGTGAGGCTCAAACTACAACAATAACAACAACAACAACAAAATCGCCAGTTAACCAATTAAAACCGACATCAGCCAAAAAGTCAACATTTGAAACGAGTCTGGCTGCTCTACTTTTCGGCGATGATGATGAATATGAAGATGGTGCTCGGCAGTCCGTTCAGAATTCAAAACCCGCCGTGGGCCCCATAAATGTGGCACGTATGGGACCGCGTAGTCTATTTGCCAGATAACTCAATAAGGCACTATTTGATTTTCTTAGCAGCATTTTAGATTGTATTATTTATTTGAAAAACAAAATAACAAAATAACAAAAAACAAAAAAAAACTAAGATGTGTATAAAAATTGTAAACGAATCATGTAATAATTGCGTTATTGCAGCTAATCTTTAGTCGTAAGCGGACAGACATGCTTAGATGCTAGCCACCAATGAATGAACCTACACGTAAGACTTTTGCGAGTCTGATTTGAAATACACACGAAAATATATATTGTTCGTTTTCAAATTGGACTCCCGAATCGTCGCTAAATAATCAGAAGCATGTATTCAAAACTACGTACAAACCTCTTCCACAATATACCGAACACGCATACATATTTATTATTTACTTATACAAATAATTATAATAATAAAAGTCGGCAATTCAATTTGCAATTCAAACGATAAAATTTATATTTGCAATGTTTCTTTAATTTATGATATTAGTAAAATTAAATGTTACACTCAACAGTTGCAAAAAACCAAAAATTTGGCCGAAAATTTAAATCTGTTAAACGATATTATTGTTTGACGCACCTTTTTAGCCATCCCCAGTTAAACACCGGAAGCATTATTTTTTATTTAAAAAAAAATTGTGCTCGTAAAAACAAGTTCTTAATCTGAAAGCTCAATTATTTCCGAAAACATATTAAATTAAAGCGGATTAACAAGTACCTCAGTACTTTTGTTGTTAAATTAACGATTAATTTTGAAACATGTGTAAGCATATATAATTAAAGAACAAAATAAACCCAAATAATATGAAAAAAAAAAACAGTAGGCATTTAGTATATCTGAGTTTAGGTGAATAACAAAAACCGTACCCTTTTTATGTTTAAAATACATATTTATTATACAACTCGGTAATGGATATCTCCACATTTGGAGCGTACTCACAATCGTAATTTAATAATGTTTATGATGGACACGATTTTGGGTGAACAAAAGTCTGTTAAATTGCCCTTATGAATGATGAATGAGTTATTCTTAATTTTAGTGCTAATGCAATGTTAATATAATACTTGAGTGTTACCATTAAACAGTTGACAGAAATAAAATATTTAACAATGGAAATTAACGTGCGATGTGTTTTCTCTGATAATGTGAAGGTTCTAAGTGTTAAATTCAGTTAAATACGCATATGTACAACTTATACCGGTACTTTAATATATATATATATATATATATAAACAGCATTTAGTGGCTTCAATCTTTAACCAACTGCAACCAATTTTTACAAATTTTGACTCAGTCTTTGCAATGCATTTCAATCTATACAAGTTGTTTTCGTATTGGAAACTAGTTGTTATATGGAAAGTTCAACAGAAGTGATCGAAATCCATTTAAATAGTTGATGTGGCACTCTTTCCTGCAAAATATATTATTACTAATTTTAGCAGAATTATCTTGTCGAAATTTGCATGACTAACAGAGGCTAGTTTCTTAAATTCATAATGTGGAGCATATATATACAAAAACTTTAATTTCATTTGTACACACCCATTTATATATATATATATATAATTTTAAAATGTTCAAATACATATGTACTCACATATCAACACACAAACACATAGTATTTTGCACTGATTCTTACGACATATGTACATGTATCTTAAAATTAGAAATTGCTGTCATTTATTATCTGTTCTCGTTATGAAATTTTGTCAATTTACGTGTATATATACTAAGACTACATTATTTGTACAAATAAAAGTCGTTTTTCTTTTCCTATTTTTTTTTTATCGATTTGTCAGTGCTTTAGGAGGGAGAGCCTTAATATATTGATTGGGCTTCACCTGCTTTAGTTTAGTATGTATATATATATATACTAATATGTGAACATACAAACCAAGTTAGTCTCGATGATCGAAACGTTCATACAGACGGATATGACTAAATTAGCCGATGAAGAATATGCATCAATTTTGTATGGTCACAGATTATTGTTTCTGCTGATTATATACATTAGCTTTATTTATCATTATCATTATCAATACCATTATTACCCATATTTATGGTCCAAGGTATAAGAAATACAAATATATTTAGATCATATTATTATTATTATTATTACAGCTATGCCATTTTCTTGGAAGTCTAACAGCTAAAACACTAAATAATGTAAATAAATACTTTTCTTGATTGAATTACAATTATTTACTAGCTTTCGCATAACATAGATTTATATAAATAAGAAGGACTAGGAACCAGTACAACATATTAGAAAAATGTTCGGAAAATGAAAAATGTTGCTATACATAATATACTACTTTACAATTTGAAACGACCTATTAGACTTAAAATTTAGTATATGAACATTTTATGCTTCGCAATTATATAAAAAAAAATAATATATGTATATCTGTTTATAGAGTGCTAACGTTTAATCAGTGAAACATAAAGTGATGATTGAAAATTGAAAATTGGAAATCATCAATAGACATCTACAAGAACTAAATATTTTGTGTGCAAACTGAATGATTAAGCTCTCTCTCATATGTAAACTAACCGAAAGTTGGATAAAAAAAAAGGAAACAGCTGCCAACGCATTTTGGAAATTGCTTAATAAATATTCAAAGCCAATATGGCTATCCACATTGCCCGGTGCTGCCCAATTATTGTTATTGTTGTTGTTGCTGTTGCTGTTGCTGATGCTGCTGCTGTTGCTGCTGCTGTTGCTGCTGCTGCTTCTTTTTGTCGAATATGGATAGCTTCGACTTGACGGCTCCCTCGCAGACCATCATGCGCTGCTGTACAGGTCGCTTGTCCAGTTCGAAGCACAATGAATCTGGATTTAAATGCCGCTTAAAGTCGGAATAGCGATGTGCCTCATACGACAGATAGCTGGAGCCCAGGGCTGAGGCAGCCACAGCAGCGGCAACAGTTCCATTCCCATTACGATTATGCACCGACGGCGGCAATGAATCCTGCCGCTTACGCTCAAAGTACTCCACGATTTTGGCTATTTGCGCAGATCGTGTACTCGGCAGAGCGGTGAACGAACGATCATCCCAGAGCAATGAATCGGAGCTGATGTCGTCCGAGCTGTCCGTGTAGATGGACGAGGTGCGATTTTTGCAATACAGCAATTGATTTGTTGCAAACGGGCTGCGTTGCAGCAGTGAATGGATTTCCGAATCGAGAGCGAGCCGATTGATTATACCCGCTGTGGCCGACATCTGGGCATCGCCACCACTCACCAGCGAGTGGTGGCAGGTGTAACGCCTGTGATGTGTTCGTGGTGCAATAATCTCGGCATCCAGCTCATCCATTGAATCCAGTGCCGTCGACGACGATGTGTTGCAGATGCCACCGCCGGCAATCGCGGCAGTTTCGTTATCAATCGATAGTAAAACGGATGGCGATGTCGTTTCATTTTGATGATGATGATCGGCAACGGCAGCTGCGGCGACAATTGAACCCGCCGGCGCATAGTAACAGCAACGACACAAACTGGCCAGTTTATCGCTAAAAAGAATAAATGTTTAATAATGTTGTTGTTTGTTGTTGTAACGTTGCGTGTTTTACGCGTCCTCAAATTCGTTTACTTGAGTTTATTATTGCCCACAGTCTCGATCCTCAGCTGGGATTTTAATTGATCATAACAGCAGTTGCTATTATTGGAACCGACCACCAATGATCCGATGCCGCACAATTGTCGCGTATAACTGGTGGTGTTTGCCGTGATCGCCGCATCCGATTCCTCATTAAAGCACGAATAGAAACCACTCTCAATGGAATCGCGCCGTGTCAGATTTTGTTTTGCAGGTAATATATCGCAGGACGATGTTTTCAGTTCATTCAATTCGGATGCGGCCGTCTCCTCCTCCTCCTCCTCCTCCTCATCATCATCCTCCTCCTCTTCCAGCTGATGCGGTGTACTCTGCGAAACGGCATCCATTTGGGAATGCGATGTGCTGCTCTTCGTTTCATCCTTAGTGATATGCTCAATGCAACTGGTCGCATCGACAGTTAGAGGCATCGTTGTCAGTGCATTGCTGGAGGCACTCGTTTTGAGTAGGGCGGAAGTTGGTTCAAGTTCGATGCTGTTGGGATATTTTGTTATGGTTCCACTGCTGCCACGAAAAAGAGGATGGGTGTAGAGGGAATTTGCGCGATATTTGCGTGCAACAGGCATTGTGGAGGGACGGACTGCGCTGTCATCGCTGCTGGACTCGGCGTCCGCACAATTGCCGCCACCATCGAGATCCTCGCCCTCAGAATTGCAAAAGTCACAGTCATCCATGTCGGGCAGTGCTGATCCATTTATTGTTGCAGTCGCAGTTGCCGTAGTAGTTGCCTTAGCAGTTGCAGTTGCCGTAGCAGTTGCCGTTGCATTGCTGCTGCGATGCGGCAATTTCAGTTCGATGGCGCTGTATTTGCGCGACAATTGTGGGGAGACGGGCAGACTCTTTGGTTCACTACAACTAGTTGTAGTTGTTGTTGTTGTTGCACCTGCTGTTTTCGCCGTTGTTGCAGCACCTGTCGCCGTTTTGGAGTCGCTGTCAGTCATAGTCTTATTTTGCATGGCAACCAGCTCCTTGAAGAATGGCGCTGACATCTCAAAGCACGAGCTAAACAAGTCACCGACACCAGCTGCATATGTCTTTGGATTGGCGCCCAATATCTTTTTAACACCACGCAGCTGCGCCAGCGCCGTGAATGGATTTGGTTTGACGCCATTGTGATCCTTGGCTAACGATGGCTTATATTGCGGATCCTTCAGGCACATCGTTTCGCCAACTTTGCGCAGGGTTAGCACCGCTGATATTGGTGGCGGCAATGGTGGTGGCTCCGGCACCGTCGACACGGGCATCAGCACCGTCGCTGTTTCCGCACCACCATTTGCCAATTGTCGCGGCGGTGTCGGTGAATGGGTCGAGGATCGCTGTCGCTGCATTTGATGACAGCGCGCCTTATCGCTGGGCGACGTGTGCAGCGGAAAATGTATGATATTTTCACTGAGTGATCGTCGATGCAACAGTATCTCGGCTTCCAGTTTCTGCGTGGCACGCCGCACACGCGATTGCAATATATGCTGATCGTAATCACTACTGTTCTCGGCCAGCAGCCAGTTGGGTGTGCCGGGCGTGGCAGCCGATGCGGATTTACAACCGATACTCGTCGGAAATCGAAAGCCATCCTCATCGACGTCACGCAATCGGCCTTCGGGCGATGCACTCATTGTGCCAACAATCGGTGGCACAGTTGCCACACTACTATTTGGCAGGGAATTGATCAATTCCAGCGAACTGAGCGGACTCGACGTGCACATTGATTCCTGATCGTATTTTTCGGACAGCAACGTCAACTTTTTGGTTGCATCATGGAAAGTCGGTCGACTCTTGGGATCGTACTGTGAAGATGAAATTTGTTAATAACAATAAATTAATTGATGATGTTAAATAACTTACCAGACAACAGTAAAAGGCTAGCCTTAAAAAGACAGGTGGCGTGTCCATTGGACACAGTTCAACAAACGACAGATAATCTAAGCCGAATGATGCGGTACGTGGCATCAAGTCTGGATCGGCCTCGATGCGTGCGATAATCTCACACTGAATAATGCCGAATGAGAAAACGTCGCTGGTCTGATCATACCACTGGCCTTTCAGACACTCGGGACTAACCCAGTACGGTGAGCCAACTGTCTCTAAACGTGATTTGCCGCTGTAATCAAACACAAAATACATTAATTCCAATGTGAACAACATCAAAGCATAAAAACAATGAAAAATACAATCGAAATTGTATGCATAAAACAAATGATTATTAATTATCAACCAGATTAGAGGCATGTGATTAGATAACAAAAATGTACTTACGATTTCACTGGTATTTTAGCAGCCAATCCAAAGTCACCGACAACAGCTTCGTATTGTTCATCTGCGAGATGACGGATGAGCACGTTCTATATTTTATGTATTTTTTTTTTTTTTTTGGGACAAAACAGATGATTACATTTTAGTTGAGCAGTTTAAAAAAAACGTTAGTTTTTAGTACCACTTACCTTGCTTGTTAAATCTCGATGAAAAATACCCGCTTCGTGAACATATGTCATTCCGCGCGCTATATCCAGCGCCAGTCTTATTTTCTTTGCAGCGCTGAGAAACCGATCTTGGTTGGCCAGCAACTGCTCCAGTGAGCCACCGTTAATGTACTCGGTCAGTGCATGTAGTTGTCCTTCTTGCACACACACTCCCATAAAGCTGTGAGATGAACAAAAAAAAACACATATAAGTCAAATAATAAATATACATAGGTATAAAAGTCAAATTTCTTCAATATGTATTCAATTTAGCTGTAAATTTTAAGTAAAATAAACCCTTGAACTTCTTTTTTTTTATTTTATTAGGTTTTTTGTTATTTTTATTTACTTGTTTTATGTTTGTTTGAGAATAATGTTAAGTAAAAATTACTGTTTCACGAGTGAATGAATGCATAATGCGAAATTGGTTAAAAAGGAGGAGCAGTGCGAGGAGTCTTTTTTTCTACGTGAATTTGATTTTGGTTTTTTTTTAAAGTAATTTTATATGTGGAATGTTGTTGTTTAAGGTGTCAAATTGTTGGCATGAAATTGAATTAATTGTTTCAATTAATGAGGACAGTTCAAGGTCTCAATGCATAATTAATTAATTACTAGGTCTAATTATGGCGTTAAATTGTTGTTGAACTTTATTAATGTGGGATTGTGCTGACAAATTGCAAATGCCGTAAGTACATTTTGGTAGAAACATAGAGTTTGGAAGAGGGTTTCAGTTTTGTCTGCGTATTATTATGTTATTATTCATAGTTATTTTCTAGTTAATACATTACTTTGAGAGAACTTACCTTAATATATTAGGATGCGATAATTTATTAAGCAACTGAACTTCCCGCAACATGTTAGGTCGATTAGCGCGCAATTGATTCATTTTCAGCACCATCACCTTGCCAGTTGTACGATGTGTGACCTAGTTAAATAAATTAGATGAGATGATTATGATTAATGATGCATCCTTGAAGTGCACATTTAATTGTTCTTCTGTTTTGCACAGAATTACTATTCGTATGAGTAACAAGCAGATACAATAAAGATAATTTCTAATTACAAATAAACTGGATAGGTGACTATTGCTTGCGATTTACAGGCGCGTGAATGAGATCATCACTAGGCAATTATTGAACATTTTTTTAGTTTTTAAAATACTATAAGGAAACATCTCTTAAGGCTGTATACATTTTAAAATATAACAGCAACAAAAATTTAATAAATAAATAGTAATAACTATAAGGAAGGCTTATTTATTGCAGTAAGCCACTAACGGCCTAGGCAATAAAAAACTTGAACTTTCATATTGCCGGACATTCACTATCCAGTTATGGGAGGTGTCCGCCTTGGGCAAAGCAGGCGCAGCAATTAAGTCATCATTTTTTTCAGTATATAAATAATACATTAAAAAAAAACTGCCCCATTTAAAAATATTATGATATTTTTGAAATTAGGAATCGGATATATATGTTCTCTACTTATATATAAAAAACTAAAATTGATAGCGTAAATTAGTTACTACATCCACACATGCCGCAATGATTGTTATGTCAACATTTTGACAATGTGGTGGCTTAAATAATTTGGGTGCATGGTATTGTGGTATTTTCACTTTCAGCTGGGAAATGCGATATGGCAATTGCGGAAGTAAAACAACAAGAAAGCGCCAAGCGGCTGCAACAAAAAAGCAGCACCAAAAATATACAAAAAAAAAAAATCCTTTTTCCACCAAAACCAAGATGAAGCCGTGTAGTGTAATGCAACAAACCAGTTGCCGGACGCCTGTCACAGACGTCCATTTGAAGCTCTGGCAACATCAGCAGCAGCCGCAGCAGGTAACAAAAACCCGCCTGATGATGCTGTTGTTGTTGTTGTTTCTGTTGTTGTTGTTGTTGTTTGTTACACGGACAATTTAGCTACAAGTTTCAAGTCCACTCATTCGGAGATATTCCCAAACTAGTTTTGATGAAACGGCATTGACCACGATTGACATCGATTGCATCGTCAGCGAAATTATTTGAACAATTCCCCACATGCAATTTGGGCTTTACTGTTAACAAATACCATTTTAAATATGATTTTCAAAAGTTGCGTTTCGTTTTTCATGTTTGAACAACTTTTCAACGAACATCGAACGAATGTTGAAAAAATCGTCTTTTTTTTTTTTGTTTTTTTTTTTTTACATTATTTTTGTTAAGCTTTTTGTGCAATCACAAATCTGAACTCAAAAAAGGCATTATCGCTTGCAACTGTTGCGAGTTGTCAACGCACAGCTCACACCTGTTGTAAAGAAACGTGTTCGATTACAAATTGAAATACTTCAGCTAAAAAGCAATGCGATTTCACACATATTTAAATTATCCACTAACTGGCAGCAAATGCCACGAGAATATAAGTAATTGTGGCAAGCGGATAATATTGTGCCGTTTGTTTTCGCAAAACAAAATTTACAATTGTGTCAACAAAACGTCGGCAATAAGTTGGCAACAAGTCAGATGATTCTACACTGAAAACAATTAAGTAGAAAGTATAGATAAACATGATGTTTTTGGTCGATTAAGGGCAAGCATTTAAGCATTTGAGAAAAATATTTATCAAATTCGGAAATTATATTTCTTTATTAGGGCAATTTTAATTTTTGGGTAATTTAAAAATTCTCTTTGATTTTGTTCAATTTCCACCTCTAATATATTATTTTATATAAGAATTCAAAGTATTATTTTATGTTTTAATATTAAATTTATTTGGAGTTTAAACATTTACTTCCTTTAGTTTGAAAATAAAAGTAGATATTAAATAAATAAATTTAAATATGCTTTTTGCATTCTTTAGATCAAATGTTTTAATATATATATATATTATATATTTATATATAAATCGCATCGTTTTTTAGTGTGGATATTATTATTCTTTTTTTTTGACTAACGTTGCTGGTTTTTTAATAAAATATTGTAAATTAAAAGCAAAAGAGATTGTTGAAACGGAAAAAACAACTGGATTGAAGACACACAAACAGCGCAAAAATTGTTTGTTGGGAAGCTGCAGCTTGTTGCAAGCAAGGTTGTTTTTTTTTTTTTTAGAAGTTTACCCAATTAATACTAAATTCCATTCCATATTAATATTGATATTGAGCCTGCAGCTGTAAATTGTGTTTAGTTTTTAGAGGGCCCCTCTTTCCCACTTAACCATTATTCTAGGCATTATCAAGACCAGTTTTTAGACAAAGGGGGCTGGCGAGTGTCGCCACTGTTAACAGACAACAGCTCGATGTTCTGACCAGCTAAATTGAGGTCGTCGCCATTAGCAAAACAAACTGTTAGCCAGTCGGCGGCCGACTGGAATGGAATCTGGCCTAGTTTGCTTTCTTTCACGCCGCCTGCCAAGCTCGTCTGGTCCGTCTCTCTCTTTGTATTTATATGTAGACTTCTCCAAGCTGACTTTGCGTTCTTTTCTTTTTGGACATGCTTTTTTTTGCTATTGTGCAACTCATCTGCGGCGGCGGCCAAGCCGACTAAACGGTTATTTTATCTATTTTTTATTTATGGCTTTATGCATTTAACATTTTTCAACAAGTAAATTTAACAAGTCGTGCAAAATAAGATAGTCATATGGCGACTTGCTAGACTCAAATTTAATTGCCTAATCATGTTGTGATCGGGGCAAGTCGAGCATCAAGTGTATAGTGATACAATGTGGCCAAATGAATGTTCTCTGATCTTTATCAGGGAGAAGCTACACTACGAAAAATTATGCATCATTTAAGAAAATCGCCCTAAATACTAGAAGTTATTTCTTGTGCTTAAACAGATGTACGAAAAATATTGCAGTACATATAAAAAATAATAAAACAATTTAAAATTTGAACAAATTTAAAAGAAACACTTAACCACTTATTTAATTTTTTAAAACTATGCCGCCAAACAAGAGAACAAATATACTTTCTGAATCACAAACTGATTTAAGCTTGGTGACAAAAGCGTGGCTATTTTTTTTTTCGTAGTGTATGCTGCGTATTTTCATTGCCAATCGATCTTACTACAAGCTTGAACCATGAAACGGTTTTAATTTGAACATGGGCATCTGGCCAAGACAGGTGAACTTAAAACCTAAAATTTTTATAACTGCATAGCCATTAATTGCAAATTAATTAACTGCTGTAGCAACATTGTTGAATGTTTGTGCAATCTTATCAGAATCACACAGAACAATACAAAAATAATCGCTTAAGATAATGTATATGTACACACACAATAATGTTTCATTTTTCTTTATTTTTGTTAATTTGGCTATCGCAAATAATTTGGTAATTTGCTGCCCATAATCACTCCAACAATACGCAAACAAATGAAATGAAAAATAAACGTTTTATGTGTGTATTTCGTAGGCGTAATCACATTTAATTATACATGTGACAGCAAATAGTTTAATAATACACATAACGTTAATTATACTGACTTAAAGTATTTCCATTTGTGTCGAGGAGTTTGGTTGCAAGACTTTACACAACCATTTATTGCATCGATTGCATATAACTAATCGTTTTGAATATGCTGCTTTTGTTGTTGCTTTTGCATTTTATGTGATTTTAATTGTTAACGGAAAAGCCAAAGAGTTATGTAAATTGTTGGGCTCGTCTGTATCGGTTTACTTTTGATCAATACTCATGTTTAAACACCTATTTCGTGTGTTGAGCAGGCAGACAGATAGAAAGAGGGGGAGATACAGATAGAAAGAGAGAGATATACAGAGATACACCAACCCATCAACTAATATGTATATATATTCAAATACCACATTTTCAATCATCTTTACGGGCAGGCAAGCAGGCAGGCAGCAGCAGTACTGAGTGAGTGCAACTAACAATAAACTAGTTTGCTGCAAAATGGACTGAGGCTTGTTTACAACTGATGGGCTTTTACCTAGAAGCTTAATTGAGTTTGCATTTAACATTTTATCTCTCTCGTGTTTTGTTTTTCTATGGGCGCCTTTTTACGATTATGCAACACACAACACACAGCGTAAAAATCAATTAGTTTTTGTCCGCCTTTTGCCTATGTATATCAATACTAAGCAAAACAAAAATTAAGTGAAGACTGCCTGCTGTGTTAAATAAATAGTCAGCACAATGTTTATTTCTTGACGTGCCTCAGAGTGTTGTGCTATGGACATACTTAAATTTAGGTATGGCAAGCACAGCCATAAATTGAATCGTTATCTTAATATCGATAAGGATCGATTACCGATGAAAATCACAATATCAAATATATAACTCAAGATCTCGTATGAAATGCGCAGATAAAGTTTATTTCATTCTTATTGATAAGTATCGCAGCGAGTAGAAGCGAAATCAACGATTTTGATGATTATCCACTGTTAACAGCTAAAAACCCCACCCCATTCATTGGATCTCCATTCTATTTACTACTAATGACATCAGAAACATTTTAATCAGGTAGAAGGGCAAACAGAGGCCCTACTATATAGTAAGAACAATTTTTCCCTTTTTTTTAAACAAGCTTTAAGACATGTTACTTGACAGACAAGATTGTACGTTTTAGTTGAGCAAGTAAAAAAATACACCGTTTCGACTATGGTTTGGCATCTATATTTATACATCTATATTTATACTACTAAATACATCCCATTCCTGCTTTTGATTTTTGACAATATTAGTAACCGAATGAATTTGCAATAATATTTAAGAGCAACTGATTTTATTTCTTGTTATACTTTTTCTTGCTATCGCTATGATAGTAAATTCCACAATTGAAATATTTCTTAACTATTAATTTTACAAAGCTTACTAATACACTAATCGAAAATCAACTCATAACTCAACAATGAATTACAATATGCTAAAAACTTTTCACTTTACGGCACTTTACGAACGAGCAATTATGAATACATAACTAATTAACTAACGTATAAATATGTAACATAATCTCATAAGTTCAATAACAAAACTTCACATGCACTCGGCTTCACAAAAAAACAACAAAAAAAATACAATAATAAAACAAAATTTTTGCAAGGCACCAAGCCGTGGTAAGTATAAAAGTCAAGTAGAAAAGTGAAATGCTGCTACTGCAAAATAAGAAATAAATAATTGCTTTTTACCCCACACACACACACACACACTCAAGATAGGAGTTGTAGCAGTTTCAGAGTAGGTACAGTTGGCTGCACAAATCAAGCAGGAGGAGTTTGCAGGGGGGCTAACGGTATGGCGAGCAAGCCGCGCATCAGAGCTCATTCAATTTCACATTTCAAATGTGAGAGAAAAAAAACAACAAAAAAAAAACACACACACAATGTATATTATTTTGTTGCCATTGGTGTTGGCGTCTTCTGTTTGGTTTGTTCGCGCTCTTTAGTTTCGTTTCAAAAAAAAAAAAACACCGGTGGAAATTAACCGTATACAAGTTTTTACATACTTATCCCCATATGATATGTACAACGTATATTGAAACCCCTATCAAGTACAATAACCCCCCCAACACTTCCCACACACACATACACAGACGCACATTTGTAATTTTTGTTTCATTAATACTTGTGAGCAGTTGTCGCGTGCAGTTGAAATAGAAAGTGTGCATCAATTGCATTGTTTTTTGCAATGCTTCATGCTAAAATAGATGGCAAAAGAAAATCATGTTAATTTTATTTATTTATTTATTTATTTTTATTTTTTGGCTATTTATGACTTGGAATCACTCAATAAAAATAATACGTTTAACACTTAACATATTTAAACCCTATTCCTGTGCGTTAAATCTGAATTATTTGAGTGAATGACTCCCCCACAAATAATAAGAATTAAAAATACTTAAACCCTACCCTGATATTATATATTTAATAAATCATATAATTTATTTGTTCTATATTTGACGTTATTAATTTTATTACTTCCATCACCTTTTTTTAAAATTAGATTTAGACATTTTAATTTGAACTATTAAGTAAATAAATAAATACAAAACAGATCATTTAAAAAAAAATTACTTTTTGTCCATAAAGCAGATATGTGACTCTTATTATAAAACATTGTTTAAAAATTGTCAGCTACTAAGGCCACATTAAACAAAACAATACAAAATAATTTAATGAGTGTAATTAATTATTTTTTTAATTGACGGCTGTTTAGTCATAAAATGGACAACAAAAAATAAACTAATAAGTGATTAATATTTGAACAAATGTTTCTGCCTGCATTCTTGCTTAACAAACCCTAAAATTATTGGCAAGTGTTTTGTGCACTTGATGTGCACATCAAAAAACGCCAATTGCTGTCTTCATTGATATACTGTAGCCCCTTTATGTGCTTTACATATATACATACAAACATGTTCAGCGAATGTGTCTACTTTTTTTTTCACACACCTTAACAAGCATATATGCATGTATATATGCATATTTTTGAAAGATTCTCGAAAGCAAGCAACATCGTAAAATTATTTGGCACACTTACAAATCGTACCAACATTTTGTGGGTAGATCACGCGACGTGGGGCGCGTGTAGTGTAAAAATAGCTGCAAGTGGGTGTTTGGCAGCTATACACACATCGGAGCTTTACAGATGACACATAACACGATATTGGGCATATAATGATAAGGCCCATACACACCCACATACATATAACATTCACATAGCTATACACGTAATGAGCAAGGGCAAATTTTTGTAAACTAAGTTGGTTTAAACACTCAACAGCGCGAGTCAATAAAAAACATCGCTAGGAGTGAATTCAACTCCAAATTAAAACATATAAATCACACATATATATAAAACTATATATATATGTCTCCACGCTGGACGCGCACGCAATTGTTGCAGGCGATGTGGCAGCTGCATGTGCAACCAGTCGTTTATTTTTTGGGTCCTAACTAACTAAGCAAACAAACAAGCTAACGGCAAATGTTCCCAATTTGCTAAGACAAACACCATTTAACGTTACAATATGTTTTCATTTGCTTTCTTTTTTTAAAGTAAGTAAATATATATATATATATATATATGATTTAGGCAAACAAGTAAAGTAAAAAATGACTTTTATTAATGGCCAGAGTTGTGAAATACCATTAAACGTTAAACGTCCGGTCCTGTCAACAAAATTGTCTTCTCTTAATGAATATTGATTTGTTTTGTTTGAGCAAAAGAAAAACAAAAAGAAAAACCCACCATTCACTTAGTGGACATTATGTAAAAAAAAATATAAAGATTATTCTATAAACTAAAATATGTCTTATCAATAATTTTACATAACATTTGAAGTGTTTATAATACAGGTGTGCAATACTGCAATACTGGAAACAATATTAAACACATCACAATAGGCACATACCAAATGATTACGATACTGATTGGAATTGTGTTTGTGGTTGCCTGATCTTATGTAAGACTTTTGAAGACTTTCGTTTGGATTGGCTGCTGTTGGCTGCTTTATTTGCTATTTTTTTTCTTCTTTCTATTAAACGTTACAGCTTTTGTTATTAAAAGTGTTTTTGCCGGCTGATTAGTGCGTTAAGCATTTTTTTTTGTATTTTTCGCAAAACTAAGCGTATTGTTATGTAAATTGATTTTCCTTTCAAATCGTTTTGTGTGCGTTTCTTTTTTTTCAATCAGCAAAAAAACAAATTTAAGTTTAAAAAAAAATATTGCACTATATAATTAAATTATGGTCGTTATATTTTACTGCTTAAGTTTATGATATGATTTTCGTAAATAATCTTGGCAACATTTTAATTACGTCGACACACTTCGATTGCAACAGAGACGCGGCAAAGCACAGCATTAAAGGCAAACTATAATTATAAATTACAGTTAATCCTAAATGTGAACTTTCTGACTTACAGCTACCGACGCGATCCGACGCGATCCGGAAATGTAATCGAATCATCCAAGCAATAAAAAAAATGGAATGGAATAACGGACAAGTGAACGCACCTCAAACACAACACATACACAACATTAGGATTACTCCGCATCCAGACGTCATGGAGACCGCAGAAAGGTATTTTATTGTGTATTGTGTATGCATATGGAACTTTTATTCATCGCATTATGACGACGACCACGTGAGAAATGCGCACGCAAAAGCTGAACACTTCAACTATATGAAAATAAATTGTTTATCAATTACGAAAAATTGTTTAAAGATAAAATGTGCACATTTCACCATGAAAGTGAAGTGTGTTTTTTTTTCTTTTTTGTTGCTAATATGAACTTATCAATGAATAACAATAAACACTAGTGTGTATTATTTTCTTTTTTTTTTAAACTTTCATCAAAGAAAAAATATTTTGTATCTAAACTGAAAGGCTTGTAACGTTTTTTCCATGGCGTCATTGTTATAAGCATGCATGACAAAATATTTAATAGAAAATAGTAACGAAATTTGTCTATACAAATTTTTCAAACACACAAAAATAACGAAAATGAAAGTTAACAAGAATTGTATACCCTTGATGACATTTAAAAATTTGAATGAGTTTATTTCGCATTGATTTTGTCTGTGGTTGAATCGTTTATCATATGATACAAAAGATGTGTGTGGCAATTAATTATATTGAATATGCCCCCTTTATTTTAGGCAAGCAAAATTAAATAATCATGTAGATGTTTTGTAGCATTGTCACTATCATTATCAACCAAAAAACCGGTCCAAGTTGTAATTTTTTTTTGTAACTTGACAAGGAAAAAAACAAAATAATTAAAAAAATTGAAACAGTCTACAATAAAGATATATGAGAACAATAAGATTGAATTTTTGAGTCAAAAAGGGTGTGTTTTCAAAAGTAAGACGCAATATATATCAATCATGGCTATACAAGTTCAATTAATATTATTGAATATAACCCTTTATATCTTCTCACTCAAATATACAATCTGGAAAATGTTTACCTGATAGATAGAGTTGGGCTTCAACAATGTTATCAGTCAAATTACAGAAGTACAGATTAAAACCAAAATTCTTACAATTCAACAAAGAACAGAATAAATAAAGAGTCAACACAGTCTACAAGAATAACATATGAGAACAATAAGATTGAATCGTACTTCTCATATCTAATTTTCAAGAGTAAAACGCCATTTTTTTTAATCATGGCCAGCCAAAAAAGTTCTAAAGCAATAAGAAAAGAAGAGAAAATCGAAAGTTGAAGCGTTCTAGCTATTTTCTAAACGTCGTAAAACGTTTTAGGTGCACAAGTTTCCAACAGCTTTTAAAATGCTGTTTTAATAACTGAAGCCCCTTTTAATTATGAAGAGCTGTTTAGAAGAAACTTTCTAATGATTATTATATATGTATAAAAGCATACATTTAACAGATTTGTGTGTAGAACATAAAGCCATGTTTCTGACTACAGCTCGGTATGTTCAAAAAGCTAGTTAATATGTAAAGTATTTCCCAACAGCTTATTACTATGCATGTATATTTTTGATAAAAACAAATTTGAAAAAGAAAAAAGTGTTTCGCACTTACCCGATAAACCTCCGAGAAAAAACCGGATCCGATTTTTTCCTTGACAAAATCATCAACCGAATATAGGGCTGAGACAGCCGTACGCAGAGCTTTGCACGACGAGCCGGTAACAAGTCGATCCGAGGATATGGTGCGTGTCACAGGTGGCGGTGGATGGCCATTGGTGACGCTACCATTGGTGACATTAGCGTTAGTCGCATTACTGCTGTCCTTGTGGAGCACCGAGGATGTCGTATCAGCCGGGAACATATCACCATTTGCCTTCTCCTGCAGGCCGGCAACTCTGTACGCCGACGATCCACACATGCCCGATGTGTTGTCCTGCCACAGGAACGGATTGGCGGAATCCACCTGATCGCAGAATCTATCCTGCTTTGTGATACTGCCGTTGTTGATGTGATTTTCCGGCGGACCGGGGCCACTGTGTTGGTTTAGGCTCATTTTTATCAGCTACGACGTATTTTGTTATTGTTAAATATTGGAAGGATATTTTTTTTGGCTGGATTAAGCTGCGCTTGTTTCTGGCAAACTCACATGGGAAACACTCACAGTGGGTGGTGGTGTAGGTTGGTGTAACACGAACACGTTGCAAGCAAGACGGTCACCAATTGGTGGACCGTTGCACAGTAGTTACAAAAACTACAACTATTTGGCCAAGTTAATAGACAATTATGTGAGAAACTAAATACAAATAAATTCACAATAATTTTGTATATGTGTTTCTGTTAAATGACAAGAAAAAAACAGGGGCTGTGACGTCATTTGTCAGTTTGGCACAGAATTGAACGGAAGATTTGACTCAACAGGAAGCGCTCTGGAAATCTAAGGAGGAAAAGAAAAGAAAATAAAGTTTAGTAAACAATTTGAACAATAATTTGTATTTAATATGCACACTGTTTTTTGTGTAAGTTGAACAACCTTCATTAAAACGCCTCGAAAATAATTATAATCAATATGATAATTATAAATTTTGCTCAATTTTCAACAATATCTTTCCTATCTCTGTTAATTAAACTTGTGCTGTTTTGCTTTAGCTTAAGTGCGATTTTAAAAATTGTTCGTATTACCATTAATTACTTACAATTAATTAATTACACGTGCGCACATAGTGCCTTATTTATCGGGAGTCTTGTGCCTACAAAAAATTAATTTCCACTTGTATTAATGGAGAGCTTACAAAATGTTTCTTTAATGTTTTGTATGCTGGAAACCTTTGAATAATATATTCCCATATTATGAGCTTGATTATCTTATTATGTGTACAATAAGACTATTTATTATTATTGCGATTCAAAGACAATGTAAAATAATAATCTGATATGCTGAAGTTATTGCCAACATAGACCAAGACATTTTTTAGACTAACTTTTTGAAAATTTTGTATATTTTTTTTATTTTTTAAATTATTAAAAACATCCGTCAGATCTAAAATCACTTCCTTGGAGTAACAAATATCTTTTATACTGAAGCTTAAAAGTCATGGATTTGGATTCGAAAGTAAAGATAAGAAGAAGACAAAGTCTAATAATAATCTAAAAGGATTATTTTATTAATAACCTTTATTATGAAAATTATATCTTTATTGCAATATACATCATTTCAAAATGGCTTTGCAATCGTTCACGATATTTCTGAATATAATAATAGAGATTATCTTTATTTATAAAAGAGACATTTTAAAAACAATCATTCACTATTTTTCAATATTTTTGGAATACATTCTAAGCCTAAATTCAATATTAAAGACTAGAATGATTTTTAGGATTTTACTAAATGCATGTCAAACAAAATACTCTTCTAAAGACAGATTATTATTTTGGTGTTATTTTTTCTTCCGCTGCTATACTACACAAATCTCTATTTTAGTTTGCTTTCTTACGAAGCAAATGGAAAAAAATCAATATTTTTTGTTGACATCTTTTGGCTTTTACGATCAATAAAAGCAAGAACAATATTTGTTTGCTCCGCAAACAGATTTATTTTTTTTGTGGTAAAATATACCAACATTTTGTAAAGTTACGTGCTTAGTTAGGTACCTTCTTTTAAATTGGCTCATGGTTAAATCGGAATATATAAAACATGATCTGAATAGTTTAGGTGAAGCATTTCAATGTCAATATATATATTTATATATCAATTTAAGTTGATAAGATTTTAAATAAGTACTGAACGAACTTTGCCCGGCTCACATCTCAATGGAAACGATAATTGACTATTTTCAGATAATAAATATTTAAATTTAGCTTGCCTTAAACTTCGCAAATAGGTATCTTTATTTTATTTAGTATTCACGGGTGCGCGTGATTTAAAGTGACGTGAATTGAATTGAATTGAATTGCAGTGCAATTTCAGAGTTATTTGCTATTTTGATAACACTTTTTTGCAATAAAAAACCAACAACAAACACTTTATTTTAGACAACGAATATATTCGAGAATTTGTAGCCACCAGGGACAGTCGAAGCAGTACAATGGAACTGCGCTATCGTCGCTTTTGTACCTTCAACTGAGCTGTGCCGAAAAACGACAAAAAAAATCCACAAAATATATGGTTTGTGGTTAGCGAATACAATCGCGAGCAGCTGCAAGGACTGATAAACAAATGATGATGACATAACAAATAGTTGCCTGTTGTGTGTGTGTTCTAATCGGAAATATTATGACAACAGCATCAAGTTGGCAATTTGATTTCACCTCTTTATCAGCAAACCTTGAGATAAGATAATGGCAAAAATAGCCGAGCAAATCGAAAACTTGGCCAGAAAACTTATCACAAAAAGCTTTAATAAAATACCTCGGAATGTTACTGCGAATTTAAAGCATTTCAGAAGCACATAAAAAATAATCAAGAATTTGTTTTTTTATTGCTTAAAGCACTCGCGATCTTTTAGTAGGAAAATATCAGGAGTATCAGCAGACTAGCCTTCCACACTGGATCACAGTTGCTTGAAGACTGTGTGCCATTTTCGCGATTTTCACAAACATTTCCCGGATATTGCACAAAGACAATAAACTCTTTTATTTCCCCCTCCCCTTTTTGAGTCAGCGCACAATAAAATGACAATAATTAAGAACACAATGCAAACAACTGATGATAAAGTTCTATAAACAAAGCGATCTAGAGTTTTTAAGAACAAAAACACATAAGACGCAAATGGGCCACTGAAGGAAGACCGAGAGAGACTCAGAGACCAGACACAGATAAATAAAAACAATTTAAATAGTCACACAGTGGAACAATAAGTTCAAAATAAAATTTTAAAAAAACTTTTTTCCCCCAATTGGAACTTTTGACAAAATGGTCTGCAGCGAAAGGCATTTTTTGGCAGTATGCAAATAATATTGGGATATTTACTTGTCAATTTATTTGATGCGCAAAGAATTTACTTAAGAATTTTAAAGTCGTCGAAATTTTCAAAATATATTTACACTGTAAACTGTAAATTCTTGCACTGTGCAAATGTGTGTACTTCGAAGCTTGAGAATTAAGTAAATTAGCTTTATAATGCAAAAAAAAAAAAAGAAATTGTTTTTGCCTGGTTTATTTTCGACTTCAAGTGCAAGTAGAATTAGAAATTAAGAAGAGAAAACTACAACTAAACCAGAAGACGAACATCAAACGACAGAGCAAAAATAACAACTAGTGCAGGCACACAAACACAAACCGACACACACATATACGTAGTGAATATGCAGCTGGCATCAAGCGAAAAAAGGTGCAAAACGGAAACTACAATTGGTGCTTGGCCGCCGCCGACCACCACCACCAAATCCAATAAGCATCACACTGAATCACTCACACTGACTTTAAATGCACCAATCTTTCTACATATATACACACACACAAACACATACAAATAAATGAATGAATGAATGCATAATAAGAAGTGAAACATCTGTCGCCGCATTTTGCACTTTACGTTAAAAAGTGTCTTTCCAGTAAAAAGAAAAAAAGAGAAAAAACACGAGAAAAGAAAAAGAAAAGAAAAAGAGAATGCAATTTGATGGTATTGGAAAACGAGACGATGAAGCTCCTTTCCCATCATCTGCGCTTAGTTTGTGTTATTTTTACATTTCCGCTGCTTACAAAAATATTTAGATATGCGTGTGTGTCTGTGTAGCTCCCCGCATTAAAACAGCATTCCAAGCGCACACCGACACACACATATACACAGCCAGACAGACATAAATGAGGAGGCGGAGCAAAGGGCAGAAGCAGAGCAAAACTTATGTATCATATGCATAATCATTACAGATATTTATTTAATATATATTTTTCTAAAAATACAGACATCTATTTAAGAATTATATAGGGAATATTAAAAAATATTTTGTTACAGAAATATTGATGTACTGTCCCAGGCAAAGGTCAAATCTATGGGCAGCAAACGCTTCCGACGAAAATGCAGCAGAAAAGAGAATGAAACATGTACCAAGTACTTACATACACCAACACACATCAGCACAGACCAACACACACAGACACAATAAAGCAGAGACGCCTACACATACACTCATTGCATACAAATGCAATTTTAGATCCCATTTAAAGAAAAATTCTTAATTAATGTTTTTTTTTTACTTATAAACAAAAATGTATATAAATAATAACAATGTTTGTATATATATATTTACCAGTTATATTTGTTGTTATAATCCAATAAGTGCGTTTTGTGTATGTGTTTTTTTTCTTTTTGGCTGCAATTGTATTTAAATTTGAAATTAAAACACAATCACAAGATGAACACAAAATTACAACTTTTTCTTGGGGCTTGGAAGCAAAATTTCACTTAATTTAATGTCTTCGTCTTGTTTACATACATTTATACATATTTATTTGTATCTATGTACGTTTTTTTTATAGACGACAACATTTTTCTATTATGCACTTAACGAGCCCACATTCCGATTCGGTAAGTATTTATAATGATGTGCAAAGTTATATATATGCCAAAAAGAGGCAATGAGTATTTTTTGTTTATTATTTGTATTTGCAATCGCGTAAAATCGTATGCAAAATAACTCACGACGCGAATCCACGTCAAGCTTCGCTTCTGTCTCGATTACTTTAACATATTAAATTCGCAAGTGTGACCGCACTAGGCCAACGCAAATATACCGACCGCTACCATTGCTAAACATAAATATGGTATTTTTTTTATTTTGCCATAAAAATACATTATTTTATTTTTTGTTTTGATCAGCACATTTGGGCATCAGAATTGGTTCATTTTAACAATAAATCGAAATTTCCTTATTGTAATATAAAGGCTACTTATGTTTTTTAATGAACTTCATATACTTTTTGGCATTAAAATTGTCCTCCACTTCGTCCATAATCTTGACCTTCTTTCGCGGCTTTCGGGCCTCCAAGCGAGCCTTGCGCTCCGCATCAGACAGTGTGCTCAGATCCAGTGGCAGCTGAAATTTTAAATGTTAAGAAATAACATTCATTCTTCCCAACGCTTATGTAATTACCTTGATTATTTTACGTGGTTCGTGATATCGAATGTTAATCGTAGATCCATCGGGATGCACAACAACTGTTGGATAAATGCGACAATACACAGATCGATGTAAACGCGTCACGGATGCCGTTGCCGATGAAAGCGCGCGTATCTGTTGCAATCCTTGTAAAAGTTTCAACATTTTAATTCAAGAACAATTGCAACAATTACAATTGCTTCACAACAGCAATAACAAGTGACCAGTGTGACCAAATGTTGAAAGTAACACATATGTTATGCCAACGATTCTCGACTTCAACTATTCGATAGGCCTGACTGTCGATAACAAGTCTTTTATTGAAGTAAGTCGCGTGAAAATTTGCCTGTAAGAATTATACATAATAATTAAATAGAAAAAAGGTTGAAATCAATTTACGAAACTCTAATTGCAGTGCACACGCTTAATATAATTTAATATCATTTGTAGGTAACAATTCCATGTATTTGTAGTACATTTTGTGTTGCGACTAAAATTACATAATTGTTGCAAAAATCATTTTGACTGCAAACTGAAAATAAGCATAACTTTTTGGGAACTTTGAAGATAATTGTGCATAAGTGTATTCCACTTGCTTGATTAAACTACCAAAACAATTTTCATTTCTAGCATAAAAATGGCCGCTCGCCGAATTGCTGCATCTTCCGTAAATTGGTCCGCACTCGCGGAACGTGTTCCGGCGAACCAAAAGAGCAGCTTTGGTGCCTTCAAGACCAAGTCTGATATTTATGTGCGTGCCGTCATGGCAAATCCGGAGACACCGCCAAAGATCGACTGGGCGTACTACAAGCGCCTGATTCCCGTTGCCGGCCTCGTCGATACCTTCCAGAAGCAGTATGATGCGGTTTCGGTGCCATATCCCAAGGACACTGTGTCTGCGCAGGTGGATGGCGAGATTAAAGAATCCCAATCGGAGATTGGCTCGTACAAGAAGGCGTCGGAGCAGCGCATTCAGAACTATCAGAAAGAGATTGCCCATCTGAAGGCGTTGCTGCCATACGACCAGATGACCATGGAGGATTATCGCGATGCATTCCCAGACAGCGCTTTGGATCCACTAAACAAGCCCACTTTCTGGCCACACACGCCCGAAGAGCAGGTCGGTTACAAGTCCAAGGAACAGCTGGAGGCTGAGGCCCAGGGACACCATTAAAAGAGTGGAGTAGCATCAATAATTAATTGTTTTTGATTCGAAATGTAAACATTAATTGAGTTGTTCGAAACTGAAATAAAATCTTAGAAATCGAATCGAATTAAAATTGCTCATTTAACAAGTGGGCAGTTCGGCGAGAGCCAATCGACGCCTATCGATAGGTTACCGATATGATAAATTTTTAAAACAAAGCTTGCAGTACATTAAAACTATGTTTTTTAACATTATCCATAAACAATTATTAATTTTAATTTTTAATATAATTTATACACTTGAAAAGCTAGCAAATCGCGTTGTATATTCTTATATCGACTGATCCCGGAACTGGCTGAACTGTTCATGTACTCGGCTCCAGTTAACAGTGGTTCGCAGCACACACACACTTAAAATGCACTAAGGAAATTTTAGCAGTAGCAAATAATAAAGTAAAACAGCTAAATTCAAAGACAAACGAAGACGAAAAAAAGACGACGTCGGCGTTGCATGAACTATTTAACAATTTTGCTGTGCAATCGAAAACAGACGATGCTCTCGCGCCGGAGCAAGGACAAAACGCAGGCACACAAGGAGGGCGTCGTCGGTAAGTATGTGAAAAAGGAGACGCCACCGGAAATACCGGTGATCAATGTGTGGACGTCCTACACGGATCAGGGACAGCACAATCAGCGGAATGCGGCTGCCGCTGCTGCAGCAGCGAAAAAGAAGTCGCTGCAACGCTGCGCGAGTAGCTCGCCATCGTGTGAATTTAAGCAGCTGCGCAGCTCGAGTAGTAGTCGCAACACGTACTCCTGCAACGATGCCCAGCCGGATTATTATCATGCGCGGCGCGCACAAAGTCAGCTGCCACTCAACAACACCAATAATAATGCTGTGACACATGCTCCAGCACAATTTCGTGGCGCAAGTAGCAGCAGCCAGCTAATGTTGCAAGGCAACAACAATTACAACAATAACAACTATGTGAATATCGAGCAAATGGAGCGGATGCGTCGCCAGCAATCGTCGCCGTCGTCGTCGCCATTTCAGCGCAGCTATTCCACGCAGAAGCATTCGCAGTCGCATCTGCCCACGACAAGTTATGATGCAGATCAGGGCTTGCTTAGCGCATCCTATGCAAATATGCTACAGATGCCACGACAACAAGCAGCCAACTCTTCCGTCTCCTCCTCCGCCCCGGCACAGTTTGCGTTGCAACAGCAGCAGCGATTGCAACAACAAAATGCCTATGGTTCCATGCTGCGTTTCGATGCCTCAACCGTCGCCGCCAAAAGTCATCAGACGCGTTATCCACTCACAAGGTAAGGATTGGGTTTGCTATCTGCTTTCCTTAATCTATATTCCTTGCAGATCACCCATGGAGCAGCAACAGCAATTGACTGGCTATTCGAGTGATTCGTATCCTATCTATGAGAATCCGTATCGTGTCTCCTCGATGCGCGCCACTCAATCCCAGCGCTCCGAATCTCCCATTTACAGCAACACAACGGCATCATCAGCGACGCTAGCTCAACAACAACAGCATCATCATCATCATCATCAGCAGCAGCAGCAGCAACAGCAACAGCATCAACAGCATCCACATCAGCATGCGCATCTGCATCCACATGCACATGGGCATCCCCATCATTTGCCTGTACCCTCCATCGGCTCGTTGGGCGGCAGTTCGGGCAGCGTTCGTGGCGCCTCCGCCTCTGTACAATCGCTGTATGCACCGCCATTAACGCCGCCGGCATCGAATGCGTCCTCGACGGATGCGAACAACGGCAATGGAGCACTGCAAAAGGTGCCGTCACAGCAATCGCTGAGCGAGAGCGAGGAGTTGCCACTGCCACCCGGTTGGGCCACACAATACACACTGCACGGTCGCAAATATTACATTGATCACAACGCGCACACAACGCACTGGAATCATCCTCTGGAGCGCGAAGGTTTACCGGTGGGCTGGCGTCGTGTCGTCTCCAAGCTGCACGGAACCTACTACGAGAATCAGTATACGGGCCAATGCCAGCGACAGCATCCTTGTCTCACCTCCTACTACGTTTACACAACGTCCGCGGAGCCACCGAAAGCCATTCGACCGGAGGCAACAATGTATTCACCTCCGTCGCACACCCACAACGCTTTGGTGCCGGCAAATCCTTATCTGCTCGAGGAGATACCAAAATGGTTGGCTGTCTATTCGGAGGCGGACTCCACAAAGGACCATCTGCTGCATTTCAATATGTTTAGTCTGCCCGAACTGGAGGGTTTCGATAGCATGCTGGTGCGTCTCTTCAAGCAGGAACTGGGCACCATTGTTGGCTTCTACGAGCGATATCGGTGAGTTGAATTTCACTATATAGATATAGTCAATATCAATATTTATTCTTAATTCTGTTCTGCTTTGATTTGCAGACGCGCTTTAATTCTCGAGAAGAATCGACGAGCTGCACACAGCAACAGCAAGCAGCAGTGATTAATCCTGAACTGGAATATATATAGGTATATATATATACATGGATTATATTACAGAATACTCAGCTATAGTTGCCTGAAACTGTGCCTTTGTTTTGCTGCCTACACACTACGAACGCCGCATCCTAATCCCACAATATATCTTTATATATAATTTCTAATTTATTTATTCAATCTTTTCGCATAATATCAGTTTGTAAACTGTGATATTTAATTGGAATTTTGAATGTTTGCAAAATTGTATCAAGTATATATAAGTAACTGACCAAATAAGTTGTGAATTTATTCAGTTATGTTCAGTTATATTCCTTGATGTTTAATTTATTATTTTTTAGATGCGGCTTGTTGTGCATGTGTGTGCCTTTGTGGATATTAAATAACTTTTTTTACAAACTGTTTAAACGTGTTCAATATGTTTTTTGTTATCTTGTCTACTTTTGCTGATTACTATTTACAATCGTGACTTTAGAAAATGGACCTGCAATCTGTAAGTGGGGTAAGTTAATCTTATCTCAGAAATGCAATTTAAATGGGTTTGAATAACATTCGTATCACAATCTTAGACAAAAACGCTAAAATCATGTTGTAGATAGGAAATTAATATTGAAGCTGAAGACCGTCATTTATTTTGGTTATTAACGATAGAAATTATTATGGCATATAATCATAAATTGAAAAATGTTTTCAATTTCACAAGAATTTGTATGAACTTTGTAGCTTTTATATGAGAATGATGAATCAAGTTTAACGATTCAAAAAATGATAA
Source organism: Drosophila melanosoma (assembly GCA_035042045.1). Lineage (NCBI taxonomy): Eukaryota > Metazoa > Arthropoda > Insecta > Diptera > Drosophilidae > Drosophila > Drosophila melanosoma. The sequence continues at coordinate 2,253,593 of JAWNLY010000055.1, read as the reverse complement.
TTAATGTAAATACCTTAAGTGAGATTAAATTTTATGCATGTTTTTCAACAATTTTTAATTCATTAATTTGCTATCAATTTAATATAGAAAATAAACTAATACATAATATAAATTAATAAAAGGTATTCTTTATATGTTTATTATAAATTAAATTTATACAATTCTGTGAAAAAACAATAATTTTTTAACATTAAGTTATGCTATGCGTACTTATATAACAAGGAAAAAGTTAGAATGTGTTTTAAGTAGTCATAACAATTATTTGACTCGCGTAAGCCTTGTTTGTTATTAATAAATAAACAATTCGCATTGACCTAGTGCCAGCCAGCCTTAAAACTTAGTTAATAGGCCACACCTGTTATATGCTATGACAATATTCTCATCTAATATTATTTCATTTCTAAGAAATTCATATTTCTTAGAATCATAATAAAAAAATATCAAGTAAAGTGCAGTTGTTCTAAGGCTAAGTTAGGATTAAAAGGTTGTAATAAATTATTAATAATAATAATAACTGTTGCATCACTGAAACTAAAAATAATTAAAAGAAGAAAAAATATGAATTTGTTGCTAATAATATAATATAATAAATAAATAATAATAAAATAAAGTATTTCTTAAAATTGAATTTACAAACACTTAATTTTAAAATATATAAATAAATAAAACGAGTTATTCAACTACGCACTTGGAAGAACACAAAATTCGTGTGAATTTTTTTGAAATAACACGAATTTAAATACACACTCGAATTTTCAACTTGAATTTAAATGTGAATGTGAAGTGCAAAACCCAAATACCAATAAATAAAAAAAACTCAAACCATTCCAAAAACAAATGCTTCAATCGTTTGGCGAACGATTGTTTGCCTGCTTTGCTTGCTTGCTTGCTTTGTGATGGGAAATTATCAACGGATTTGCAGTGTGTGAGTCTGACTTCCAGTATAAGTGTATTTGGCGCTGTGCAGTTTGGCGTCAGTCAGTATCTTGACAGTCAGTCAGTCAGTCGGCCGTTGTTGCCATCGTTTAAGCAAACACACGCACGCATTAATTACAGTTCGGGGCATCGGCAACGAAGCCAACAACAAGCCTGGTTAATTAAAACACAGTTAAACACATTGTTTTCGGAGTGCAAAACAGACGCGATGATTAATTCGAATTGTGCATGAATTAAACTCAATATCCTTTGTGATAAGATACAAATTACTTAATTTCTGTAACGATTAGTGTTGTTTTTGTTCAGAAATCAGTCGATTTCGAGTGCTTTCCAATTTACAAAAGTTGCCAAGTGAAAGTTCTAATCCGGCTGAGAAAAATAAAACAATAAATAAAAACAGACTTAAAATTTTTTTGCTGAAGCTCAGTTATTTTTTTTTTTATCGTTTATTTATACAATTTGTCAAGTCAGCAAAGCGCTCTTTTTGTATGTACACAAATACAGGCACATGTTGTTTTTTTTTTTTAATATATATATCTTTCTTGCTGGCTGTCTGTTTATCTACAGATTGAGCAGAGAGAATTGCATTAAATATCTTGACTAACTTGACCAGTTTTTTTCTTTAATCGATTTTAATTCTAATTAGACCGGTATTTTGATGTGCTGTGTATAATGATTCACATACCTTTATCTTTATCGGCTTGTCAGAATTGCCCAATTAATATAGCCGACATCACTATGCCGATTAGCGTTATCAGCTAACTTATTTATGATCTGCCTGTATTGTATGTATATATAAACCATTTTTTTTTTTTGCAACATCATCTTTAATGATAAATGAAATTAAATAGAGTTTGTTATTTTTTTAGTTGCGAGACTGTTCATTTGCAACATGCGGCAATTTGAGTTGTACTTGAGAACCACTCCATAAAACATGACAATACTCATTGCTATTATCACTGATTTGCAAACGTTTCTATATATTTATATATAGCAAATGATGTGAATAATTGTTGGCTCAGCGTTTGCGTATAAAAAATATAGATTTTTTGTAGTTGGTCGCACAATAAAAATTTACCGCGAAGTTGTAAAAAAGTTTACAAAAAAAACGCGTAAGCAATTTCAAGTGTCAATCAATAAATTAATAACAGTTTTTGTCCGGCTTTCAATTTAAGCCATGCAGATAGTTGTTTTATTCTTCTTCGTTTTTAACAGCCCTTTAATTTAACCGCATTCTCGCAATTTTCAATTGATTGAACAATATTTTTTATCTCTCAATCAACGCACTGCAGATGCAATCAACTAAAAACATATATATATATATATATATATATATACATATATTGTATATGACGATGCTGATTGGAGTTTGAGTGGCAGATGTTGATTTCAGTTAAGTAAAAACAGAATCTTTTACACATATATCATCATCATCAGCAACAATAACAACATTGTTGCTTGGTGTATCTTTAGAAGAATCTGTTGTTATTTGAGCAGCATCAACATCTGTCCCAAAAACAATTCTGAAAATTAAAGGTGTTTATTTAATGAACAGAAAGAAAATTAGTGCCGAAGAATAAATACCCTGTTAAGATTAGTCTGCTGGCAAATCCAACAAAAAAAAAAACAATTAACTTCGTAAATTTCTCAAAATTTTTATTTTAAAAGTATATTTATTATTTACGCTATACGTACAAAATATTAAAAGACATATTATATAGTTTCCTAACGATTGTTTCTTTTTCAGCTATTGCTGCTATATATATATATATATATATATATATATATATATATATATTATTTGATTTATTTCTTTCTTACGAAATATTTCTCCCTTTTAACATTTTGCGTTATTTGTATTTTGTTTCTAATATATGCATACAATTTTGCGTAGAATAAATAAAAATATGTGTGACCAATAAATAAATAATGATGAAATATTTAATTTCCAGGCTTTGCTAAAATAATAATTAAAAATGACACGCTGCACGTGCATTTTGCTGAGAGCTCTGGCCGTAATAGTAACAAGTAAGATTTAAATACATATTTCAAGACTTTTACGATAAATAATATTCTGTTTGACACCAGTTGTTTCTAGCAGTGCACAAACTTCAGTATTTACTGTTAATACCCATGACTTGACCGTATTGCTAAATGCGCAGAAAAGTTTTGTGATTTATGCCAGGTAAGTGGAGACTAATAAATTCTATATATTTTTTACAATTATTGCTTATAATTAAAATTTCAAATCAAACAGAAATAATGCTGAGGAATATGTGAATGTGACTCTGCTGAGTCAACATGATAATCATTTGGACTTGGAGCCCGAATCCTTTGTCAGCGCAGCTGGCGTTTCGCTGGATCAGACAGTCGTTGTGACTGGACGACAGGCAGGACATGTCGAGATCACGGCCAGCAGTAACTCCAGCGACAAATCAATGTGAGATATAACTAAGAAATTTAAAAGCACATTTTTTTTCAATTTATTTTGTGTAATTCTTTTTTAGCACCGACGAACTTTTTGTGCGAGTTGTTGTCGCCAAATCGGAAGCTATTATTTATACGTCTATCATTTTTGGTTGGATCTATTTTGCGGCATGGTCCATTTCATTTTACCCACAAATATGGATCAACTATCGTCGCCGATCGGTTGAGGGCTTAAACTTTGACTTTCTCGCAATGAACATTGTGGGATTCACGCTTTATAGTATGTTCAATTGTGGACTGTATTTTATACAGAGCCTGCAGGAGGAGTATGGGGATCGGCATCCCCGGGGCGTGAATCCCGTCATGCTCAATGATGTCGTCTTCTCGTTGCACGCCATGTTTGCCACATGCATTACAATCGGACAGTGTTTTATGTTCGAGGTAAATAGCTAAACTAAAATCTACAATTACTTATTAATAATAATTTTATTTTTAGCGTGGCATGCAACGTGTCTCAAAAATCGCCTGGGGCTTACTGGTATTATTTGTCCTGGTCGTCATCATATCTGCAGGCTTGGCTGGCGGTTCTGTAATACATTGGCTGGATTTCCTATACTACTGCAGGTAAAATTAACATTTATTTAAAATATATATTAATTTTAATAATAATAACATCCGCAGCTATATAAAGTTGACAATAACTATAATCAAGTATATACCACAAGCCCTAATGAACTACAGGAGGAAAAGTACAATCGGATGGTACGTAATAATAATAATTGTATTATTTAAAATAATAATTTATAACTGCCTTAGTTTTGCTTATTAAAATTCCTTTTGATTTTTTGTTTTTAGGAGTATTGGCAATATTTTATTGGATTTTACAGGCGGTACTCTCAGTATGTTACAAATGATTTTGAATGCACATAATTATGGTAAGCACTATAGAAATATATCATATTTATGCGAAAAGTAATTTTAAAATTTATTTATTTATTTACAGACGATTGGGTTTCAATATTTGGAGATCCCACCAAATTTGGTCTGGGTTTGTTCTCAGTGCTATTTGACATATTTTTCATGCTGCAACATTACGTATTTTACAGGTAATTTTTTTTAATAATAATTATAAGCTTTATTATTAGTTACGCTATTAAATATTTTATTTGTATTTTTTTCAGACACTCGAATAATTTGATTGACGATATTACAATGAGCACAGAGACCCCAAAAGAGCTTCCAAATAGTGAAGCAATTGAGCGAAGATATTAAAGATATTTTTGAATTTTACCTTTATAAGTTCACTTTAGATTTGTTTAAGTCTTTTGTATACTGTATTTATCATTCCAACGTATTAAAACCAATTTTATTTACCATATTTTATTTAATCTGTGATTTCAGAAAATTATTAGATTATAATAAAAAAAAATATATTGCTTAATTTGATTAATTCGTCATTGTACATATTTTTGAGAGGTAATAACATTGATAAATAAAAAATATATAAGAGTCGATGACTTTTTTATACAATATTATTTAATATTTTATCTTATTAACGCTGAGCAATACAAGTTCCACATTTAATTAAACCCGATTTAAATCGAAATCAAAAAACGGAATACCGCTAATGCCCTGCGCGCATTTATCGACAACAGCTGTTTTTCATAGATCTCATGGCTTTTGCGCACCACTGTGACTGTTGTGGAAAGAAGAAGACACTTGTTTATTATGTTATGTTTGAAAACATATTTGGAATAAATTAAACAATAGAACAGACAAATACATGCCAAATACATGTAAAATATTTACTTGAAAAGAGTATGTTAATTGAGCTGGCAATGTCTTTGAAGAAGAACAGGTAATATCAAATAACGATCACTATCCACAAAAATTGACATGCGCATTCATGACCTTGTAGCTATTTATGAGGAGCTTAAAATATATAACTATAGTTATTTGTATATTCGTTTCTCTTTGAATTTTGCAACGGACTTGTTTTTTTAATTGCGCATCCTAATTACTTATTTTCCCTTGTGCAAATTTAAGTTAGTTATTTATTCGTGTGCACGAGCTGAATTTGTTTCATCGGTTTGTTGTAAAACACTAAGTTGAGAATTAAATATTTCCTCAACGACCAAATAATATAAACATAATTATAAACTATTCTCTTAATTTCTGTTTATTATTATTAAAACCTGGTTTCGCTGCAGACATAACACCGATTTTCCAGGCACGGAGGAAGCTGTTTTCTTGGAATGTCAGGAAACGCAGGAAATTGATGAAACCGAGGATTTGTAAGTTCAGCCGCTGGGCAAAAGGTGGCGCGTATTAGTAACGAATTGAATTGAAAATTGAATCCCGATATAAACATATATCTTTATTCACATAGGATTAAAGACTCTCTGCCTCATGAGGCCCTCTTTCTGTGGATTTCATTTAATGATCATGTCGATATTATATTTGCAGGGTAATGGAGCCAATGGCTTACCTACAAGGCCTGAATGTAAGTTATTAAGTCGTCTGGATAATACTATATATTTGAATAATTAATTTTTGTTTACTTGCAGTCGGGAAACTTGATGCAATTTAGTCAGGTAAACATCATCTTATTTAAAGCGCTGTGACAAATCCGATTGCACCAGAATGACCGAAAATGTGGCCACTGTGGAAAGGATGCCGGTTAAGAGTGAAGTGTCAATCTCAAACAGACCCATTGGCTTGATTCTAAAGTTGATGGTGGTGACTTGCAGTGAGAATGCGTGGACACATTGCTGATAGCGCCAATCAACCTGCTGCATTTGGAGGCGCTGCAAAATGCTGCCAGTCAACTGTGTGGTTACCAAAAAATTATTACTGAGATAAGTTAGCAAGCCAATTTCCGCAATCGATATGGCCAGAAACATCAAATTGATGAGTGCGCCGAATGTGTTGTATGGTTTTCTGCCAATCACAGACTCGGCAATCGCATAATACTGATCGAAGAAACCAACTGTGATGCCCAACAGATGGCAAATTAACGATAGGATTATCGACAGTGATATCGGAGCCATACAGTCATCTGCGATTTTGCATATCATGTGGTATTTCTTGGAGAGCACATCGATCTCATCGGCCAAGCTGCAATAGCGCTGTATCCGATAATAATTCGATTGGAGTTTCTTTTGCTGTTCGTCTTGCAATAGATTCACCTGCTGCACTTGCTTATTCAGCCGCTCATTCAACGCTTCCACAATATTCTTTGCGATGATCATGGCACCAAAGTAGCAGCTATTTAATATGTTCGATATAACCATGGGCAACAGTTGGTAAAGGGACCAGGCCCAGTTGAGGTCCGGCTCAAAGCGACGCTGTTGCAATATCAATGCTATCTCGATGACCAGTGGAAATCCAATGCCTTTGATCAATGCTATCAACACCGATTTCCTAGCCGTATCCTTTTCTAAGTGGATCTCATCCAGTATATCAAAGAGGGGCACACTGCTCATATACTTTGCCACCTGATTGCTCACCATCATTTGTTTAAATAAATTAATAATGGCCACCGTAATGTACATATAACTATATAGCTTGACGGTATCGTGCAGATTTAGTTGCGTCTTCATATAATCCACATACAGTTGACGCACATAGATAACCGTAAATAGAGCAGTCACCATCATGTCGTAGGCCAAATATATTTTCGAGAAGACGAAACGTTTCCGACCCCGACGATTATAGCGTACGGAAAATAAACCAAATAAAGTCAACAGCGAAACGTTCAAGATGAGCAGAATTTGAACGAGTTTCGCCTGACCACGCATGGGTCGACGCGAGAAGCGACTGATGCCAAAAGAGGACATTTACCAACAAGAGTCGTCTACAGACTGGCTGACTACAAATTTTAATTGATACTTTATTGGCTAACAATTGGTCGGCCGACAACAAATAATTTATCTTGATGTCCTGTCAAACGAACGAACAATTAATCAATATGCGAGCCACTCACAACTAATCTGACTGAACCGAGCAGATAAATACTACAAATAGGTCACATTATATATATATATATATATATATATATATATATATATATTTATATTAATTATTTATTTATTTTATGAACTTTCTTTTTTACTCGCAGCAATCCATGTTGCGCGACATGATGTTACAGGATATCAAGTCACAGACCAGCTCATTGCCCAAACTGATAAATCACAATAATGGTGGCTATGAGTTTGGCATGGTGCTCGATGAGCCGCCCAAATCGCAATGGATGTTCTCGATGGCATTGAATAAACTTTACATACGGATGCATAAAACCTTCAATATTGATGTCAAGTTTAAAACAAAATTGCCAATTCAACCGTTGAATTTGCGTGCATTTTTGTGCTTTGTCAAGGATGTGAGTGGACCGGTGCTGCGCTGTCAGAATCATCTGAGCACCGATGCCAGTGAGTAAAGATTTGGCTAGCCAAAAGATGTACTCAACTTAATAATTTAATTGTTGTTGCTTTTCAGTCAGGGACAATCAGGGCATGCGAGAGAGTCTGTTGCGCTGCGAGAATCCAAAAACATCGTATTGTGGCACAAGTCAGGGCAGGAGTATTGAGGAGCGTTACTCGGTGCTGGTGCCTCTGAATATGAGTCGATCCAGCCATTTGGGTGGAGGATTTGTTCGCCAAACGCTCGCTTTTAGTTTTGCCTGCCAGAATTCATGTTTCGGGCGCAAGGAAACTTGTTTGGTATTCTGCTTGGAGAACACCAGGTAATGCTCTGAATTTAATTGCATAACCTTTTTCAATTAAAATCAAATATATTCTGCTTGCAGCGGCGATGTGCTTGGACAGCAGGTGTTATGTGTAAAAATATGCACCTGTCCGAAACGCGATCGTAACCAAGATGAACGCCATTTGGAGAGCAATAAATGCAAGACACCATCGATTGCATCGGAAGATGAGGAATCGTGCGCCACGAAGCGGCGTCGTCGAACTCAGCCATCGGAAGTTAAGGAGGAGAACGAGAGCAATGACAGCACCGATGTGCAACCTGTACCATCCGACTGGGAAGTCACGCGTTCGCTTGATGGCGATTATCGCCTGGTCGTCAAGTGTCCAAAGAAGGAGCTGCTCGTGCAGAGCATCGAGGGCATGATTGAGAAGACAGCTGTCGAACTCCTGCGAAATCCGCATAATACAAAAATACGACAACATGCCAATCATTTGCTCAACTTGAAGAGTATGTTTTTTTATTCCGATTTTTAAGTCATTATAATTTATCGTTTTTTATTTGTATTATTACAGAAAGCGCTCTGAAGTTGACTTAGCTAAAGATGTGTGAAAAAGCTAATCAGGGAAGCACAACAATTACTTAATATAAACATGAAAATTAATTTGAAAGTGTCAAATTGTTTTCTTTTTACAAATTATTACCTTATGACAAAGTACAATTTATTGACAATAATTTATATATAATAAGTATTTAAGTTTTGCAGTAAAAGTTGATGTATTCTAAGTGTTCTCTCACGATGAGTTTTAAATTAACTTCAAGCTATAATATACTTAAAAATATTATAAAAAAATAATCTTAAGGTAAAAAATCCTGAAGGAATTCTTACTTAAAAACTTTATTTTTATTGCACTTTACTTTTATTGCAATATATTCAAAAACTGTTTTTGGCTAAGCCAAGTTTTTCAAAAGAATTTTAACATCTACATATATTTCTTAATTATTTTCGAGTATGATTTTTAGTTCTTACGTAAAGTACCGAGTAACCAAATATTGCGTTGAGTAACAAGTAAATCAAAAAAATTAATCAAAAGTTATCAAAAACACGATTATAAGTATTTTGAGATTAAGTTCTTAAATTAAAAACCAGATTATTCAAAAATTAAATTGAGTAAATGGTATAAGTATTTTGAACTTAATTTGATGAATAATAATTTGTACTTTGTACATAAAACTAGCATATTATAAATATTATTATCAAAATAAAAGAAAGTCTTTTACCGGTTAAAATTGAGTTAAAAACAGCATTTTTCTCGATTGTTATTACCGGTTCAATAAACAAATGCATACGATTATTATTATTTTTATTGATCAACACAGTTTTTTCTACGGTCAATGCACCCAAGCATAGTAGATAGTCAGCCAGGCAGCGAATGTGGTAAGATCTACTTGGATTTTTCATATACATGCATGAATTGCATTTTCTTTTCGTTTTGCTCATTTATTTGTTTTTGTTTTTTTTTCTTTGTAGTTTAAGTGAATGGTAAAAAAGAAAAGCAGTGCGCCACATTTCCGTTTCAATCTGGGCGTTTTTGCACATGTGCGAAATGGCAAAGATCAGCAAGCAGATGTTTGAGTTGTAAGCGTGTTTTTTTTTTGCCACATGCACGCTTATCAACAAATGAGCAGCAGACATTTATTATATTTAACTTTTACTCATTGCCACACATACACATACACATATATACACAAATATGCATGCATATTTATGCGACTGCTCTAAGCACATGTCCATTGACATAGGACAGTGCCAAAGAAGAAAAAGAAGAATAATAAGAAGAAGCTATTCTGATGGGCGGAATTTGTAATTTTAACGGCTTTCTCTTTTTAGAGAGAAAAAAATTCAACAAATTTCACTCAAAACAAGTAAATATTGAGTGCATTTCTGTTATACACCTAGTTATAATGGAAAAAGTTGCTTGCGATTGAGTTAAACTTTCTTCAATTAAGACAAAAAAATGCACTCACTCATCACCTGCTGGATATAAATATTGAAATCTTATTTAAACACAAAATTTTTTATCCGATTTTTTCACAATAATTTCTTTGATTTTTTTTCTTTGTAATTTTTTATGAACGCATTGTTTTAAGGAAAATCATAAAATTTAACGTAGTTTTGCCTTAAGTGTTACACACTGGGTATTTTTACAGTTCAGTGAGTACTTTGCCATTTTACTTGTTTTTTTAATTTTATTGCTGTTCTTACTTATAAGTAGAGTTTGTAGAGCTTTGCTTTAACACATATATGTAAATACTTATGCATGTGACTACTGCATATTAAGTGAAGACAGCAGGTGAAACTGTTCTCATATACAAACATTTATGCATTGCAATTGAATTCCACTCAAAGCTCAGTCACTCAGGGAGAAGCTCACCTCTCCCAACAACAACAGCAACGATCGCTACTCATTTTTTTTGCAGTCAAAAGCAGAAAGATGACGCGACGACGATGTTGGCTGAGAGAAAAATCTCCAGTTCGCATAGAAAAAGAGTGAGACAATGACTACGACGACTACTGGAAACAGTGCGCGTTGCTTTTAGCTTTTTTTAGCTTTAGCTTTAGTTTCAGTTATGTTTTGATATCAGTCGCTTGACGCACGCGCAAAATTCACCACGCAAGCGTTTGACGGGAAAAAGAAATATATTTTTGAATATATTTATTTATTTATATTTATTGTTTTGTATGTGTGTGTGTTAAAAATGGTGGAAACGGCAACAACAACAACAATAACGCGTGCCACAATCAATGTGCCAGCAACGCCGACCCCTGCCACGCCCCCAACAACAATTTCAACTGCAACTTCAACTGCTGCTGCTTCTTCTTCTTCCTCCGCTGCTGCTTTGGTGCATCGAAATGACGAAACAGCTCGTCACATTTTCAATTTGAAAATTATTGTTTTTCTCTTGCTGTTGCCGCTTGTTTTACTTGCCGTCGGCCTCAAACACGTCTTGGATTATCTCTTTGCACTTGGACTCAAAGAGAAGGATGTCAGCGGCAAGGTGGCATTGGTAAGAGAATAAAAGGGAATTGAAGGGAAGGGAAGCTCTATCCGAGTAAAACTGTATTAAAAGCTTTACATATAAGCAGTACACCTTTTACATGAAGGAGAGAGAGTAGGGATTGGTAACTGTTTAAATTATTATCTGACTTATCTGTCTTATACATAAGTTTTGATTTGCACCTCTAATGATTCCAGTTTAATACACATAGGTATCTAAGTATCTATGTATCTATGTGTATATATATATATATATGTCACGCAATTTTCTTTTTCAGTTTCCAGTGGCTGCTTCTCTTAACATCCAAATGGGTGCGGCTCGTTTGTCTCGCTTACCCAGCAAAAGTTTTTGTTATTGTTGTTTTTATTAAAACAAATATTTACGCCAAAAACAGTCAACGCCTTGCATATTACACAAACACACACACACACACATCATACACACATTTACTGTTGCTGTCATTTCTTGCTTGGAATGTGGAAAGTGAACTGAACTCTGATAATAATAATAATAATTAAAAATGAAATTTAAAGCTTGGCTAAAATTGCATTTCTTTAAATGGCGAAACCACTTAATCAAATGTTACCCACATGCAGTCATAAATTCAGTTACGATTTGATGCTTGAAAAGTCAATTGATAAGGTCAACACTGATGCCCAAAAATGATAACCAAGAGAGCCACACACACGCACACACATGTGAAGTGATGTATACATTACTAATATGGAATGTTTTTTTTTTATTAGAATTCCATTTGCATGGCATGGTGTAGGTGTGTTCGAAATACGAATTTGATCACCCACAAATAGATATATGAATGCGTCATTAAAGCGCAGTTTGTTATAAATATTCGGACGATCGTTTACACTCACTAATACCAGTGCATAAAACAACAAAACAGGTTTATTTTTGATGTGTAGGAATTTCGAAATTCAACTTCACTTTTGTTTTCTTCCCTTTGACAAAACTAAAAACGATTGACTTTTGCACAGGTTTGCAAAGTCAAGGCCAAAAGTAAACAATGAACTAAAGATTACAGAATACAGATAAGTATATATATATATATATATATATATATATAGATATAGATATGTACACATTTAAGAATGTATACATTGATTGCGTAGTATCTCTTTATCTTTAGATAGTTGCAGATGTACATAAAAATAATAATGTAATTACTTCTCGTTTTTTTTTATCACACGAAATTAAAAATTAAAAATAAATATTGTTTATTACATATAGTTTGTAGATTGTATAGTTAATTAAGAGGCAAACACAGCACTCAACTGGGGTCAAATCATTTTAATTACGGTCAAGAGTCACTCAATTATTGTTAGTTTGAGGCACATCAGTAGCAGCACATTTAGATTTTACTGAATTACGTTAGTAAAGTGCTTCATTGTTTTCAAATAAAGCCAATTAATTTGTACTAATTTGCCTTATTATGTCTCTAAGTAGTCGTATATTATCTATATACATCCATATAAACATACGCACACTCAAAAAGTATGAGTTTTTTTGCACATGCACATAAAACGATAGCTTTTTCTATTTAATTTAAAGTTGAACATTTTCAAGTCAAGCCCTCAGAAAAAAAGTTTTTAATTTTAAAATGGCGCCAATAATTCATCTTATTTATTTTGTTATCTATTTTGGTTTTCAGTGTGATTTTCTTTTAAGTGCAAAATATCTGTATTATAAAGAAATTTAAAAATGTGTTTGCATTTTTTTTTATTTAAGTTAAATTTAATTTACTAAATTATAAAGAACATGTTATTAATTTAGAACCTTTCCCATTTCAGGTGACAGGCGGTGGCAGTGGCTTGGGTCGCGAAATTTGCTTAGAGCTAGCGAGAAGAGGTTGCAAGGTGGCTGTGGTTGATGTCAATTCCAAGGGCTGCTATGAAACCGTGGAGCTGCTATCAAAAATTCCCCGTTGCACAGCAAAGGCCTATAAGGTGAGCAATGTTTGCGAGTGATTTTAATATAAATTTTAAACCATTTGCTTCCCTATGCCACAGAACGATGTGTCTTCGCCACGCGAACTGCAGCTGATGGCTGTGCGAGTGGAGAAGGAATTGGGTCCCGTCGAGATACTGGTCAACAATGCCTCCCTGATGCCAATGACATCGACGCCGCATTTGAAAAGCGACGAGATTGATACTATTCTGCAGCTGAACCTCGGCTCTTATATTATGGTTTGTGACTTGAACAAGCGATTTAAATTACTAGCTTGATTGTTATATTGATTTTAGACCACAAAAGAGTTTCTGCCCAAGATGATTACAAGGAAATCGGGTCACTTGGTGGCGGTTAACGCATTAGCAGGTTAGCTTAATCCCAAATTTTTCTTGTAGCGTTTTTTATACTTTAATTTTAATTATGTTTTCCGCACAAAAAGGTCTGGTGCCGCTGCCTGGCGCCGGCATCTATACAGCGACCAAATACGGCATTATGGGATTCATGGAAGCCCTGCGCGCGGAACTTCGCCTTTCCGACTGTGATTACGTGCGGACAACAGTCGCCAATGCGTATTTAATGAGGACCAGCGGCGATTTGCCTTTGCTAAGCGATGCCGGGTAAGCTACTCATTACTCAAAAATTGGTATATGAAGCAAATACCCAAGCCCTTTTCCACTTAAAAATTCAATAATATTTTGGGAACCTTAAATTTTAAATATTCGGTTTCTTACTTAATGTCGATATATCTCAGTTAAAAAAAACAAACTAAACGGAAAATATAATTTAATATTTCAGTTTTTAGGTTAAAATTAAAAATTAGGAAACAATTTCTAAATCTTAAACCCAAAACAAGTTGCATGAATTTAGGAAATAACCCAATCAGACAAAAATTAGAAATAGGCGCCTTATGGCACAATGTGAGAAACAAGCCTTAATTAAGTAAATTTGTTTGCATATTAATTAACAATTACATTCCACAGAATATCCAGCAATTATCCGGGCCTTCCCACGTCCTACGTGGCAGAGAAAATCGTTAAGGGCGTTCTTTTCAATGAGCGTATGATCTATGTGCCCAAAATAATCGGCATCGCCGTTTGGCTGCTCAGGTAATAATTTTGAAATTTTTGACAGCCTAATTTTGGACTTAAACTACTTAAACTATTGTTAATAATTACTGTTTCAGATTGTTGCCGACTAAATGGCAGGATTATATGTTGTTGCGACTGTATCATTTCGATGTGCGCAGCGCACACTTGTTTTACTGGAAATGAACAGAAATACACAGGAATAACAGTCAATATGAGTTGCCATGGCACCTAGCTGACTTTTCCAATTTTCAATTAAGCTGTAGACAGTTATAATAGCATAAATTTTAGAAATAAATATTATGTACTATTTATTTTCATAAATCAAAATTGAAACTATGTACAACTAAATAATTCTTCTGTATTATGAATATAGTATAAAGATAAACAGAGAAATAATCGCTTTGAATTTTAACATACCTTTTTCATCAGAAACTTTGCTTCCTAAACAAAAGTTTGCGTCTTTCTTAAAAAAGAGCTTATCATTTATTTCTAGTACACATTCTTACTTACGCTATGAGTATACTCTTATTATTAAATCATAAAATTACATTTATAAATATTCTAAATTACGCATTTAACAAGTTTTCTAATACTAATATTTATTTAATTTAAAAACATACTGTTGTACATTAATATGATCACTTTAATTAAACACATTATTTAAACATTCAAAGTTTACGAAAATTAGGTGTTTTTATTTCAATACACTGTTCGCAGAACTTATTGAAAACTAGTATTTTAGATTTCACATACTTCATGGACAAATTATTTCTAATAACAAAAGTAAATCTACTTATTTTTGGATATTTTTTTGCATTTTAGGATGGTTTTCTAAGTGCATTTTCAAGTGCTGTGTGGCGCATATTCGTTTTAACAGCTTATCAAATGCCATCAACATTTATGTCTAATAACAAAAGTTTATCTACTTATTTTTGGGATTTTTTTTGCATTTCTGGATGATTTTACTAAATTTCCTGAGTGTATTTTCAAGTGCTTTGTGGCGCACACTCGTTTTAACAGGTTATCAAATGCATCAACATTAATTTGTGCGAGGACCCCATATGGCGCACAGGCTCAAGTGCAGGCAGGCAATGTGATTAAGTAAATGCTGCAGTGCCAAACACACTCAAACCAAACTGTTGTAATGCGACATGTGCATAAGCCGGAGCGAAATAATGTAATACTTTGGCATACCCCTTAAAAAATAATTGAATTTGTTTAGATGGTTAGTTGAAATGCAACAACCCATTTTTAATATATGAAATTTAGAAATATCTTTAGTTAAATAATATTACAGAATCAATTTCAAATTTACAAATCGAATGTAATTTTTAAAAAAATATGTACAATTAAACATTAATTTTTTTTTAAGTGTACTTCAAAAATCGGCATTACTGCAAACACAAACAGAAAACAAGAAGCAACTCAGAAATAAATTCAAATTACAGTTATGACATTAGGCACTGTTTGATGCGGGCAATGTGAAAGACCCCCAGGCACCTGCAGACACACATCCTAGGCACATGCACTCATAAAACCCCATCCCCAACTCACTGTCCATGCCCCTACCCCTTTCCCTACTTCGGTTCATGTGTGCATTGCGCATGCGTAACTGCATTTTATCCATATCCATAAATAAAATGCACTAATTACATATGTGCTAGGGTTACAATTACAGGCGCAGAGGCGAACGGGGGCTCGTCGAGTGTTTTATAGCTGCATTTATGTGCTCTTGCCCCCGCGGAGTTCACTCGCTCATAACATCGATTTCTTACGGCATCTATGTCTGTGTCTGTTTTTTATGTGTACACACATGCACATGTGTGTGTGTGTGTGTGTACATAGTTTCAAACAGTATTTGATTTGCACTGTTTCGGAATTTTGTTTATTGTTTTGTTAGTGGTTGTCATTGGCCCCATCCCTTTTTGGTTTTTTTTTTGGTTTTTAGTTTTTTCCGCTCAAGCTCTTGCTCATATAGAACTCAATGCCCTCCTAGGGCTCGCTGCAACCATCTCACTCCAACACACATGAGCAGCCAAGATCGCGAGACGTTGTCTGTTCGTCGCTCCATGTGGTCCCAACCCTCTGCTCAGGATAGTTAAGCTGTGTTTTATTTTTTATTTTTTATTTGATGTTCTATGTTCTAGCTGAAATTACTATACCTTTATAGAAAAAGACACTTGCTGCCATAAAAAGTACTAATTTATTTATGAACAGCATCGCAATTGGTTTTCAGTAAATAACAAAATTGTAATTTACATTTATCCATTTTTATTATTAAGTTTATTTTGAATTCTTAAATTTTAGTCTTTTCCTAAAGTGTTAATTATAATTTTCTTAATATTGAATAAGAAAAATGTTGTTTTGTGCTACACTATTATTTTATTAATTCTATTTTCAAAATGCACTCTTTTGTATTATCAAAGATATTTTACTTTGCGCCTGCAATATTCATGCACACTTGTCAAGCTGTCAACCCGAAATAGAATATTTATGCGCTTTTATGAGACCGTCAATGTGTGTTTGAGTTTTGTGAACTCTAAAAAATGTTCACTATAAATAGGCAGAGGCAGTATGCAACAGGCCAACCGAGGTATAAATCAATTTTGGCCCCATACTGCGGTACCCAATATCCACACATACAAATATATTTATATTAATATAGATATATGTATTTACTCGTTCCAATTATCAGGCATGCAAGGTGGAATATTGTGTAGGAAAAAAAAGAAGTTATAATTAAATTTCGTATACGTAAAGGTTTTTATTAGTAGTGATTTTAATCTTTGGCAAATAAATAAAAGCGCATATTTATATTAATTTTTTTTCTGGACATATCACTGGCCAAATTGTGTTTAATTGAGTTCTTTCGAAACTAGTTTTTTTTTTTAGTGTTTGATAAATAAACGGAAGCTGTATATTATTATTTTTTTTCGCTCTTTGCACTTTTCATATTTGTCTGGATTAAATTCAATTAATAAATATTTTAATCCTTTCGAGCTCTTTATTTATCTGAAGACATGCAATGAAGATGGGCTAAAAGTGTGGACACAATTTTTAAAAGGGGATTTAAAAGTTATTAAGCAATCAGAATGAGTCATATGTTGTCTAAGTCGGCATCGTCAAAGGGATACAAAATTATGGATACTCATTAAACCAAAAAAATTGAACAAAAATAAGAATAAAATAGAAACACATTTATGCAAATTAAGAAAATAAAATATCTTTAAGATTGAATTATATTGAAGGGTGCCTTACGCTTGGCAACAGGGTATGTCATACATCGATCACATTCGTTACAGTTATTTGTGGAAATCTTGCTTGTTGCCATGACTTGCTGCATGTTTAATTCTTAAATGCCAGTCACAATTTGTACTTGTCTAACTCTGACTGCCTTTTTTGTGTTGCTCATTTGTTTGTGTTTATCCTTTCGCTTTTAATTGTGCATAGGCAGCTGCTGCTGTTGACAGTATTATATATGTTATGTTATGTTTGTGTGTGTGTGTGTTGTCTCAGTGTTTGCTGTGCTAATAACAGAGTTAGCAGTGCGTTGACAGAGTATCCTTCAAGTGCCTGCATTTGCGTTTGCTGTTGAAGTCTTGGAGTGCTTTAGCATCATGGTCAAAACTTAATAGCCTTGTTCTTTAATGATTTATGCTCAACATTTTGCAGTTCTTGACTTGTGTTAGTAGTCTTGGTTGTGTGCGTTTGGTAACAAGATTTAAATAATACCTATATAAATTGCGTGTGTCCTTTATTTAAATAACAAAAGTAAATATTTTACATTATTTTTAATCAATTTAAAATTTTGGATATTTGGATATTCTATCCAGGAATTTAAATATATATTTTTTTAATATGCTATCAGCGATCCATGCGATACTTAAAATTTTCATTGGTTTACTCGAACCGTGCATAAATATGTCAATACCAATTTTTAACGCTTAGCTGTCGAAGTGAAAGATATATCTAAAAAGAAAAACAAAAAAATGGCCAGAAGGGAACCGACTACTAAATAAACAGGAGCAGTGTCGCTTCGGCAGCTGTGATTCTGTGATTATCCTTGCAACAAGCCACACATTTCAAACTGTTAAATTATGACATGCAACTGTCAGCTCAAGTGCCGTTTGCTGTTGCGTGAGAAAATGTTATCCTTGTACCCCAAACAACAGACACTTTTCAATTTACCAGTGTGGATGCAGCAAGTGTGCTGCTGCAGTAGCAGTGGCATCCACATATTCTATGCCCTTCCAGCTACCACGTAGCTGCTGTTGGTGTCTTTCTGTCTTTCTGTCTGTCTGTCCGTCGGCCAGGATCGGTTTCAGGTTCCTAAGTACTTGTTGTTTTTAGTCCTTCTATTTTGTGCAGCTAATTTATTTACTTTTGGCTTTGTTTTATGAGTTTTTCAGCTTTTTTTTCTAGTTTTTTTTTTTTCCTTAAACTGAAACACATGTCATATTCCAACTTGGTGTTGGTGTTGCATAAGAAATTGTTGCTTCACAGGACATCATAGTGCTGCTGTCTATTAGGTCCTTTATGATTTTTTTTGTAGCTTGTAGCTTCCCGTGACCTGTTTCAGCACTTTAAATTGGTGTTGACAGCCACGCTGAGAAATTGCCTCACCCTTTTTTTTCTCTCTTATTTCTCCTTTTGGTTTTTCTGAGTGCTTTGCATTCTTCTACTTATGAAAATTAAAAAAAGTAATTAAGATACACGATTCTAAGCACTCTTCCTCAACACTCTCCTTCCTCGCTTCCATCCATACTCACCGTCACATCTGCCACATCTGCCACGACACCAGTTCCTTAGTCGTGGGAAACTACGTAGCTCAGGTTTAATATTTGAACTGACTTTGATCTTACTTCTAATCGCAGTGTTTAACTGCTTAAGTTTTTGGTTCTTTTCGCAAAAAGTTGCTTTGAATTTTTTAAAATCAACATACTTTTGGGCGCAAAATGTATCTTTTCTAATTATTCATAAAGTTTGTGGCTATAAAAAGCAACGTTTTTCTCTTCTTAATTACAGGGTAAATTTTTTTCTAAATATTTGGAAAATATGTCTAAATTTGCTATATATATGTGTTTTCTTATATGTGAATGCATATATAGCTAAACTCTTACATATCAGTCGACAGCGTGAATTTCATTTATATTTTGTGAATTTCAGAAATAATTTTTACTTAACATTTTTAATAAAAAATGCACTTAAAATCTTAATTTTAAATTTATTTTTAAATCAGATATTTTATCGAATTTTAGTTACCAACATTTTTATGTTCTGTAAAAATATATATCCGTAAAATATAAACAAATATTATAAATTAATATCGAAAACTAAACATTTTATCGAGTTTGCAAGTCGATTTTCTAAAACCGAGAAAGGTTTGAAAACAAGGTGTTAAAATTTGAATACGCGAAAGATATATACACAGTGAAAAATATTTGTTAACATTTAATTAAAACAAAGGCATCCCTTCCAGCACATAAATATCCCAAATTTAAATTAATTAATTTAATAAATTCTAATTAAGTTCAGGATACTCTTACTGTATGCCTACCTATAATGGAATCAATAGTAAATCAATTTAATAGATTAATACAAGTTTTCGACTCGATTGTAAGGCAAATCTAAAACAAAATTAATTACCAAAAATTACGAATTTGAACAGCAGGTAAATAGAAATATGCATAGATCAAAACGCTGCGAAAGAGCTAAGAAACAAATTGAACAGAATTTTGTGGAATTACAAAGATAAACAAAGGGCTGACTTTGCATGCACACTAAAACACACACACACACACATACACAAACATAGAAGACAGCAATTGCGGCGGCATTGACACTCACAAATGTGTTTAATAATTTCCATTTGTGGCAAACTGGAAATGTGACAGCCAGAAAAGCCAGCTGCTGCTGCTGCTGCTGCTGCTGCTGCTGCTGCTACTGTTGCCTCTGCTGCCGCTGCTGTTGCATTCGAAACCATCCAATTTGAGGCACTCAAATGTGTGTGAGTGTGCGGTGAGATAAATTAATGCTGCCTGGCATCACAAGTGTTGCAATCGGGTTTTAGCATGATGCTACATGGAGCACCTCATCATGGAGAATACTTACACTCCACATACATTTATACATAATGCGTTCAGGCAAATAAGATAAAAATGTCACTTTATGGAAATTACATAAAATAGAAGAAAAAAAAAGACAAGAAGATGCAACTTCCTTGGCTTGCCACATTTACAATACACTCTGCATTTGGGTGTAGCACACAAATATCTATGTAAAAATCTATTTTATTCATTTACAGGGTACTTTTTAGTGCAATCATCTTGATTGTTTTTATTTTGTTTGTTTGTTATTGTTGGTCATACACAAAATTTGAACAACATCTAACGCAACATCGACAACTGTGCAGGAGGTAATTTTAATAGAATTCCTATAGAAGGTATTACAATTGTGTCATTATTCAGCATCACTTGTAACTCTATAAAAACAAGAATTTTCTGAAAACGTTGCCACTTTTTTTTTATTGTGGCTATAAAATGATTTTAGATATGGGCTTTTATAGCTAAAATAAAATTTTAGAGAAGAATTCTAAGAGAAGGTTCCTAATAATTAACCTACCAATTAGAGTAACTGTGACTCTTAAATTGCCGGAGATATAGTCTTGTATCCTTTTTGGCAGCGGATGTGGGCGTAAAAATAAAATAAAATAAGTAAAAATTTGTTTTCCGAATTTTTGAAGAGTATTTTACGCCATATTTCTTTGTTGACAGGTGTATCGATTTGGGAAGTTGGAGTAAGCGTGACCATGGATGATCGAAATCTTAGGGGAGTCAGTAGTATGTATATTATATATCAATTAGAAGTCTATGTAGTTTTATATAAGGTGCACATTGATGTTCTCTTAGCCAAATATTACATTTTAAAGTTCTGCCATTTTATTATAATTCTTAATCTACGTAATTTTTCTATTTTATTGGGAATAGTACTTAATCAATTATGTTGAACTGATATCTATCGAAATGGATCTTAGACATAATATAATTTAATATATAATAAAATATTAAAATAAATTAATAATACAATAATAGAGAGTAAATAGTTGAGTTATTACGACTCTATTATTAATATATATCAAGAGTGAAATGCAGTGTCAAATCAAGGATTATATTTAGTTGTTGAAGAATTGAGAGCAACTCTGAAGAATACAATGCAAAATGAGTAACACAATAAATGCGTTTTCAGAGTTTCGATATTAATCAATGTGGCGAGACATAAGTATTAATCGATTCTGTTTTACCCTGGTTCCTCGAAACAAACGATGAGGTTTTGGATGTTGTCAAAACAAAAAACATTTTTCCCATCCTTATCCGGTGATAAAGGAACAGGAAATAATGTTGCCAGCAAAACTTGCTATAATGAATCGTCTGATATATGATTTGTGGTGAATGTTGAGTTGTTAATTTCTTATATATATATTTACTCTCTCAGTCTGCTTCCCATCAGCTCTTTTGCTAATAGGAAACTTCAGATGATGACTGCGACCTGAACGAACTATATATAATATTTATTTTGTTGAATATACAATTGAAGGTATAATTAAATACTGATTTTTTATTATCACAACTCCATAATTTGATTTTTTTCAGAATGTCGTTGCTTTTTGGATCGAATCACTGTATTATTTAAAATAAGGGTAAAAAATATCAGTTTAAGTAGAGTGATCGACATAGACTTTAAGGTATATGTCACCACTTCCGCTTCAACAAATGCGGCATATTCTGTCGCGATACAGAAAACAATAAATAATTAATATGATTTTTTAAATGTATAAATACATAACAATATTTCGATCTGAAATAATTTGTCAGCAGATTAAGTTTGGCGTTTTGTTGTCGCTTTTTTTTTTTTGGTAACATTTTACCAGTGTGCTCGTATTTTGTTTTTAATTTCAATTTCAAAGCGGTTTGTTTGGTCATTTGGCATAAAAAACGGTTTAAATATATTGCCTGTGGATTGGTCAGCATGCTGCATTTATCAGTTGGCCGCTTTGCTGAATGCAGACGCTGCAACGATGACGTGCAATCAACTCTTTTGCCACCGCACGAGTTTGTCGTATGTCGTTTATCGTTTTTGTGTATATTGTTGTTGTTGTTGTTGTTGTTGTTACTGTTGTTGTTGTTTGTTTTCCGTGTTTTTTTTTTTTTTTTTTGTATTTCCTTCGCTGCATGTGTTCTGGGATGGACTCAATGCTCGTGCTGCGTTGCTCATTATGCAGCTTTTATGAGGTCATTGAGGGTGCATGATTTATATATTTAACAAAATGAAAAAGCTTAACAAGTTAAAATGTTGCTGCACACAGCCAACTCGACTACAACTCACTGCTCTGCATCATGGATGCTGGATAAAATTGGTCGTTTTTAGAACAATAATTTATAGGATATATAATTCGATTTATCGGAAAATCACCTTTCAATATTACACAAATTCCTAAGTTAAGCACGAATTTTTCTGCATTTAAACAGTTTCCATTTTAAGAAGATTTTTGGCTAAATATTTTTAAGTTTGCTTTAAATTAAATTACATTTTAGTATAAATAGTGTACAATTTTGCAATCCTTAAGTAAACATATACAATTCGTGAAATTTGTCTAAGAATTTGAGTTTTTTTTTTAATATAGAACTAAATACCAAGAACTAAATATCAACATGTTTACTTAGTTTTAAGCCAAGTTAAATAGTTGCAGCCACAATACTTGACTTGTACAGGGTAGCCATAATACGTGCAGCAAGCCATTTTAAAATTTGATAGACTCATTATGGTTGGCCCGGCTTGCATTAATTCTGCAGTTGTTGCCTTTTGTAGTTTTCACTTGTGCAAAAAAAAAAAAAAATAACTAAAAAAAAAATAAAATGCATGGCGCAGCGGCGTTCAATTTACGTGGCAATAGAAACAGTTTAAAAAATTGTTCCCTCGAAATATACAGAGCTAAAGTGCCTCGCATTGTGGCAGTCTGAATACAAAATATTATCAAAGTCACTGCCGCATTTCTTATGTGTTGATAAAAACCCAAAGAGATTTTCTTTTCTAGCTGCAACCGCATTAAAAATCTGCTTCTCTTCTTATACTTTTACTTTATGGTCCACCCATGGTTCGTTGTGAATGCAACTGCCTTGCAACATCCGCTTTGCATTTTTATCTTTATGCTTGCAGAATTAATGCAACACATTAAGAAAAATGTTGCCAGCACTTTTCCAACGTTGTCCATCGTTTGTTCTTACCAAAGAGCTTTTCCAGGATTTTCATACACTTTGCAACAGGGCATTATAATTATAATATCCAGTGCGTGGCATATTAAAAAATTCCACACCGATATTAAAATGTAGCTTTAATTTCGATTGTAATAAATGTTCTGTGTTTACATTATCTGTTTTGTGTTTTTAAGTTAAATTGAACTTCATGTTTTTTCACAAAGTTCTCTATTATTATAAATAATAGAGTATTTCGTCTGCGTTTCGCAATTTATGTATTTATTTTATTTCTTTTCCCAAAGATTTTTATACATTTTATCACATATGTTGATACATTTTTCTATGTGAATAAAATGTGAGTCTTTGCCGCTTTCATTTTGACTTGGCTGTGTGCATCAAGCATTTTTGCTGATGTTTCTTTTATATATGCAACAATTTCTTAAATTGTTTAGTTTTTAAAATATATATTTGTATAACTAGAAATGGAGCGCTGATTGTAAACAATGAAATGAATTAAAATTATGTATTAATACTGAAGCTAACAAGAATGAAATGTGTTTGCATTATTTAAATCCTTCGGCAGTACTTAATCCAATTTGGGAAAAAAGTAAAAGACATGTAAAAAAAACAAGTAAATATAATTAATAAAATCAAGTAAAATCCGTGCAATGCGTTTAAATTGAATCATTTAAGTATTTGTGGGAAATCTGCATCATGCAAGACTCACACAACATGAAATGCCCATTGAAGAGGCGATAATGATGCGTGACACACACACATACACATTTGTATATATATATATAATTGTATATATAT
Source organism: Drosophila melanosoma (assembly GCA_035042045.1). NCBI lineage: Eukaryota > Metazoa > Arthropoda > Insecta > Diptera > Drosophilidae > Drosophila > Drosophila melanosoma. The sequence goes on along the minus strand of JAWNLY010000055.1, from coordinate 2,229,346 downwards.
GTATTTGTTGAAGTTGTATGGCCAGACGTGTCTCAGGATTCGCCTCAATGGCTGCCTGATGAAGAATCAAATGTGGTGTTGTCAGCGCCTCGTTTTTGTTTGTCTTTTTACTTAAACGCGTAGTTTTTAATTTAAAAAGGGCTGTGGACAAATGAAGAACTTCCGTTTCTGATTATCAACCCAAAATCCCCAATGGGAGACAATTTTGACTCAAATCTGTTGACGAAGACGTAAATATTTATCTGTTAGTGCGTGGGAAGATTTTAACCCTTGGTCGTATTGGGGCAAAAGTGTGATTTTCCGCTCACCTGGTATCAGGGGATATGGTTTAAGACCTGAAGAGAAAATGAGGAATACGTATTCGAGATCAAGTAGCTAACTGAAAATTATGTTTATATTTAAGACAATCGATTTTCGAATTTCAAGTACAACAGGTATCAAGTTTCCACGGTTTTCTGTAATTTATATAAGAATGATTTGAGATTTAACGATTTTAAAATATAAACTAAATATTACGCTCTAAGGAAAGAGCTAATAAAATGCAACCGAAAATTGAGTTCAGTGTTTCTCGATTAAAATTGTGATTGGTTTTATTATTTTTAAAAATTAAAACTCATTCCTTTGTAAATACTTGATTTAATATCGCTAAATAACAAATAAACCAATATAATAAAATAAAATTAAAATTAAATTCGATATCTTTTCAAGGTCTTTTGACTGTAAATATTCTGATATTTAATTATAATATATAATAATATTAAAACAAAAAATAAAATAAACTTTACATGATCTCTGTTTAAGGTATTTCGGAGCAAGAAGAACTCTAAATATTTTGCTAAATTTTTTACTATAAATATTCTGATATTTGATTATGACAGTGCACAGTGCAATTGGCTTCTTATTCCACCAGGATAATAAAAAAAAGGATACAGTAGGCATCGCTTACAAAAAGGGATATTCCTCGTAAAGTTTCTTAACTGTGTTGCATCCAGTTTCAGTATAATGATCATAAAACCAGCATATAAAAAATGATTTGGGGGCGTGTTTTGGTATCACATGGCTCTGTGCCGCTTGTTATGCTGTGCGGCACTAAAATGTTTATAAATACAGTCAATTTGCTGTCAACTTTTGAACTAGTCACACATGTTCCAGCTCGACTTCAAATGTGAGTTGTAAAAATGTCAAGAGGTCAAAGCACCAGCACATTATAATAGTATTTGCCTATGTCTGACAGAGTGACACTTTTCGAGAGCAAACACAAATTTATTCAAAATATATATGTATATATGTATATATATATATATATCTATATATATGTATATAATTGTGCACAAACAAATCAAGCAGCAAACAAGCGTCCATGTCGCGCATGTCAGCGGAATCATTTGACATTTTGACAGGCATTTGACTGGGTAGACTATGTGGATATGAGCCTTGTTTAAGTTTTAGTCGTAGCTCAGATTACGATGAATATATATTTTTTTTTGTTTTTATTTGAGAGAGTTTCATGAAAATTTGAGTTTTAGGGGTTGACAATTTCGACGATGCTTCAAGTAGCTGATGAAAAAAATGCAGCGATAAACATTAATCTTATCGAGATTTCTGACAAATCTAAATTATTCCAAAAAAAAAAAAACTATCAATTGATTGAGTGTTACATAATATAATTGTGGGTGCTAATAACATAATTAATACACATATTTTGACGAGCAAATTTCAATTTTGCATGGAAAGCATAAACTGACATTTTAATTAAAGATCGTTAAAGGAGATTCTCATTATTATGGATGCACGGCAACCATCAAATAGGTAAACAATTTTACAATAAACAAGGGGAGAATGTACTGGTAGAGAGTGCACGACTTGCAGATACCCAAGTCTAATATTGTAGTTCTTAATGCTCTAGTCAAAGTATTATTTTTATTGATAAATTCTTAAATAAAAAATTGTTTTGTTCTGAATTTTCTTTTATGCTGTTGTGAATAAAGCGAAATACATTAGTTAATTATTAATTATTTATAAAAAACTGACCCTTTATAGCAAAGCTGAACCCTAAGCCTTTCGAAATTTTCTCTTATTTTTTTTAACAAATATTTACAATTTAATTAAACATTTATTCCATGAACAAATAAATGTAATATTTATATATATAATGTAGGATATAAAATAGTAAATCAAAACACTTTCGACAAGTGCATTTTGTTCTTGTCGTATTTTATTTACCGCTTTTCATCACCGCATCCGTGCGTGCACCACGCACCACCACCCACCTCCCACACCAGCCCCCCACCACCCACCACACACTGTAAATTTGTCGAGTTGAACAAACAGTGAATTCAGCTGTGGTCAAACAGCCGCCGTTCGCATAAATTGCACATTTTGCTGAAAATAAAAACAAGTGAAAATAACGCACTGTTTGCAGCATAAAAACATTAAATTTCTGTTAAATATTTTGTTGTCATTTTGTGTATTGTGTTGCTTCAGTGAAACTGCCGATACATTATTCTTATTGATTTTATTAGTTTTCAGAAATCTCTTAATTTATTAATTTATGTCAAATAGCACTTTCAATACATATATATTTTAAAATTTAATTTTTTTGTTAATCACTTTATTTGTATTCTGCCATTATTTGCCATACGCCGCCGCTGTAAATCTTTAATTTAATTTTATTTATTTGTCAGCGGAAATAGCTAGGTTTTTTCCCTGAAACCCAGACATCGTCGCACGTCATTCACTAAAAAAAAAACGCAGACTGCTCTAGTCGAGAGTGCCCAGCATAAATATACCCTGTAAGCAGCCAAATTGTTTTCATTCAAATTAAGCTATATGCCAAATTGTTTTCATTCAAATTAAGCTATATGCCACAAGTGCTTAATTTATGTCTTATCGAATAAGAAATAATGCTGACATTTCAAATTAATTGACATCAATTAATTTACAGGGTATACGAAATCAATATTCCATTCAAAAAGACGCTAGTCGTCACCTTAGTCACAACACTTTGGACAATTGACGTCAGTCTACTTGGTTCACAGTGATGCGGCATCCAAATGTGCCCCGGGTTCACTAAATTTAACAATGATGTAATTTGTCGCACTTTTCTACACATTTCCTTAATTTATGCTCTGGCAGAGAGTATTCAAATTTTCTTCTGAATTTTCAAAAATCCATAAGTTATATGTATTATAAGTCAGCGACACCTGCTTCGTCATTATGGACATATCCGTTTCTTGCTTCAATTTAAATGATGATATACAAAAATTCTTTGTAAATTTTATTACAATATATTTCCACCAAACTCATCAATGATATGTTCACATCTTCTATCTCTTAAACAAAAATCACGCCTTTCTAATAAAATATATCTAAAGAAAAATCGATTTCTTTTAATTTATTTATTAAATTTTCTATTTAATTAAGTTTAATTAAAATTAAAGTTTTAGTTAATTAACTAACTAAAAAAAATCAATAAATAAGAAGTGTGGCAACAGTTATGTTTCTTAATTATTGACTTATTTATTGGACAACAAATCATTAACATCGGCTTACTATAACATTTAGCTATCATAAAAATTATTTTTTATATTGCGAAATAATATAAAAATTTTAATAACATAATCTTCAGATTAATTGCGGTTTGCAAGTGTATAAAATGTTCGGCGGTGTGTGTGTGTTTTTTTTTTGGAAACGTGCCCAATATTTTTTTTGCGTATTGTTTTGACAGTCGTTTTGGCGACAAATGCTCAAGTGGAAAAATGTTGTGTGTGTGTTAAACGTTTGCTGATTTCAGTAAATACGTATCGGAATGGAAAACAGCTGTTGCTCTTATTGGGCCCAAAGCGCGCGCCAATGTTTAATGCTTGCCAAAACATAAATATCAATTAATTACAATGCAATACACATAAATTTATATAGATAAAATTATGGGCAAGATTTGACCGTATATAAAATTTGTTGTCGAAATTATGGGCACCTTTGACTTTAACGATGCGTGAAATTTGATCTAGCTGAGTCATGCAGTGAAAATAGGGCTGTGTTTTAAATATATATATATATATTATATATAAAAATTATTATTTATTTGAGTGCATCTCTTGACAAAACTTTTAGACATATATGCAAAACTTGACTGAATAAATGTTGTCTCTTATTGACATTCCCTTAATTAGTTTGACTTTGACGTTGTCGTTTGCAAAGTTTTTAATTTTTTATTTACTTCTTGAAAGCACCCACTTGCAGTAAACATATAAAATGCCAAGTCTTATGTTATATGGTATTATATGTTTAAAATATGTATGTTTTTTTTTTATTTTTTATTAAATTTGTAAATAATTTCAAATTAAAATCTTAATGTATAATCAACTCGAGTTGAAGGCATATGTTTATATTGGTTAATAAGAACATTTTTTTTGAATAAGTAAATAACTTTATTAGTTAGCTTTAATTTAATTAAATACAATTATTGAGCATAGCTTCATAATTTGAACGGAGAGCAGCGTGTCTAAATGAAGAAAATTGCATATTGCAAAAATAGTGCAGCAAATGCATTTTTGCAGCGCAAATTAAAAACATATTGTCAGGCGTCTTGCCTCCGCTGCATAATATACTAAAAATAGCCAAAAAGAGTGCAGTTAAAAACAAAATATATATATATATATATGCATGTGTATGTAGCAGCAGCAGCAGTTGCAGTTGCAAGGAGAAGTAGAAGGAGAAGCTGCATGCACTTGAGGCCAGGGACAGGCCAAAGTGATCAGCATCAACACTCTTCCCAATTGCCATGAGTCTGTGCCTCTATCTGTGCTTGTGTGTGCATGTGTGTGTGTGTGTGTGTGCGTATGTGTGTGCATTATTTGCCGCATGCCTCTGATGAAATAGTTGTTGTTGTTGTTGTTGGGAAATGAGTTGCCTTAATAAATATAGCTTCATAGTCTCACTGTATTTTAATGTGCCGCTGTCGCACTGCTTGTTGCAGAGACACAATATTATGTGGCAATAAAAAATAGTGCTAAAACATTCGACAAATGTTCAGCGAGCTGCAGCAGAAGCGAGTTGCAATTGAAACCTAAAACAGACTTGCAACATGTGTGCCCAGTGGACTCAAAAAAAGGTCCCCGGTCACGCGCTCAGTTGGATATATAAATGTATATATAAATATGTATACAGTTTAGGATATTGCACTCTTCATATAACTTGATGTTGTTTGGCAATGAATATTTACAATTTACTTTATGCACAAATTCATAGCAAATTTCATAGCTGCTGCAACTTGCGCATAATTTGTACACGCCAAAAAAAAAAAGATCGGGTTGGTTAAGCTAAGCGACAAAATTATTTTTAGAACTACGTCATGTATTTTTTTAATACAGTAAAAATAATAAAATAAAAAAAAAATAAATTAACTGTGATTTTAGTTGTTAAATGTAACAGCGAAAATTATAAAAAGAAAGTTATTACAAAAGTTATTTAGATTTTATTTTAAAATTTATGATGAGAAAAGAAAATTACAAAATTTGTATTATTTTTCTTGTGTGGCTGCACACGCATAATTTGTATATGCTCGTGCGACGATCAGTGAATATAGAGCTCCGCGGAGTGGAGCGGGGAATTACGAAAAGAACTGAGTGAAGGAGAAAAAAAAAAGACAGACGCACATGTGCGCGTGTAAAGGAGAAAAATCCAAAGAGCAGCGGACATTACAACAATAAAAACAAAGACAACACAACGATAATGACAGGGTGTCGCAGCCAGCAGCGAACAGCCAGCAGCCAGCAGCAAGCAGCGATCAGTGAGCAGCATTTGGGAGCAGCGATGGGAGCAGAGACGGGAGCAGAGCCCCAGAGCTCAGGACAACCGAACGAATGTACCGTTCCGGGCATTTAAATATCGTGCTGCAAGTGAACAACGGTTTATTGTCAGACACAACGCGGTGGCGTAAACAACACAAGAAGAATATAATATAAATATAAATACGAAACAGCAAACTTATTGAAATAGAAAACTCAATAGCAGCGTGTGCGTTCTACGTGTGCATGTGTGTGCTTGTGTGTTTATGTGTGTGTGTGTGTTTGTGCTTGGGATTTCCCGCGAATTTTTGGCAAGTGACCAATAGACTCATTGTGCGTGTGCTTTAAATCTGTCGGAAGTGTTAAATGTAACAGCAACTCAATCAGCTGTGAACACCTATAGAAACTTCAAATGTCTTCCACAATGAAGCAACAGCAACTTCCACTAACCATTCCCAATCACAGCGCTGAGATGTTCGCCAAAAATAAATCATACAATGAGAATGTTTGCTATGATGCATTCATGTCGCCACCATTGAGTGCCAGTGTTGGCAAGTCACACGATGATTTTCAGGCGCCCAAAGTCAACTTCAACAATAATACGAATTTCACCTGTGCCGAATTGCAGTTTCCGGATTTTTCACATCTTTGCTTTGCGACGGAGACGCCGAACTCAGTGTTTAGTGACTATAACAACTATACGGGACCGGAACAGGATACGGATAGGGATGATATGGTGTGTGCTGTCGCCACACAAACGGGTATGCCCTATCAGCAGGGTCAGTACACTCAGCTAAATCGGGAGGATGTCTTTCGCTTCGAGCCGGAGGACATTGCACGCCTAACGGCAGACAACGGATGTGGTGGTGCCTTCACTGAAACGATCGATGGCCTAATGCAGGTGCCAGAGGTGCAGACACCCTTCACGCCGTGCAGTCAGCCGAGCGGGTGTCAATTGGGTGCTATTACCGCACAGGTTGTCGAGCCGGTGGAGTCCCTCCATCAGGATATTGATTACTTTAATTATGATGAAGTTAATTGCCAATCAAAAAATCAATCGCCCTGCTCGTCGCCACATTTGGACGCCTGGTTGAACTTTAACCTCAGCGAAATATCGCCGACGGAGACGGTGCGCGAATCCTCACCGAAACTATGCAACATTTACGAACAACAACTGCAGCAAATTAAAGTTGAGCAAACACAGCAAAAGTTGCCATCAATGAACTCCACTTTTGGCACACCCAAATGCACACCTGTGTGTGGCAATTACGGCGATTACTCCAATCTCTACAATACTCAAAGTGTTTACGGAAACTTAAATCAATACGCAACGGAACATTTCCAAAATAACATCTCACAAGTCATCGAGAAACCCAATCGGGAACATAAAGTTATTTGGACCATTGATGAGTTGGATGAACTAAATACTGCTCTGGTGCTCAATGATCAGGCTCAGCACAGCTGCGAGTCCAAATTTGATAAGCCAGATTTTGCATTGGACAATCTGCCAGCTGCAACAGTTACGGCTTTAAGCGAGGAGCATCTCTTGTCGGCCAACATTAGCGACGATGACAATGACAAGGATGAGGATGACATTGACGATGTGTTTGCGGCACCCGCGGAACTTGAGCGGCGACCAGAATATCCCGATTCCATGGATGGTGAGATTGAGCCAGCCGGTTCCCTTATTTGCCACTGGTCCGAGTGCAACATGGAGTTTGCCCATCAGCAAATATTTGTGGAGCACATCGAAAAGTGTCACGTGGATGTGCGCAAGGGTGAGGATTTCTCCTGCTTCTGGCTGGACTGCCCCAGACGCTACAAGCCATTCAATGCCCGCTACAAGCTCCTCATCCACATGCGGGTCCACAGCGGCGAAAAGCCCAATAAGTGTCCGGTAAGTTCACAAGCTGAAAATAAATTACTATAGCCATAGAATTTCCAAATATTTTCAAATTCAACCGGATTAAGAAGAATAATTTTCTCTTGTTTTTAAAAAGAAATTTTGGGTTTATTTTTTTTTTTAGGTAGAAAGCGCTTAATCATCCTAAAATGTATCTCATTTGTTTCTATTTCTTAGAAATGATGTTTGTTTTTTTTTTTTAAGCAAATGACACAATTTCAAAGAAATTTTTCAAACTAAAAGCGCATTTTTTCTATCACACATAAAAATCGAACTAAAAATTAGTTGATGTCAAAATTCTTGTGTATCTTTTTTCATACAAAAAAATGACTCCATTAAAATTTTTCAAGCAATATTTTTTTTTAAAATAGAAACTAACATTCCAAATTGTCCGATATTTATACAAATATTATTGTTTACTTCGAACGGATGTCATTAATAAACAAAAAAAAAAAAAAAAAAACAAGAAGAAAAAGAAGAAGCCAAACCAAAACAAAAACTCCATTTAGATTTTACTTCGTTAAGCAAACAAGGCAATTTCACAGGGTTTCTGCGTGCCACTTGAAATGGTGCTGTCAACGACAATGATAATATTGTAGAGGGAAAAAGGCTCACAGGATTAGCTGCAGTTTGCACCCGGCTCCAAAATGCCTTTTCAAATCATATGTTTTTTTTTTTTTTTTTGTGATGGGTGCAACTGACTGAAAAAGATCCTATCGACACACACACACAACACTTCGGAGTGGCAATTAAAACAGATTCGCAAAGCAGTTCAGTTTTTTTTTGTTTTTCGCGGCTACACTTGGAAAATGAGAACAGCCAGTTTTTAGTACATTTTTTTTTTATCGCCGAGTGCACATACTGTGCTACATAGTCTTGCAACAACACTTGCAACAACACTTGCAGCAATTTCTAAATGTCAGCTGTGTGCCGCGTGGACTATTGAGCATATTGAATGATGAAATTCTTACAACTTTTCATTTACAGTTCCCGGAATGCAATAAGGCATTTTCACGTTTGGAAAATTTGAAAATTCATCAACGCTCGCACACTGGCGAAAGGCCTTATGGCTGTCAATATAAGGGTTGCCTCAAAGCCTTCAGCAACAGCTCGGATCGTGCAAAACATCAAAGAACACACTACGATACGGTGAGTATTCATTGTGTGTGTGTGTATTCATTGTGTGTGTGTGTATGTATGTGTGTGTGTGGGTGTGCAAGCAATTTAAGAGTCGTGTCAAAAGAAATTGATGGGCCAGCGGCATTGGTCGCCCAGCAACCACAGCAGCAGCAGCAGCAGTAGCAGCATCAGCAAACTGCCATTTACATGCAGCTTAAACATTAAGTTTAAGCTGAGAAATGCTTGGAAAAACTAAGACAGATTTTCTTGGATTTTTGGTAAAAATGCGCAGCTGCTGCTCAGCAAAAGCTGTCGCTGCTGCTGCTGCTGTTGCTGTTGTTGCTGCTGTTGTTGCTACTGTTGTTGCCTGCCTCTTTGACATGTGCACATTTCGCGTTTTGCTGCCTGATTGATTTATGGCTCTTACGTGCATTTGGGTTGTGGGCCCAAACGAATAGAACAGCAGCGTCTGTTGCAATTGCCCCGTTGGCAGCCATGACAACCGGAAAAAAGTCACATTCAAACAGCTAACAGCTAACAGGCAACAGCCAACGGCCAACGGCAGCATCCAAATGCCAGGCAAAGAAATTGAATAAACTAAACGAGTTACTTTCATGCCCCACATGCAACGAGCAACCAATCTGTGGCACACACAACCATTCGTTGACCGCGAATAGCATCTGTGTTTGTGTTTAAGTGTGTGTGTGTGTGTGTGTGTGTGTGTGTGTGTGTGTGTGTGTGTGTGTAGTGTGTGTGTGTGCGTATAAGTGTGGTTTGGGCTGCCTCTCTGTCAAGTTCTGTTTCTATTACACTCAGATTAAAATATGACCAACAATTAAGTCACGCCAAAGGCAGATTTTGTTCAAATTAAAAATTTATATTTCCGAAATGCAGTTTGATTAATCTATAATTGCTGTAGAATTTACCATATGCTTAATTCAAATATTTTGTTTTATATTTCATTTTTTTTATAATTATCGATAAACATACTCAGAACAATAAAATCGCCATAAATGTTAGAAAATGTATTTAAAAATATTTCCAAAAATGGAATATTGCTTTTTGCAATGTTAAGAATTTTTTAAACTTAATTTATGTGTAAATTTTTTGTAAAATTTTGAAAAAAATGTATATAATATCCAAGAGGTTTTACATATATGCGTGAAACTAGATTTTATTTTGTTTCTAATGCGTAAATTTCAGAAATAGTTTTTCTATTTAATTGCAATACATTTTTTTTTTTATATTTAAGTTTCACTTTACTTTTTTTCGCAAACGTAAAGGTATTTTTTTAATTGTCTTTAGACTTTTTTATTTTTATTTTTATTTTTTGTGAATTTGCCAATGTTTTAAAACAAAACTAAAAGTTTTTAATTATTTTTGTTTTATAATTTTGTGCATTTTTTTTTGCTGCTGTGTAGAAATGTTGGACAATGCCTAGTGCAAATAGCTGCAACATGCGGCACAGCAATTCAAAATGATTTCACAAAGCAAATATGAACCGGGCAGCGGCTGCTCAAGGATATGGGCAATGTGTGTGTGTATGTGTATGTGTGTGTTGTGTGTGTGTGGAACTGTAGCAAAATCAATTGCATACTTTAAGGGTCTCAGTTGAATCAGGCAAATAATAATTTGACATTCTTATGATTCTTTACTTGCAACAGAAACCGTATGCCTGCCAGCTGCCTGGTTGCACCAAACGGTACACGGACCCCTCCAGCCTGCGTAAACATGTCAAAAATCACGGACTTATGCGGCGCAAGTCAGCCAGCAGTGGCGCCACAGCCACGTCCTGTAGCAAAAAGTCGGGCAAGATACGTCGCCATTCCGAATCGTCTGCCCCAACAACAACAGCAGCAACAACAAGGGGACTCCAATTGGGGGCAGCACGCGTCGAGCAGCGGACACAGCGCAGCAGTAGTTGCAGCGAGGCAGCGATACAATTGGTACAATTGGGTGTTGGCCAGGATAAGGATATGCTAACGGGAGAAGTGGTGGCAACTCCTCAGTCAATAACAGACCGCAACTATGTCTGCAGCAATGAGAATGTTGCAACTAATAACAATTCAATAAAATTTAATGAGTTGTCAAATTGCATTGTCATCATTGAGCAAAACCAAAACGAGGCGACACCAACAACAGCAACTGCAACAGCAACTGCAACTGGAACAGCAACAACAACTGGCTGCCACGACAATAGATACAACGCAACATCATATGTTGGGGGGCTTAACTATAACTATAATACCAGTCGATCCGGCGAAGGTGAGAGTATCAATAATATATATTCCGTAACGGAAACGGATACGTTAAGCACTTGCAGCAGCAGCATCAGCATCAGCAACAATTACAAAGCCAACAACAATCAGCTGGACAGCTGCAATAATGATAATATTCATAAATTTAATGATCTGGAACAGCTGTTAAGTGCAACAACAACAACAACAACAACAACATCAATAACGGAACAACATAGTTTAAACACTGATTTTAATACAACGGACAATAAATGCCAACTGAATGAGTTTGTCTCATTCGAATATGTGCGAAAGTATCTAACAGATGCATTTGATTCACCCAGCGGCGAGTCGAGACCAAAGAGCCCGATGGCAAATTCTCAGATCGTTAATGATTTCGATAACTATGATATTCAATTTATTTGAGGCATAGAAATATTTTGTTTTTAATTTGAAGTGAGATTTTTTTATTGTTTTGCCAAATATTCATATTTCCACCAAAGATCTCAGCCATAATTACTCTAAGTACAAATTTTCACAATCATTTGTAAATTGTCAAATTAGTTTTTTTTTTGTTGTGTATATAGTCAATTATATTGCAATTGTAAGCCTTATTAGCCGATTCTTAATAAGATAAGACCATAAGTTAAGCAACACAAATAAGACGCGATTTAAACGTTCCTCCATTTGATTATTTTCAGTGATTTGAAATATGTCTTCCCAATGAAAACTAAGCTTAGCTATGCTTATATTTCAAATATATATATATACATATATAAATATATAGATATAAATATTATGCTTATTGTTTTGCAACTTAATTAAGGCGTTAAGATATTAAGATTATAATTGTATTAAAAAACAAGAAAGTAAATTTTGTCCAGTCTGCACAGAATTCATTTACATCGGAAACAATATTTTTAATGAGCGCATGTAAAAAATTGTTAGTTTTTAAAATATATTCTACAGTTTTATATTTTATGAATTTAGAATTTTATGTTTTTTATTTTATTAGAAATTTAAAAAATCTATTTGGAGATTTTTATCGAAACACAAAAATAATGGTTTTACAAGCAAAATTCGCAATAGATTCGCTGAGCTAATGAGAAATAAACTGAATAATGTACATTTTTTCTTGTCGCTACATTTGGTTTGATATTTAAGTTAATATGGCTCAAATGTGCAATTCCATTATACATTGTTTTGTATGCATTTTTTTTTTTTGTTGAGCCTTGGCCCAGCACAGCGTGTTAATTTAATTAGTTAATGGCTGGATGCATCAATGAACATGGCTGGCAAAAAATAATGTTGTTAGCCGGCGAACATCCTGTGAAATGAACAGTTTTAATATTAATAACCATTTATGCTTATGACAGACAATGAAAGCCATGCTCCAAAAAGGCATTAACAGATCCCCCCCCCCCCAAAACACAGTTGATCTGCTTTCGTTGTACGACATTAACACTAAATATGCTTAGCCAATGAGGAGCGCTGTGCATAAAGAGCCGCAATATGCATTTGAAAGCATTGCGAGTGTGTCAGTTAATATGCAGACCTAGTCAGCTCTTCATTACTAACCACACAGCAAGAGATGGAGGGAGAGACAGACAGAGTGAGAGAGAGTCAGTGAGTCAGAGCGAGAAAGAGAGAGTGAGTCAGAGCGAGGGCAAGGGCGAGAGAGAAAGAAAATATAAACAACAAAATGTAAAGCAATTAAAAGCAGTGCTGCAGAGCATGCAGCGCAAAACGAAAATACCCATAAAACATGAGCAGCAGCAGCGCAATTTTGACCTTTCGCTTTTCATTCAACTACAAGTACATACACTTAACAAAAAAGTCTATCTGTATTTTAGAAAATTTGCTTACCTTACTATAAACAATTTTTTAAATTCTATATTTAAATATTTGTTGTTTTTACAAAATTTAAATCTTAAAAATAATTGGATTTTTTTGGATTTTTTTATCTGAATTTCGGAAAAACATTGCCTAGGAATATTATCTTATATTTTTCTTATGTTATCCAAAAAATAGAAAAAAGCCTTTTTAATATATTTTTGTGGTATATTTTACTACTTTTAAAAAATCAAAACTTTTTTCCAGAGCTATTTTTGTTGTGGCATTTTTTTAAAATTTTTTTTTAGTGTCCTGCATAACGGGACTGCACGCTGTGGCTACAAGTGGCTGGCGATTAAGCCCCTCGCCGTTTTTCGGTTTTTGTTTTGAGGTTAAAGTGCAAAAATTGCAGTGGATGTGTGTTGTGCATGCAGTGAAACTATTTATTAATACTCCATGGGGCCAAATATTTACGAACACGCATCCGCAGTCCCATTGCACTCAGAAGCCCCGTTCTTGAGGCCCTCAAGTTTTATGGAAATGTTGACTACGCGTTACTAAATTAGTGCCAAATGCCAAAACCGAGCTACAAATTATTTTTTGTTAATCAGCAAACGGTCCAAAAAAGGCAAACACATTTTTGCTATCTTTTTAACCTTTTTTTTTTGTACTGTAATTACAGGCTTAAGCGATATTCATCTTAAGGCAGTTTTCTTCATTTCTATCTGAGCGTATTTATTAATTTTGACTATAATGTTCACAAATGACCAAAATTCGGTCCTAAAATCTCAACTCTCTTAATTTTGTTGAGCCGTAATTTATTTATTTAAATTATATTTATACACTAATATTCTGCTTTTCAGAACAGACATAGGGGTATCCATTTATGCACATATTTCCAAAAAAAAAAAATATATATAAAAATGTAGAAATTTTTTTGAATAGCCCAAAAAAAAATGTTGTAGAAACTTTTTGAATGTGCAGGCTATTTGCCAGTCGATTATTCTCAACAAGTGCAGTTTTACTTGTTGGTTTGTTTGGCTGTTTTAATTAAAAATGGTCTTACCACGGTGCTGGGCTGTGCTGCCAAGGTTGGCCAACATTTCATCCTTGCCACACGGGTGTTTTCGATATTTATGTGGCGCTTCGCCTTGCACAGTTATTCTGGTTGGCCTGATCCACGCCCTGACCCCCCCACCCTGCTAGTATTTGCTGTGCGTTTGTCGTTTGCGCCGGCCAATTATGCAAATCGCCAGATTGCCACATGATACGTTGAAATTCCATGCATTTACAATTTTCTAATCGATGAAATTTTAATTTATGTTGACACTGCAGACTTTCTAGTCCTTCTCCCGCGAAATTGCACTGAATGTTTAAAAGTTGTTTTATTTATTTTTTTTGCTCTTCGATTTAGCAACGAAATCTCACAAATTGTACAATTAATGGCGTGAAATCAGTTTACCCGTTGTCGAGCAAATGCCCGTCACTCTTTGAGTTTTTGAATAAATCACAATTGATTTAATTAATATATGTGGCCAAATTGAAATCTGTCACTCACATTGCGGATGAGTGGGCGTGTTAAAAGCTCCTTTGTTTGTGCTAATAATAAATCAATGTCCTCGTGAAATAAGTTTCTGCATGTGCGCAACTCTCTTCATTTATTGAATGCACATAAAATACAATTTAATTTAATCATCATACCGTGTGTGTGTGGCAAAGGGGGCACATGGGGCATTGGCACAGCGTTCAACACGCTCAACCGGACTATAATTAAGTTTGTACATTGACAGCAGACATATTTTTTTTTTTTTACTTTTATTTATTTTTGTATTCATTTGTCGCCTTTATGCGAAAAGGTGCACATTTTGTCATTTATAAAACCCTTTACAAAATTGTCACCGTGATTTCAACTTGTGTTCGAGTTGCAAACACGATTTTAATATTTAATTAAATAAATTATTTTCATTTTCGATTCATTAAATGTGGCCAACGTGTGAATTATTTAAATGCATTTTATATTTATTTGCCATAAATTCAACTGTGCAATGCACAATTTATATGCAGTAACAAAGTATGCAAAAGGTGCAATTTTTCTATACACACACACACACACATAACCTTTTCTTAGCTATATATATGTGTGTGTGTGTGCGTGTGTGTGTGTGTATCGTAGAAGTTGTTCTGTGGGCGCAATTAGAAGGCTTTCGGCACCGAATGCCTGACGTGAAAGTGTGCTTAAAATGCTCTTTTGTTATTAAATTTATGACAACCGCACATGTTCGCTCCTGTCGCACTTTAGAGCAACAACAAAAGCATTGCCCATACACTCACAAAAAAAATCTCTCTGATTTGTACAAAAATCGCCAATAAATTTTAAAGATGAAAAAAGTTTCTTTTCAATTTTCAGAAATCTATTTTGTAAAAAGCGGAAATGAAAATTTAGTACCTATTTTACAGTTTAAGTTCCTAAGTTATTTCAATATAAATTAAACGAACTTAAAAACTGTGTAAAAGGTTTTTGTGTAAATAAATGTGAGATCTTAAAATGGTAAAGCTATATTAATTTAATAAATTTTTAAATAATTATGCTCAGTGAAATAAGAAGAAGAAAAGGGCTGCTTTTAAGAGAAGTACAAATGTGTAATGGTTTTTTTTTTCTGAGTGTAGAAAGCGCCATTACTAAAGAAATGGCAGCACAGGCAACCACACGTTACAAACTTTCCAAAATTGTTGTTGTTGTTGGTGTGTGTGTGTGTGTGTGTGTGTGTGTGGGCTCGTTTAGGCAACAGCTGCGTCATTAAAAGATTCGCAAAATTGTTGCAATGTGCCCGGTCTTTGGCGCTTGGCCACAATGTGTTGCGACTTTAACGTAAACTTCAACGTTGCAAGACAACATTTCATCTCCCAGTCACTGAAAGGCCGTGCAACAGCAACAAGCCTCCTAGTTGAATATTGTTTGAACATTTTCGAGGTTTTATCAAACTGAGCTTTGGCCACTTTCAAAAAGTTGGTAATGTAAAACGTAGTCTCAGAAAATAGTCAACAAAAACTACAAAAATTACTTAGAAATTAGTTTTAATTGAAAAAAATATTTTAGAAAAAATTTCTTTGTGATTTTCAATATTTTGCAAAATTAAAGTTTGTGTTTTTTTTTTCTCAGGTAGTAAATATAAATAAAATAAATTTTAATATATTTAAAAATTGTTTGTAATCAAAAGATTCTTTTCAATTCTGGTTATGTAATAAATATGAATTTGCAATCAGAATTTTACTTATTGTGTTGCAGGTTTAAAAGTAATCAAATTAATTGCAATCGCAATCGTTGCAACACTTAAAACTCAATAGTTCTTTTCAATTGATAATGAAAAGCAATTAGGAAGCGTGCCGCATTTATACCTGTGGCAAACAGTGGCAAACTAGTTGTAGATGAAGGAAATGGGGAAAAAAAAAACGTTTTGTGAAAATGTAACAATAACAGTAATTTACAGCATTTCCAGTGGCATCCCTGAAGGACTCGGCTCCGTTTCGCAACGTTTCGCTCGATGTGAACCACGAGCCTGCATAATAAAGCCAAGGGAGTCCGTAATTAAAGTTTGTCGAAGCCGGTCGAATGCAGTGTTGATGACGCCATGGGGAATGATTACGACTCTGGGCTTTATTGTGCGAGCACGATGAAAGCAGCTGCTGAATCACAAAGCATCAGCAGAAAATCAATCCCCGCATCAGGATGACGGCGACGACGATGGCGACGATGGCGATGGCGATGCTGCAAAATAGAATTCAATTAACGCGCTTAAATTAAACTGCCACTTCCGGTTTTGATGACGTTTTAATCTGAGCCGGCACTGCAACAGGCATAAGAGAAAATTGTGCGGTCTATACGCTCGACCAGTTCCAATGAGCAACTGGCCAACAGACCAGGCGACTAAGCGACTAACAGACTGACTGATTGACTGACTGACTGACTGACTGACTGACTGACTGACTAACTGAGCTGAATGTTGGTGACAACAAACGACAACGCTTCCTTGACACTTTCACGTTGATGGCATTTACTTAAAGCCAAGCCAAGCCAAGCCTTTGCCATTTATATTATTATTATTTTTTTTTTTAATTTCAACATCATCAGCATTGATGACTATACTATACCATAATAAATGGGATAGTCGTTACGTGCCTCTGGCTGTGAATTAATATTAAATAAGGATTACCAAGCCATGGCTATCAAATCAGCGCTCGAGTCCTCAATTAAAGTTCAATAGAATAGATGTATATATATATATATATATAATAGATATATATATATATATCTATTATCAGATTTACTTATGAACTTTTTTAGTTTTTTTTTTTTAATGTACTTTCTGAAGTTTTGGCTCTATTAAAATATGCACTTGAGTTGAGTTTTGTGCAGCGTAGCTCAAAGAGTGTCCTTCACTGCAGACGAACTTCTTATCATTTGCTCTTTGTGCACTTTGTTAGTTGTGGAACAGCGGTCTTTGGTTCAGTGGGTGGGTCCTTGTGTGATGATTGATGGCGCGATAAGGAACTTCAGCAACGCAACGCGGATTTCATTTAATTAGTACAAAACGTATAGCTGACACTCAAGTGGAAAGCGTGAATCTAATAAGCATTCAAAAGAAATCCCTTAAAGCATTCCGCTTATATAAAATTAGTCCGACAACAAATATAATGCAGCCGATAGCAGATATGTGTGTGAAAGTGTGTGTTTAACTATCCTTGTTGGCAATAATATTCATTCAAGTTTAAACTAAATAACACTCAGCTTTTATAGAGAATATTTTGTGTGAAGTTCTTTATTTAAGTTGAAGACAAAGCTTTTTACATCATTATCATAATTTGCTATTTTTTGGTTTTTGACAAAACTGACGAAATTCATGATAAAATGGAAATACCCAAATTTCATCAAGACCAAGAAACACCAAAGTCAAAAATATATATACACATATTGATCTCATTTTTACCAGCAGCTGCAAGCATTTTCTGTATGCATAAATATGCAAGCGCATGTGTGAGAAAGAGATGTCACGATAATCGAACGTAATTTGTTGCTGTGTGTTTTGTGAAGAATCCCGTTACCTAACATTGTGTGTATAGATGTAAGTATGTTTGTAAATGCACGTTTTTCTAGCGAGCCAATAAGGGGTCAGTTTAGGCTGGTGAATAAAAATATGAGCTGCATTCTCATTTTTGCTTTTTCCTTTTGAGTGCCTGCGCTTGCTATAAGAAATAATTTGGCCTGCTCATATCTGACTGGAAAACTTTTCAAAGGGTTATAATAAATATAAGATTAGAATATTTTTAACAATTACTTACTTACTCTTACTTTTTGTTTATTTCTTAGCTGCGTGTTTATTTTTAGAGAATAAATTTGGTTTACTTCTCTTAATTAAGCTCAATTAAACAATTTCACAACATAATAATCCATTGATTAAGTCAACCTTTTGTTTATAAAACAGTTATATATATTTAAGTAAACTCTATTTTTTTAAACAAACTTATTTCTTGATATATAAATAAGTCAATTTATTCAATTAATGTTTGGAAAATTCTGAAAATCCAGTGATGACTCGAGACCAGGAGTCATAGAATAATTGCAGCGCAGCAACGACAGTCTTCGACTTCAATTTCTTTCAAGAAAACCCAATATGGATATTACCAGAAGAGCAACTACATCGAAAGTTGATTATAATTTAGTTAATTTATCCCAGCAAATTGATTTATTGCAGGCTTTATAACTAATAAGCAACAATAGCGCATTCACATCTTGAATTTATATCAAGTATCTTCAAATTTGCGGTTGCTGGGCTGAACTTGAACATCCTTTTCATTATTGTCTTCGATGCACAGCTTTCGGGATTCGTATGAACCTTTGAGCATCGCCAAAGCATTCAATTGCTTCTCATTTTCAAGCGAATCTGATCGCGTCTGAAAGAGTTTGTTAAGAAGTTTATTTGTTGGTAGCAGATGTCTGCGCTGCTTCAAATTGTTCGAGCCGCTGGCCAAAAGATCGGAGTTATAGGCTTGAACTTTTACTAGGGCCATATCACCGAACAGCTTCTGACGCAATTTAACCGACGATCGGCAATGTTTGAAGGCCATGGCAATAATCGAATATATATCTTCGGCGACGGAGGATCGAATGGGTGTAAAGAAGCCGCGACAAATTGGACAACTCTCAGTTCGGATGCGACAGTCGAGGCAGAGCAAATGTCCATTTTGACACTGCAGCACTGGCGGGGTAATCGTCACATTGCACACAGGACATTCGATAACCCTCAGAATACTGTCCACAACGATGACCAGACGCTTCAAGGTAATCGGCATGGGTACACAGCAGATGCTCTGCAAAATATTCAAAATTTAACGATGCAATTGAATTAATCTAGGATTCATTTATGAATTATCTTACGTTCTCATCACAATCGAATTTACATTCACTATTCCAACATAAAAAAGTTACTTCATCTCTTTGGCTTTTAACTATTTGGGCTATTTCGATAATCGGCAGACCAAGTATATCAACGCCATTCACCTGAAAAAAAAATTGCAAATAAATATGGATTTCTATCAAGTGGAAATCTTTTGCCTCCCCCCCAATTTTTATTCATATATGTTAGACAATTACTTTTATATATATTCCCGGCTCATCAAAAAAATAAGTATTTGTATTCCGAGGTGTTTTTTTTTCTGAATTATACATAATATTGCGTGATCGTACATTATTTATACACACATTTTTTTTTTATATTTGTTTACCCAATGAATATGTAAAGTTGTTTTCAATGTTTAATAAATATCATCATAAATCAGCAGCACTGTTAAACTGCTTGTCAAGCAGTGCACTGCTTACCAACTGTTAAGTTCTGTTAACGTGAGCTGTTAGCTCAACCCGAATCTTTTGTTGACTTGAATGCGCTCAGTTGGCCTATTTACTTAATAAATGAATAAGATTCTCCACTTTGTGAATACAAATTTTATACAAGACGAAATAATACAATAAATTTGTTATTGACACAGAGTAAAGTGATTTAAGATGCTCTCTTTTGACTGCGACGCATTGCATCAAGATGAGTGAAATGATAAGATAACAACTGAAAACACAATAAAAAATGTTTCTGGTTTGGCCACATTTGAATTTTGTTTCGTAAAATGTTTGTTCAAAAAAAAAAAAACCAACTGACCTTCAGAATGCAGTCACCGGCCTTGAGGCCACAAAGCGAGGCAGGTGTGCCCACGGCCACATCGCTAACCTGCAACAAACAAATGAAATGTTTTAATGAACAAGATTTGTTGTGGTTTAGAGAGTTGAAGTGACATCATACCCACGGATATGGATCCCATTTGGTGCGCGTCAAACGAAAGCCATACTCCTCGATCTTGGGAGCAGCCCGTGGTATTCTCAAAAGACGCACAGCTGATCTCTTATCCGCCGCTTCATCAAGACTGGGTTCAAGTGCAACTTTACGCGCCTGCATTGGACACGTGTTTTGTGTTCTACTCGGATCGACTATTGGCCTAAGTTAATTTTTTCTTGTTTATTTATATATATTTTTTTTTTCACGCTGCGGAGTATTAAACTAAAAGACGTGTTCAACGCTCGCTCCACACAAACAAACTGCCACAGAGATTGCCGTACTCTAAGCAAGCGATTCGTAGTCAATTTCCAGAGTTGGCTGGCAGTTGGCTCTCTGTTAGCCAGGTTAACTGACGCTCACAGCATCGGCATCACGGCAGACTTGATTGCTCGCCATGCTGTTTATTTTGGAGATTTGTTTTTTTTTTTTTTTTAAACAAACATCAAATTATTCATTCGTTTGCTACTAAGAGCGAGTTAGTTGAATGGCTAAGAGAAAAAATCATTTGATATATTCAGGAGGTGACAAATAATAATTTGAATATTAAACTCTATATCGATCAATACGTCAATTAAAAAAATTAACATTATCCATTAGTAACTTGACATGAGATATATTAATAGACTTTATCATTCAAATTGAGCACTTTGTTAGAGTAAAATTGCTTGCACTAAATCGACACTCTCACAATTCGTTTCATTTTTCATTTTTAAGAAAAACCATTAAAATATCACAAAAAATAGCTGTTTCTCTGTTAAAACCCTAATCTTGTTGTCACATAAATTTACATTTCTAAATTACTTTACTCATTTGCACAGTCACCTTTTTATGGCCGGCTCCAAAGAAACACATTTAGAGAATAAAAAAAAAATTATTTGCTACGTATTTATCCTATTATATGTAATTTAAATCGTAAATACCAAATCGTTATTGGCATTGACTTTCGATTCGATACGCAGTTCAATTGGTCTCGATTCAGTGGGAAAGCCGATTGGGCCAACAAAGCATTTAAATCGACTATTATTGTAGAACCCCCACATTTGGCAACAAGGTAGCCAGTTAAATTTAGTTTTGATTTAAACATTTAATTTCGTTCAATTGTGTTTTGTGGAAATTAAAAGCTAAACATTTGGCTTTATGGCTGCTGATTGCTCTTCGCCTTGGGTGTTTGGACCAACGGCAGCTAAATTTATCGTCGGATCGTCGGGGTGTTGTCAAATTGAATAAGAGAATAGCTACTTATGAAGCTAATAACATAAAATTTCATGTTTTCAATTAGTGTATCAAAATGGTTTGAGTTGAATGGAGTTCAAAACGCTTGCTTCATGGCTCAACAAAAAAAAAACAAAAACAAAAACAACAACAATGAATTTTTATTAATTCCATCAATAGCCGAGTACTTGACCAGAAGGCAAACAACTACTTAATTGCAAGAAGTCGCCTAGGGAAACTTCAAATTATCGAAAGTACACTTGTAAAAAAAGTGATTACGATTTCACAAAACTGGCCAGCTTTTCGGTTCAAGTGAAACTCAGTTTATTTTTCATATTTCATTAAATTCTACTCTAGAAATAAATTTAAAATAAATTATAATTTAAATATAAATAGCGATATGATTTCCTGCGAGTGTTCCGACTTTATTTCGCCTTGTTAAAACGATTCCAAAATCAAAATTTATCAATCACATAAAAAAACATACAAATAATAATATTAATAATACACACAAAGTGCTTAGAAATTGTCTGGCTTAAAAGCTCAACTCAATAAGTGTTCGCAAAGCTTGCAGCAGATGGCGCTTTAAATTTGAGACCAGCTCAGCTTTGGCTGTAATTTTTTGGGTTTTGAAGCCACAGTTTGTTTTGAGCTCTTTGAGTTTGCGCAGGTGCCGCTCGCAAGTTCCGTTATCGCGAAGGGGAAGTGCGGTGCCGGCGTTTTAATTTAACCCGTGCCGTGAATCAAATCCATACCTAATTATAACTAGTACTTAAATATGTAAGTTAAAGTCAGTTCGTCTGGCGGCGCTTTATTTGGCCAAAGGGCCAAAGACTGCTCATGAATATAATGGCTTTTGCATGTCTATAATTAAATTTGACTCCATCTTCAATGCTATGCGAACCGTTTAAATTTGTTTCTCAAACGACCTTAAGCCAAGGGCTAAACACAAAAGGTTTTGTACACAGCGAGAAAAACGTTGGACTCCACAAAAAAGCTCAACTGAAATTACGCTTATAACAAAAATAACAATTTAAGACTTAGCTTAAAAATTAAAAAAAGTATATAATATAAAATAATTTGATATGATTAATCGCGAGCATGTCCAATTTGGTAATGCTGCACAAGTAAAAAAAAAAACTTAATCGCATCGTAAGAAGCAAGACTATGTAGTTTTTCAAAACAAGGAAGTTGTTCGAAATAAAAACAATATAAATGTAAATTTGTCATCAAAAATAATTAAAAAACATCTACAAACATTGAAATGACGGGTATAAAAGTGTGCTTAATCGCTGCCCTGAGCCTAATTGCAAAATTTGCAAAATGCGTAAAAACTAAGTGTTGCAAATTTACAAAAATCAAAAAATAACAAAACAATTTATGTATATATATATATATATATAGTCGATGATCGCTGAGCATCAAAAAACCAAAAGATACGATAAGAGAAAAAAAACTAAAGCCTGATCAATGCTTAAATAAATAGCAATATTTGTAAATAATAAGAAATAATATTTTTATTATTTATTTACCCACTTGATGAAGCTTTCTTGAAGATATTTATGTACATTTATTGTAAATATATATATATATATATATTTGTTTATTTGTGTAATTGCTGTCGAAGTAGATGGCGATTGCGGTGGCAACTTTTTGGCTCTTTTTTTATGGGTTTGGGGTTTCTGGGTCTCTGTCGTACATTTCGTTATTTTTGTTGTTTAGTAATGTTTGTTGTTGTTGTTGTTGTTTTCGTATGCTGTTGCATTTGTGTAATTGTGACGCAATTCTCGTGTGTGAGGTTGTTTTTGTCTCGCCTTGTTGGCTATTGGTTGAAAACGAAAGCGGTAAAAAAAACCAGTGTTAATTGTACATTTGTACACAAACACGCACACACACACACAGACTTATGTACTTATGTATGCACTTGTGTAAAAATATGTGGTTGTTGTTGTTGCTGTGTTATGCATTGCAAAAGCGCACAGCTGTTGAAGCGCCTGTTGAATATCGACTGCTTTAGTGATTATCCGCACGCGCTTTTGATTAGTACGGTAAATGAAGCTGTTGCTTCCTAAGTCAAGAATAGTCGTAAACTATCAATATTAATACATATATAAAATACGGTAAATGTTGCATTATTTCATAATTCAATTAACAATTGGAGCAGAACGAACTGTAAATGGTAGTCAAATGCCATTTACTTCTTACCTTCTTTATTGCGGTTAATTGAAACTTTTTGTTTTGTGGTTTTTTCTTGGCCTTAAAAATCATTGAAAAAAAATATAATATTGTGAAATAATTTGTGATTTTTAATTAAGACGAATGTGTTTTGCCAATTACTTGTTACCTTATTTATTGTTGTTAATAGAAACTTTTAAATAAATCGGACTTGCAATTCTGCTGTGATTGTCTTTTCTTTAAAAACAATATGTAATCATTAGAAAAAATTATATATATGTATATTTTTATTAGACAATCAACGATTTACCATTTACTTGTTAGCCTCTTAGTTGTTCCTAACTGAATAATTTTCACTCGCAGTTCTTGTGTGATTTTTCTAGGCATTAAATATAATAAATAAGAAGCGAAAGAGTTTTGTAAAATGAATTAGTGATTTACAATTAAGATAAATGTGATTAGCAATGGATTTATTTGCTTCATATTCGATTGGTATTTTATATGCCATTCGCTTTGCCTTTCAACTCCGGATACTTAACGTTTTCGACGTCATACAACGAGTTTCATGGCCAATGCCAAGTCAGAAGTGAAGTGGGCACTCGGCTCACTGTAATCAAGTTCACAGTATCCGCACGTGTGTATATATGTGTGTGTGTGTGTGTGTGTGTGTGTGTATATATAAGTATAATAGATAGTTTGTCTTTCCATCAATTATAAGTTCCAAATCTGCGAACCTCTAAACGGATGCCAGCTGCTCGAATTCCTAATGATTCCGCTTGAAAAAAAATGTAATTATTATTATACCCTGTAATTATTACAAATTCACAAAAAAAGGAAAGGGTGATATTTTGTATATACAAAATCAGGTAATTTTATCTTTAAAAGTAATAAGCATATGCCATTTTTTTTTATAAATTTTACTCAGTTTATTGCAAATAACACTAATTTTTTGCCTGATTTTAATAGCTAAAATGGGTATTTTAAATGCTTAAATTTATGTATATATAATTAACCAAAAAATACTTAAAACTTAATAGAACTCAAAACATTTTTTGCTTATATTAGCTAAATCTTTAATACACATTACTTCAAAAGAGACTCTATTTTCAATTTATTTTCAACAAGATAAACAAACCATATTTTAAGCAGCTGTTCATTGAGCAGAAGTATTTAATGTTTATAATTAATAATATATTATATTAATAAATACAGTCTTATAAAAATGGTAAATTTACAGACTCAAACTAGGGTATCTTGCAGTTGGGTACTCTCGACAAGAGCTCAACTAATTGTTTTCGGGTTAGATAGGTAAAAAATAAATGACTGGTGGGAATTCAGAGAGACAGCAAAGTGAGCAAATGCGTATTCGAATTAATGACAACGAATATGTGAAAGTGTTTAAATAAACCTAAAATATTGTCGCTCCATGTTGCCATGGCAATTGCGGATATTGAGGCAGTGCCACACGGCCTCATTGCGTATACTTGATGTACTTGAACCACAACGTTCGACGCGCAACTCATTCATGAAATCAAACAGCGTTTTATGTGAATCTCATACAGTTCCGCCTGCGGCCAACTTCTACAGTTATACGTATATATATATATATATATATATATGTGTGTGTGTGTGTGATCTTAATTGATTTAATTCGCTGTGCGGTCTTTGCTATTCAAGTGAATGCAATGCCAAAAGTTTTTGCCACCACTTTTGATGAATGTGCGCACATTTAACGCTATTTGGCTTGCTACAACTTGGTGAACGCGACGTATGCTTAATTACAACCAGTTGGCAAAAGTTTTTTTTTTTGTTTTTTTTTTTGTTTTTTTGGTAGGTTCTGCAACTTTCAACAGCCTGCTAATTAATTTTGTTTCGACGTAATTTGCCAACGAATAAAAAAAAAGGTAAAAGAATCGTTGCCAAAAGGTGCGAACATTATAAGTGCCAATATCAAAGTCCAGTGCCCTCGCCAAAAATAACCGAACCGTCAACTCTGAGCTCTTTTTGGTAAGCGTTAGCGATGCGTACGTGCGAGGCATGCAGATGCGAGAGGACCTTGCCAGAGGTGTCTGCTGCCGATGACACGCCCACTTAGCCATAAGTAGTACATTGCCACCCATTTTCAACAAGTCGTAAGTTTAACGAGTCGAGTCTGAATGACTAACAGTTACCAGTTAACCCAGCAGTTAACAGTCCCCATATATATATATCCATAGTTACGCATAAATACACTCAGAGAAAAAAAATAATATCACTCTTACTTAAAAAATCTCTCTTATTTACAAATTATATTTATTTAATTATTTTGTGTATTCTAAACAATATTGCAAATCTACATTTTGGTATGATTTTCTTTTATTCACAAACATATTCGAAAAAAAAATAGAAAAAAACTTTCTAATAAAATCAACATTTTTTTTTCGTATATTCACAAATTATTTACTTAATTTAGAATATATTTTAAGCTTTTTATAATATTTTATTTTTGTTTATATTTTATGTATCATGAAATGGATTCTTAAATAACTGCTACTTTTATGATTATTATAATTTTCTTAAGTATTTTTGAAAGTTCAGTTGTCTTTTTTTGTATCACATATTATTTTTGTTTGCATCTCTTTGAAGTTATTTTTTTATTATTTTTATTTTATTTTTTTTTATTTTTATTTTATTTATATTCTTATATAAGTAAAATATTTTGAAACATTTTTGATTTAAAGTTTTTATAATTTGTGAGTGCCAAAATCAGTTGTCCTTCAGTGAGACACAGTTTAAGTAACTCAATTCAAGTTAATTTGATTTTTTACAGGGTATGCCAATAATGTGCATGTGTGTGAATATCTGTTAATAATAATTACGTATGCATGTGGGACTCTGTCTGTGTATGTGCGTGTGTGTGTGTTTGTGCACGTCTGGCGCACATCTCAAGTGTTGAAAGTGGC
The DNA here is from genome assembly GCA_035042045.1 of Drosophila melanosoma. NCBI lineage: Eukaryota > Metazoa > Arthropoda > Insecta > Diptera > Drosophilidae > Drosophila > Drosophila melanosoma. The sequence continues at coordinate 2,202,757 of JAWNLY010000055.1, read as the reverse complement.
CCAAAATTTATGTTATCCAGCGTCGTCTTTAATGTTGGGTGTGCGTGCGTGTGTGTGTGTGTGTGTGTGCGTGTGTGCGTGCATGTGTGTGTGTGTGGGTGTGTGTGTTCGTAGGCTTTTGTCTGTCATATAAATAACATTAAATGCCTGAGACGTGCGCCCTTGAAGACCTCAACACAATGTGGAGTGAAATAAATGCGAATATCTCAATTGAAATCAAAATTAAAATGATAAAATTCAACTTTCTCGCTTCTGTGTTGCAGTTGAACAGCAAAGACGCAGAACAATGCTGCAGCAATGCACCATTATGGCGCCCAATGGCGCCTTGGGCTTAAATCTGAGCCGTGCACCCTGGGACCCCTATCCGTGGGTCAGCGGTGTGCAGGCGGAGTCCAATGCGCAGTTGGGCGGCGTTTGCATTGGTGACACACTGCTGCAGCTCAACGGCCGAGATGTGCTCGGCATGAGAATCAGCGAGCTGGCCAACCGACTTCGCGAACATTGGCTCTCTGGCGCTGACCAGGTCACCCTGATGATGTGGCGACAGGAGCCCAACGCCGTTCCGACTGCCACCACAGATGATCCCGTGGAGGCGGCGCACGCTGTGGTAAGTAAAATAGATTATGCGACGCCCAGCCCAACAATTGAATATGACAATGCAGATGTAGGAACATATAGATTATATATATATCATGGCTTCTCAAAGAATTCATATTTTGCAACTATTTATTTTAAGCCTATTTAAAACTCTGCCAGAAAAGGTGTAAGTGTATATTCTATGCCACGCCTTTTCTCCATCCGTGTAAGCCACCCACTATTTTCGATGAACTTTCGACCCACTTTTTTCGACGAACTTGTGTATATATATATATATATATATATATATATATATATATATATATTCCAACCAGAATTCAATTCAATTATTTACAAGTCTTTTACAAAATATGCGTGAAAAACCAAAAACCACATTTCAGCCTCAATTTTAAAATTAGAATTAACAAATTTTTAAGCTATTTTAGCGGTAGCTTATTTCTAAGATCGATAAATAATTTAATGGATTATCTACATCGATATAATCATATATGTAATCAAATTTTAAAGCTATATATCTGGAAACTGCTTCTCAAGAGCAAAAACCATTAAATTATAGCTCCAAATTTTCCAAAAGCCCTAACTATTCCCAAGAGTTGAGCTATAGTTTCCTAGCTAAGCAAGTTGGTTACTAGAAGCCACCTCCAAAAAGTGGTTTTAATATTTTTCAAGCACTCAAGAAATCTATATATATATATATTCCTGTAATCCTTCAGCTAAATTTAACAAACTTTGAGAGTAGAATTCAAAAACTATCCACTGAAATATAAATTAGTCTAATGCTAATATTCCCTTTAATTTTAGAGCTAAAAAAAACGAATTTTAAGGGGCATATTTCATGCTGCCAGATGATTACTTAGTAGTCAGAGTATTCACCAGTCGGTTAGTCCAAACTTGCTTTTTTTTTGCTTATGCACAAAATATACAAAAAAAAAAAAAATAAATAAATACAGATTTGTTTGACAATTTATTTTTATTGTCGAGCGGTTATTTTGCTATATATTTGTACTTATATAAATACAAAAAAATTCAAGAAGCGAAACAAAGATCGGGTAATATAAAAAAAAATGGTAACTTGTGCTGCAAACACTTTACTCACTGAAAAAAAAAACACAGTGGCTCGTTAGGGAGTTGCGGCGGTGCTTAATTGGGTCAATTTAACGCACGATATGTTTACCGTTTGCCGCTGGTCGTGTGTGTGTATTGTTGCAAGTTTTGCGCTTGCCACTTGCATGTTGCAAGTTGCTCGATGCGCATTGTTGATTCGTCAACTTGACAATTACCTGAACTTTGCCAACTGGGTCAAATGGAACAAATATTTAATTTTGCACAACAATGCGAACAGAAACAAACATGTAAATTCTAATAAACTAAAGTGATTCAACTTCAAGTGTTGCCAACTGTCATAAATATGCAATTTAATTGCCTCCGTAATCATAATCTTATGCAACATCACTGAATCATTTAAGCATCCAGTTGCTGCCTTTTGCCTCAAGCAATTATTATTCATAATGCTCGGCTGTCAATTAGCTTGTTAGGCACACCGACACCCATTAGGCAACTAATCTATTCTTTGCCTGATTTTGGCCAAAGTTGCAATGATCAATCAGTGCATCCTTGCCGCACACCAAGGTGTCATATAACACAAAATTTTATTACATTTGACACATCAAATGTGCAGTGCATCAATACAAATTCAATTGACCCAAATATTTGGCAAGGATATAGTAAATAGCAAAAATAGATGACACACCAGATTATGTGCCACCACCCACTTGACTAACTGCCTGCCACTGCAGTTGTGCTGCAACAACAACATATTCAAATAAACTGCAATCAATATTGATGGATATGCTTATGGCTTAGTGTCAGCTTGTGGGACTTGGCGGTTATTCGTTCAAGTACATAATACACATATTTGTATGTGTCCAAATTGGCATTTGAGCATGCATTTTATACACACTCACAACACACATTTTTTTTTATCAATATGCAATCAGCAATAGAAATTCAAGTGTTTTGAATCTGTTAATGAAATCAAGGCTGATTTTTTTTTTTTTTATGGGTCATCATTTGGTAGCATAAACTAATCAATCATTTAGTGGGAAAATATGCAAAATTTCATCCTTTTTTACATTTTTGTTAAAAAACGCTTCCTCTGAGCTTTTCAAGTTCGCATAAAAATATAAAAACACAGTTAAAGCTATAATTCAAATTAATTTGTTGTATGATTTTTAATCAAAATGCATTCAACAAAAAAATGTACAAAAATAAATGCCAAACCAAACTATTATTTATAAATATTTATTATATCTATTTTATGAATTTTGTACTTCTCTTTCTTTAAATATTTTATAATTAATAAGCAAAATGCGATTTTCTTTATTCAAGAACTTATTTTGCATTGTTTAATCATAATACTAATTAATAATAATAATAAAATAATTAAATGCGCATTTGTTTTTATTTTAAACTATATTTGCAGCAGCATGGAATAAATCAACAGTCGCTGCAAAAGTTTGCAACATGCCTGCAACATATTGCCCAACTGCTGGAATGTCCTGTTTGTTGTGATGTAAGCATTTCCATACGTATATATATCTATATATATATATATATGTATATATTGATTTTACTTTATTTTGTTTAATTTATGCATGCCTTGAGGTAAGTGAATGCTGCCTCTGTTGCTGCTGCCTCTGTTGCTGCTGCCTCTGCTGCTGCTCTGCTGCTGCTGCAGTTGCGTCGGCTTTTCTTCTAACCAAGCAGATGTGTGTTGCATATCGATGAGGTCGCTTGTCGCTTGACTGTTGAACTGTTTTGGCTTGCAGCGTGGGTTGTTAGTTGCCAGTGGCTGGATTTTAGTTTTAGTTCGTCATTATCTAACTCGGCACAACTAAAACTCAACTGTGATGGCAAAACTTAGTTGGCAGTTGCCGCTTGTTTGCCTTTGTGAGCCGGCTGCGCCACCAACGTCATATGCCTGCCACACCCGCCACACCCGCCACACCCGCCACACCCGCCGCTGCCCACATCCCCTCGTCACTGTTGCTCTTCCGGCTTTGCGTTGATTTTGCTGAGCAAGTTTGTTGCTAATCACTTGACCGTGTATAAAGTTGAAACGTCGAGCACTTGTACCAGTGATTGCGTGTGCCCCACCCATTCCACATCCCGCATCCCACAACCCCACAACCCCCCACCCCCTGCCCCATGCCCCATGTCCCATGCGGCTGTGGTTTTGTTTACACAATTACTCACAGCCTGGCGCTGTCATGCCTACAAATAAATGCAGATTTTGTTAGTTAATACCCGTTAGTTGTGCGCAGCACAACTTATGCTTGTAACAAGTAAGGTGGCTTTGGTCGAGTAACCTCGACTACCATATACCCTTAACCCAATTGTTGAAAATATTCTACATATATTGGCAATTCACCCTTTGCACTCAGGTATGAGCAGACCAAGTCACTTCTTATAGCAGAAAAGAGATAAGAGTAGAAAAACAAATGCAGTGCACATCGCAGTTGACAAGCACGAACTGATCCCTAATTGGCTGGCTAAAAATACGTGCATATACACAAATATATATGTACACGCAATTGTAGGTAACGGAATTCTTTACAATACACAGAAGAACATATTTACGCTCGCATCGATTATCGTGCCATCTCTTTCTCACACATGCGCTTGCATATTTATACATACAGCAAATGCTTGCAGCAGCTGGTAGAAATAAGATCAATATGGGAATATATTTTTGACTCTAACTTGGATATTTCTTATCTGATCATGATAAAATTGTTGCAGTTGATCAGTTGTTTCCTTCTGCCTGTTACATACATTTCCACAAAACCATTATACCCTTATTACCCATTTTAAATGGGTTCAGGGTATAAAAATGTATGCATACCTATGCATATACAAACATATGTAGGAAATTTGGTTTTTATATCCTGCACCCATTGAAAAATACGTGGAAAGTATATATTGTGTGGGAAGGCAAACAGAAGGCAACCTCATCGATAGTTCATAAAATACTGTTATTAATTAAAGATAATATTTTCAAGTTTTTTTTTTATCGAAAGCTTACATACGTTACAAACGTCGATATTATATTTCATATGTTTCCTTTCTGTTCAAGACAAGATAATAAAATGTATCTTATAACATTTTTGCAATTATATTAATAATAAAACTTATAATATTCTTTAAATATATATATATATATATATTAATATAGATATATACTTAAATATGCTATTTTTCATTTATCTTACATAAATGCAGAAAATATCAGTTATAAAACAGTTTAGGGTATCTTTCAGTCGTGCTTATTTTAATGCAAACGCACTCAATTTTTAACATTTTTTTTTGTATTTGTACATATCCAAAATTCATATAGATATATATATATATTTAAATTATATATATTTTTTTTTATATATATTCCGTATGCTTGATAAATGTTTGCCATTGCATGTGATTTGATTAGCTTTGTCCTGGTGCCTGGCGGCACTTTGGCGAAATACATCGAGCATGCTGGGCATGATTGATTACAGAATTTGAAAGTCAAATATTGTCGATTAGGCATCATGACAGGCAATGTGGAATATGGAATGCGGCATGTTGAATGGAATGGAATGGCCAGGTCATTCAATCACTTGCTTCTTGTGGACGCTGCTCCCCATTAACGCTCGGCAAACAAAAATCTCGTCCAGCTGTTGAATTTAAATTCAAGCTGCGGCCAGTTGTAAGATGCCAAAAGTGGTTTGCTCAACTAAGCTGTAAATTTATTTATGGCTAGCATGTCAGCAAACCCATAACTTTAATTAATTAGACCGCAACAAAGTGAAGCCTATGCCACAAAAGTAGTTTTTGCCTATTATTTTTTTTTTTGCCTTCTACTTTAATTGTAAAGTCATCTTCCAATGGAATGAAACATGTAAGAATTTAGTGCCTGCCTCACCATAAATAAAGCATCTTGGGGCAAAGGACGCGATGTGTGGTAGCAAATTTGTCAGACCGACTCACAGTCAGAGCTGCAATTGTCGCTTCAACCAAGCTGCAGAGAGACGCACAATAATGTACACTCAGAAAAACGATCTGAGTAAAGCCATGAAACCCAAGAATGGGAAATGGGAGACATTTCAAGAGCTGTGGTTAAAAACTTATGCAAAGTGAAGTTAATTTGATGATAAATAAATATTTTCTCTCAATTTAATATTTTATAGAATAATATTATTATTTTAAATCTTTATAGAACGTTTTGTGGAACCCACAGATTTCTCAAAGCCCAAGCAAGATTTTTTTCTTTAAAAAAAGTAAGATGCTTAATATAGTTTCAGATAATTTAAAAGAAATTATGGTCAGATAATAAGTTAATTAAGTAATATTGATTCAAGATTTTAGGTTCTTTAATTTAAACTATTTTTATAAATTTAAATTTTGTGCTTGTATAGAAATAATGTTTGAAATTATTAATAATAATAATTATAATAAGACAAGTTAAAGAAAAAAACACAAATAATTAAATAATGACAAAAGAATGTTATGAATTAATGTTCGAAGACGGGTTTTCTCTCAGTGTCTAATAAGTGCGACTAGCTGGCTCCATTGGAGCAGCAGCTGTCAACTAAGCTGAAGGCATTGCCTGGAAGGACAGCTGGCTCCTGTTTTTGCAGCACTGCATACATAATTTGTTTATTAACCTTAAATCAGATTATGCAGAAATTGGTGTCGCACAGAAAGTGAGTGCGACAAAGACAGCAATAGAGCGAAAGCGAGACAGAATGTTGAAGTTTGTATTCAGTACAAATTGTGCCCTGCGTTGCCAGACACAACTTCAATATCATATTTGGCAATGATTACTAAGGCACGAATATTGCATATTACCAGTATATAAATGAAGAAATGTATACACACACAAACACACATACACACATGCATACATATGTATGAGTTGAGGTATGTATGTGTTTATTGGTTATGCTATTTACGTATGCAAACAGACAAGTCCATTAAGTTATTAAGGGATTTTCTTACCCCATGAAAACATTTTCCTACATTCGTTCATTTCTGTATATGTGTGTGTGTGTGTGTAAGGATGTGTGTGTGTGTGTATATGTCTGCTGTATACATCATATGTTAAATTCAATCCAATAAATATTCGCGTTGAGATAAACTCTGTCTGCTCTTTAGCCAATTTTCTATTGACTTTGAATGGCAAACAATTCGGAGACTAAACTCAATTAAAAATGCATAAATTTGCATTTTTTTTTCTTATATATGCTTGACAATGACAAACTTATCAAATTATATATACACAATGTGCTTAAAATGTTGAAAACATTTATTTATTTTATATGCAATTTTAAACACTCAAATTGATTAAAATATTTTTTAGTATGAGTTGCTAAATCCTAGTTGATAGTTTCTAAGGCATCTTTGATTTAATTTTGGATTTGCATACAAATATGCATTCTCTACATGTATTTTAAGATTGTCGGTTTTTGTGCGATTATAATGCGGGCTGACAAAAACAACAAACACCAAAAAAGAGCAACAAAAAAAAAAAAAAAAATGATTGCTGGCAAATCGCTTTACATTTGTAATACTTCAGTTTTATATTTGTAAAAATGATGGCAAAAAACAATCCAAGCTGCTGCACAAAATTGTATCTTTATTGCTGCATATTTATAGCTGGTCATGTGTACAATGTTATAAAGCGACGTATGTAGATACATACATACGTACATTCATACATACATTCGTACATCCATTCAGACCAAAATGCATCAATTGAATTTCTCTGTATGGATTTGTTTTTGTTTTATTTTTTTGAGACAATCCCCATGATTTCTATATGTGTGTGTGTGTGTGTGTGTGTGTGGGAGATTGCAAGTTTTTTGTTTGTATATTGAAGCTGGTAGCTTGAAAAGCGCAAAACTGTTTTTGTGCCCGCATCAAATACGTTTGTATTATTTTAAATCCGCTTGTGATATATTTTCAATTGTATATTCAATTTATATGGAAGCTTCGTGTCCCTTTCACTTTGGAGTATTCTTCTTTGATGTATTTTTCATAACAAATCACACAAATCGAGATTGTAAAAAAAAACTACAAAATAAAACAAATAAGACTGCTGTAGTCGAGTGATCTCGACTACAATATACTCTGAACCCAGCTATTAAAATTATACTTATTTTATTGTATTGTAGTTTTGACCAAGCTAAGTCATTTTGTATAGCAGGCACAGCATAAAAAACTGATCCCTAATTGGTAGGATATGTAACGATAATCGAGAAACGAGGAAAGTCAAATAAAGCATATTCGACAAAATATATTCCAAATTTCAGATCTGTATCTCTTATAGTCTCTGTGCTCCGCGTGTTCATACGCGTGTTCATTATACCCTTTTTACCAATTTTCAATGGGTTCAGGGTATAAAAAGGTAGTCAAATGCTTTGGTCATTTTAAGATAATACAATTTAGATAAGGTTTTAGAAAATACGGTATTACGATTGTTATTTATGCTGCACTCGAGTTGGTTAGATTATTTATGCATCCAAATAAATTTGAAAAAAATTACACTTCATTTAAGCAGTTATCTTAATATTATATCTAAATTATAAATCTAAACCGTCAGGTTTTAAAAGTCTTAAGTAACAAAATCTATTTCCGAGTCGATTTTAAAATATTCATAGTTATTTGCTAAATTTAAGAAATGATTTTATTTTTAAAATAATGATTTGCATTTCCACTTTATATGAAGATTATTTCGATTGGTGTCTTACTTCTGATTTTTTATATATAATATTTTGGTTTTAATTACAATTAATTTTTTTCTGTTTATTTTCATATCACAAACATTTTTTTTCTGATTGCTTTCTGCTGTGGACTGCATTGGCCCAATGCGAAAATCAGGTTATTAAACCACCCAGCTGGCAGTGCTGCAATGGACACGTACTTTGCAATAATTGCCGTAACCGGTCCGTAAAGTGTCCGGTTTGCCGGGTGCCGCTGGGACCACGTGGACGCTGTCTGCTCTCGGATAACTTATTCACGCTGCTCGCCGAGAATTTCCCCTGTGATGGCGGTAAGTATTTGTGGCACCACCTACCCCCTACCTACCCTACCGCCCACCAACCATTCTTCCTGATGGTCAAAACTGGCAATAGGCAAGTGTGGGAAATGTTGTTGTTGTTGTTGGCGCTATCCATTAATATGTCTTCAGTGCGTCAGTTGTTGGCCAAAAACTTTTTGGGAAATCTGCCTTGTAATATGCCGAAAATGTTGCTTAGATTAGCGTTGTCATTAGTAGAATGTATTCATCCTGGGCCCCATAAAATCTCACGCCAATGAAAATGTCTTTCAATTTTGAGCAAAGTTTTAACTTTGGATCCCACGCTTAACATTTATGTATAAAAATAAGTAGAGTTCCGGGTTCCGGGAACGGGGGGGAACGCTATTTGTCAAGGGCTTTGTGCAAAAGTTTTACTTTTTGCAGCAGCAGTTCTAAATAAAATTAAATTGGTATCAATGTTTTTTGCCTAAGTTGGTAAAGTCTTAGTAAAATTGGTATTGACAAAGTAATTTGGTATAGAAATTGCGCTTAAAGAATACTTGCTTTTTATGTTTGATTTATTGCACTTGTGAAATAAATTGTGTTTATCCTAATTAAATTAATTTTGCATTGCAATTTATTAAGAAAATATATATATTATTTTAAATTTAGAAGGCTCTGAATTGTTAGACTTGATGAGAAAATACAAAAAAATGACAAGCTATAAAGAAAATATATTATAAATAAAATAAATTAAATATTCATATTTAGGGAAATAGATTTTTTTTAATTTGTTTAAGCACAAAAAATTTAAATTTTAATTGTTTAAATAAACACAAGTATTTGCCATTGCTTTAACTAACTTATGTAAATACTTCGTTTTCATTGTTGTAAATTTTTGTTGTCGAATTCGTAAGTTTTTTTTCATATTTTTTTTTCGAATAATTACTTTGCATAAATTGCAAAAGTTGAGCTCTTCTTTAGTCGCCAAGGTGCTCGCTCAGAGTGGAGTCAAGACTCGTCTCGGGGCATTATATTTCAGCGATGAAATCAACTCAAGAGACACTGTAGAAAATAAAAATAGGTAAACTATTTACAATTGTTGTGCATGTCAGTTGCTTGTTATGAGTGTACTTGGCCATAGAAAAGTTTTGTTATTTATGTAGGGTATATTGGATGACATGGTCTCCTTTTAGCCAAGTGGAGCACAAGTTGTTAAGTTTTTGCTGTCAAAGAACTTTGCCGTATCTCTAACATCATTTTTTTTTTCTTTTCTTCTTTTGCTCAATTTTTTTTTTATTTCTTTTTTTTGTTTTTTTTTTTTTTTATAAGCGTGGTGTTGGCAACTGTTGCAGATAATGTAAAGTTTACAACGTAGGTAACAAGGGGCAACAACAATAGCAACATAATCAAATAGAAGATGTATTTTCTTGTTGCCTATTTTACTTGTTGAACTTTCCTGGCATTTTTGCCATGTCGTCCAGCAGTTAGTGCCTTTTATTGCTTGTAAATTAAGAGCAAAATTCCTCATACACAATTTCTCTGCTTCAAAAACTGTTTCTTTATATGTTTGCACTTGGTATTCGCATTCGCCAGCCCTTGCTGGATAAAGAGACTGAAGAGGGGGACTTAAGGACGATTTCAATTGCAACGAAACTTTTTACTGTTTATAAACATGGCCAATACAGCAACAACACTGAGGGATATAAGCAAGTGCGTAGCTCGATTGTAATTGTTTGTGGCTCTTTTGTGTAAGAGTTATGCATTGAAATAAGTCAACAATTTTGTGTTCTTTCCATTTCCAGTCAAGACCAACAACAAAACTACCGATGTGGCCAACAACAACAACAAGAGAAGCGACGACAAATACATAAATGAATATCATAATCAACCAAAAATGGCACTGGCCAAATCAAATACCGGCAAGAAGAGCAGAAAAACAGCTAGACACATGCAATCCGCAGTGATTTCAGTTGTGAATGATGCTGTTGATGTGGAAGCAGCTCGACCAGAACCAGAAGCAGGAGAAGAAGCTGAACTAGAGAAGGAGCTGGAGCTGGAGCTGAAGCTGGAAATGGAGTGCGTTAGGCAAGTTTCGGGCAGGCCGGAGGGAAATGTGCAAAGTGTGCAAATACTAAAAAATAATGTCAACGTTGCAGCCCAGCAGCAGCAGCAGCAGCAACAGCAGAGCAACAACAACAGCAGCAATAGTAGCAGCAGCAGCAGCAGCAGCAGCAGCAGCAGCAGCAGCAACAGTAGCAGCAGCAGCAGTAGCAGCAGCAACAATATGCTCGTTAAACCAAAGTTAAAGTTGAGTAAGAAAAGTTGGCAGATTACAGGCCGAGATCAAGACGAATTGCGCAGCGATGAAGTTGCAAACATAAATAATGGCCAAGAGCGTTTGCGTGGGTGGCGGCAGGTGTTGCAGCCAACCAAAGGCCAACAACAATATCAAAATTATCATTGCACGACTGGGAAATCATGCAGCAGCAGCAGCAGCAACAGCAGCAGCAACGCGGCAAAACTTTGCAACAAATTGTCAACCGTCAAAAAAGAGACCGCGCAGTCTGCGGTCAACGAAAAGCGCTTGTTGCAGTGTGTTGCAGCCACTGAAATTGCTGCGGCTGTTGCAACAAACAACAACAACAACAATTGTGCCGCAAGCTTATCGGCAGCCAAACAAAGCGAAAAGAGCACACAGCGAGCAAAGTTCTTCAGCGGGTCATCAATAAAAAGTCAGCTGCACTTTTGTGGCACACTCGGCCAACGGTTGCACGTCCACGTCCAGTTGGGGTCACAACGGACGCAGGCCTCTCTCCGCCTGAGTGAGGGACACACATTTTGGCTCACTGTTTTGGCGATCGACGGCGCTGAGTCGGACAACTATGCTGTATTCGTGTGGCACGTGGCGGGGCCACAGCAAATGGAGGCGCAACACTTTCACACCATCATCGAGTCGGAATGCAATCAAGTCAAGTGGTTTGGCACCGCTCAACCACAAACGCGCAGCTGGCAGGAGATCAGCGCCACCGGCGAATATCTCACATGGTGCAACACGGCAAGCAGCTGTTGCACCACCTTTGATATTATTATTAAGAGAAAATAGCAATCCAACTGATTTTAGTAGATAAATAGGCAAAAACAAATGTGTACTGATTTTTAACTAATTAATAGAGTGGAATAAATCCGAATATATAAGTAAATAATTTGCTGGTTTTTTTTTTATGCCAAATAAAGCCGAATCGAGGAGTTTAGTTTTAAAATATTTCACTTATTATTTGTCAAATTTTGTTCAATTATATTTTGCACACTCGCGCAAATAAAAAGAATTTTGGACTGATTTTTGGCTGACAAATAGGAGATTTAATTTAGAAATCTCAGTCTATAAAATTGTTTCTTTTATTGTTATCGAACATTTATGTATATCGATAAGCACGAAACGCTCAAAATTAAATTAAACGTGTAATTTATATTTCATACTTAGAAGTCTTCAAATCTTGCTCACATTACAATATAGAATCGTCTTTTGATGCTGATCAAGAATATATATAAATAATTTGCCCGAAAACCATTATACCCTTTTTTGGTCATTTCTAATGGGTTTAGGGTATAAATATGCAAATGTGCAGATATCAAGTCCAAAGTGCATGGTGTCAATTAAAAATAATTTGCATAACTTATGTGTTTAATTTGATTTTGCTGTAAATATAATTTCAAACTCACCTCTCTCCCTCTCTTCTACTCTTTCTCTCTCTCTCTCTCTCTCTCTTTCTCTTTATCTGTGTAAAGTTGGTTGAAATGTTTGCGTTTGTAAATTATATTTGCATTTTTTTTTTGCGGTGCGTAGCAAAAAATTTATTTCAAATATAGCAGAGCAATTTAAAATATGGTAAGTCAGCCGAATTTTTAATTATTAAATGCATTTAGAAATATGCTGGCCTGTCATGCCAGGTAGCCAGCCACACCACCACTCCCCACACTCTTTTTTCTTTTTCCATCTCTCTATTTGCATAAGCCAACAATCACAGCAATAACAACAAAGGCATGAAAAGCTTTCCGCTGCCGGCTGATAATTGACATGAACGCAAATTAATTTTTTTTTACATTGTGCCTGTGCATATATACAAATAAATACATACATGTATTTAGGTATGTAAGTACCTATTGCTACTGCAATATTTAACAAAACGAGCAGCTCGCAGCGATGTATGTTTTTGTATATTGCATGTGTGTGAGTGTGTGTTTGTTTCGAGTTGTGAAATTATGTTTGCACAGTGTTTTAATGATGATGAACAATTCGTGAGTACAAATTCAAAACGCGTACCAAATTCATAAAATGTGACATGTCAAATATAAGCTACATACGCTCTACTACATTAAGAAGTATAGGGTTGCCCCTCTCTGCGTCAATCGCTTATGCTCTCTTTTTTGTTTACCCTGTACATTTTTTTAAATGGGAAAAGAGCATAAGCTTTTGTTGTCATACAGGCAAGTGGTCTAACTGAGAATATATTGCGCTGCTCCCATTTTGAAATGTACTCGGTATGCTTTAAGTCGACTATTCGCCAATTGGGTTGATCGTTGTGCTCTTTAACTTCTCTATTCGTAAGTAGTTTGTTTAGGTGTGTTTGGCAATTAGTTTTTGTCGATGAGCGTTGTCGGCAAAAGCGGCGACTCTTCCGCGTTCTTGTTTTTATACATTTTGGTACATGTGTACCTATTTATACATGTATACATATCTATATTGTTTGTAAATATGTTTGTTTGTACATTTCGTACTTGCAATATTTGTTTGAATTCGGTTGGCAATTAATTTGTTTAGCAAGATTGGAGCGGAGAGTTTATTATTATTAAGCTATAATAGACTTTGAGACGACAATTTCAGTGGCAATTGAATTCATTAACGGTACTTCGTTTGCGTCGCCAAGTTCATTTATTGCCAACACTTCTTTTCGTTACGTTCGCTCATCGGTCAGTTTGTTATTGCGTCACATTCTTCCAGCTGACGCTTGAAGATAAGTGCATGCATACAACGGCATATACATATTTATTTGCATGTGTGTGCTTATATTTTCTTGTTCTTTTCTAGTTAAGAATGAATAGGGAAAGTGGTGAGTTCATTTATGACAGTGTTATCAGCTGTTAGTCGATAATCATCGACTTTGACTTTGAATTTGAATTCAACTTAATTAATTCTCAAATCAAAAAACCATATACTTAAAATTATCTTTATTAATTGGTTAATATAAAATCTACTTAAATTTAGAAGTCTTCGACATTGTGGCGGCCATCGACGGGCCGACTTTGAATGCCTATCGCGAAATAGCACCCGATAAGCTTTACAATGCGAAGGAAGCGAAGAAAGCTGACTCGAATGGGACGCATACCGAACTGTTGCGTCGCCTCAGTGTGACTGTCACCAAGAGCATTCTCAGCGACTTGGAGCCGGAGGCACAACATTTGCTGGGCGATGCAGCCCCACGGTGGATTACGGATGAAGCCAGTAAGCGTCCGCTGCCCCCTCCTAGACCCCATAAGACGAATGCCAAGGGACAATTGCACAACTCCGTTAATGATAATGCCAGTGTGAATGGTGAGTTTATTTATTTTAATGGTGAGTCACCAAAACCATTTGCGTACATACATGTGTATATGTGTGTGTGTTTGTATGATTATGCAAACAGAGAGAGGCTGTACTAAATTTTAGTTCAACTGGGTTAAATGGGAATGTTAAAATGTTAGAATGTCGATCTAAATACTTTAAGAAAAACCTAGAATTTTAACTAAAATTGAATGCGGTTTCCCAAAAGTAGAAATCCGTAGCGTATTTGATAGATAAATTATTTATCATGATTTTATTCAAAATTCATCGTTCTTTAATGTATTTTGTTATCAAATAAGTTATACAAATTTTAATAAAAAAATTGTGGTCTTGTTTTTACAAAAAAATTAGTTAAAAACAATTATATACTTAAATTTAGACGTATATAGAAAATTGCTGTTCTTAATCTGAGTACAGCTGGGCTTAAGGTTAAATTGTTTTTGTTATATGTATATATATTTTTCCAGAATACATTTTAAATTAAAAAAGTTTCACATTTACAAATGTACTTCAAATATTGATTTTACGTTAGTTGTATTTGGATAGTATATGCAATGTTTTTCTTACGTAGTGTTTCGATAGAAAATCTGTGAAAATCAGAGCAAATCCGAGCAAATAGTTTCAGTTTCATCTGAGCAGGAAACATAGACTGTGTGCATATAGCTATTTTTTGGGGAATGCAACGCTTGCCAACGTTAGCGAAAGCCAAATTATTTTTTCCCGGAAATGACTTTCCTGCACAAGCAGTCACACACATACACACTTGCACATACAGATGCAAATGTGAAAGCGAATTGCTTACAAAACAAGACATCGGCGCCAGGATGCCAAATGGCGAATTGCAAATGGCAAAAGCAACACACATTCCCCGTTTGCTGTCAGAGCTTACGTCCTTGTTGGCCATCCTGGTTGGCTTCTGCACACCCAAAATACCAACTCACACACACACACATACACACACACACACACACACACACACACACACACACACACACACCGAGAGGCAAAGGCGTGTTTATTGAAAGTTTTCGCCTCTCAGTCATCATTTGTTGCAGCAGTCTGATCCTTGACTCGTGTGTGTCGTCGCTCAGATCTGATCTTTTGGGGCATGCCCATATCTTGTGTGTTCGACACACTCGACACAACTCAACTTTCAAAATTTCCAGGCACAGCCAGTTTGATTTTTCGCAATAAAATTTTTATTCATTTTTTTTTACTGCTTTAATAATAAATATTAAAATATTCTATATATATATATATATCTATTCCAATAAACTAGATTGTAATACGAGGTATCTGCTAGTTGCGCAGAGTTTTGTTAACCAGAGTTTTTTATGATTCTCATTTTATTTTTTAGTGAGCTTATTTTTGCTGTTACAGCCGCGCATATTTCCAGCGAACGAGCGAAGTGAGGCATTTGTTGTTTTAAGCAAAAACCAACTATTATTATTATTATTGCACTGCTTTCGCATCTCAATTGTTGATGCTCTTTCAGAGGCTAACACAATTTTCGCACAAAACTGGCAATGCACTAAGTAAAATATGGCAAATGTAAAATATTTAAAAAACATGGCAAACCAAAAAATTCTTATTAGTTTATTTTGTTTTCGTTAATTTCAAAAAATTAATAATATATAATTGATAACGAGAGTAACTGTAGTCTGCGTTTGTCTGTAAGAATATAGAATCCGCTGCATAACTCAAATTGCTGTTTTTTCTCTTATTTTTGGGCATTTCTTCATTTTTGTTTTTTTTTTTTTTGCTTTTTGGCTTGCGCAATTTCAATGTGCTTCACATGCAAAATATAGAGTCAAAATGCAGTAAAAAAATAAAAAAAAGTATTAACATATGTTTTTATGTCGATAATTTGCTATGCAAAAATGAAGTTGTTTAACCGTTATGATATTGAAATTCAATTTTATGCAGATAAACTGTGTTTATTCAAGACGCTTCGCATTTTACAAATGTTTTATAAATATTTGATAAAAATGCGAGTGCAAAAATGCTTGATGCACAACGGATTCATGTTGAGTCCATTTAAGCCAAGTAGATGTATGGATTTAAATGCAACTTTATTTACCGAATGCGATTTAAAAGCAAAGCTCAACTGAAGAAAAAAAAAAACGTATAAAAAAATGTGACATTTCTGTTTACTTAAAACTGCAACAAGAAATACGATTTGCTTTGCACAAAGATCCCCCATTTATAAATGAAACGTGGCAACGCAACGATTCACTCATAAACACATATGTATATATATAAATATATATATAAATATATATGTATATAGAGATGTATATAAATGTTACGTATACGCCGCATTGCAACGTTTATAAATGACTGCAGCAGAGGGTAGATTGTGTGAGGGTTGAGGGTTGGTTTTTGGTTTAGCTTATGCCAACTGAATGGGACAATTTTAAGCCCGTCACACACACACACACACGCACACACACACGCACACACTGCGTTAAGTGTCAAGGCGTCTGCTTCGACATTTCATTCGACTTTGCATTCGTTCTACTTTTGTAGATTTCCATTTGGTTTCACTTTGATGCCATTTGCTTAGACTTCCTTTAGGCCCTGTGCCACCCTTTTTGTATCCATCACAGAAGCAAAGTCAGCACACTTCATAAGAGTTACCAACCGCCCATTCCCCCCATCTAAATACCCCCACTGATACCTGTGCAGCAGCCAATTACCAAGGAACAGCAACAAGGAAAAGCGTTCCATATCCTTAATCCATTCAAATTAGCTAAGAGCGGCTTATTGAAGCTGTCTAAAAGATATGTAGACATGCATAAATATATATATATACTATATATATTTATATATATTTATGTATATACCGGATCAACATAAGCAGATGAGTCGTTTTGGAATAGAAATTATCTTTTATCGTAGACAGATTAAGTTGATTTAATTTTATCGATAACTGCTTTCGTTTCGCGAACATCGATATTAAATGATAACTGATGACTTATTATATTTCATCGATAACAGATCGATATCGATATAAATCGATTTTTTTATAATCACTTTTGATAAGATAATATTATTTGTCTGCACTCTGAATATCGAAAATGTGTAGGTTTTCATCTACACTTTAGGGTATCTGCTAGTCGAGCATTCCCACTTGTTGTTAGTTGTACTGTGTACTTCTGCTGCAAACATATGTGCCTCACTTTCGAAATTGTTTGTCAGTCAAAGTGTTCCATTTCACTTAATATTCTTTTTATTATTTATAAATGTGCATTGGCAGCCAGTTTGTGTTGTGGGTTGGTCTGGTTTTTGCCAGTGTTTGATGGAAGTCAGCAATTCTCAAGTTTTACTGCAGTTTGAAATTGAATCAAATGTGTATGTAAAAATATGTCAATTATGCACTGCCATTTGAGATTCTCAGAAATATGTAATAAACATGCAGAGAATACGTACCAAATTTAACTGCAACAAACAAAATAAAAAACTATTCCAAACGTTTGTCAGCAACTAAAAAGTCTCTTTATATCTCTCTCTCTCTCTCTCTCTCTACCACTCTCTCTGTCCCTCTCTCTGTCCCTCTCTCTCTGTCTGTCACTTTTTCGTTGTTTAGTATTCGTTTATTAGTTTTATTATTTGTGTGTAAAGTTTTGCAATAATTGAAACTAACAATTTATGTTTATCCATGCAAAAAGTTTTGAAAATATTTTCTTTGCTTTCGCATCTTGGCCAGTTGTGTTAAATAAGGCAAGTTGAAATGGCCAAGAGCAAAGTAATAATCAAAGTATTTCCCTAGCCGTAGGTGCTTCAAAAAAAAAATGGTAGTAAAGAAAATAAATAGATTCTTAAAGTTGGTGCCACAGAAAAAGCCATAATGACTTTGGCAACTTGCACCATACCCAAGAGCACATAACAATTTTTTGCGTGTAGTCTATGAATGTGAAATATCACAGTTGCTGCCTGCAACTCACACACACACACACACAGACACACACACACAAAACATTCAAATGCACATTGCTGTCACCGAGGAACTAAAACCACCATCTTACTTTTCATTCATGCCACGTTGGGTGTGGGGCACGCCCTGTTGCCACTATCTTTGCTGACACCTTGTGCAATTTATGCCCAAATTTCTTTGCAACCAAAGAAGTCTGACAAAAAAAAAAGGAAGAAGAAGAGGAATTGAAATAGTCCTGCCGCAAAACTTTTAAATGCGCCGCATTATTCATAATTGTGAAAGGCGCAAAAGGAGCAAAAGGAGGAAAATGAGGAAAAAGGAGCCGCCAGTTGTAGTCCGCGTCTTGGCGACCCAACTCAATCCAACCTTTCCTTGTTCAACAACCTTCAAGTTTCAGCGTAACGGAGACATTTAAATTTAATTAGCCAATGTTAAATATTTGTTGCACTTCAAACGAAGAATTTAAATTGAACTTGTAAATATTTGATGTACACACAAAATATATATTTAGTGCGCCCAAAGAGCAGCCCAACTGAACCGTACCGAATTCAATTGAATTGGTAAATATTTACTCTTGATTATGGCTAATTAATTGATAAGCAAAATGCTTGTAAACATCATTTTGAACGCGGATATTGCCAGCGTTTTCCTCTTACAGCATCTCAACTAATTGCCTCTTTTTGGCCAACTCAACAACTCAAACCAATTGATAAAAACAGCCACTTACAATTTTTTTTATCTATAAAATTGACTTATTCCTCATTTCTTATTTTTTTTTTTATTGATTCTGTTAGCTGTTTAAATTATATGTTAGCATTCACTTTGTGCTGTCAGGCATTATAATTTAGACACATTTGGTGTGACCTGTTCATAATCGCATTTAGAGTATCTATATTAATTGACTGCTAAACCGTTATGTATGCAAAATTCTAGTTAACAAGTCCAGAAAAATCCATCATTCAATTATGAATACCCTTAGAAAAAAAGATAGTTTTCAGCATTCGCCATATTATTTCAGGATAGCAAATAACATAATTCGAAAATAACCATTTTCCTGTTGCTAAAAATCGTTATTTGTCTTTTAAAATGTTTGAAACAAAAATTGTATAAATTAATAACCCATTTTTAGAACACTTTAATAATAATTATTATTAAATATATTATTTATTATAAAAGCTTAAGGCTTTCATCTTGAATTGAAATGTTTTTTTATTTGAATAAAATTATATATCGATCTGATATTTAACGCGATTTTAATTTGAATAGTCAAAGTGGCGTTTGAAGTTTTGTTTATTTTTAATATACAATTTTTTGGGAAACTTTGAAATAAAAATTATTTGGGATTGATTTTACTTTGGAAAACTAATTTTATTTCTAAGGTTTTATTATAAATTTTAGTTTTAATTAAAATCATAAATTTTTTTGTGAAAAGGCGCAATAATAAATTCTTTTTTTTGAGATAGTTGAATACAGCGTTTCTATTTCTTAGAAATTATTTTTTAATAAAGCCAACTTTTAGTCTAAAAGGCTTAGGTTTATTTAAAAAAAAAAATTAAAAGAAATTCATTTATTTATTTTATTTATTTATTTATATATAGGCATGTGAAAATTAATTTTTTATATAAGGTTTTATTATAGTCTTAATTAAAAACAGAAATTATTTTTGAAGCGTCGAGTTAAGATATATATTTTTGGGATTGTTGATTAAGATTCAGCGTTTCTATGTTAAAGAAACTATTTTTGAATAAAGCTAACTTTTGGTTTTTTGGGTTTATTGTATATAATTTATATATTTTTATATATGCATGCGACGTTCATTTATTGCTGATATTCAAATAGACGTTTATAAATTACATATATCTTTAGCATCGTTCATGCTGCTTGTTTTGATTCGCAGTGGCACATTTGTTAATTAAACAAATTAAAATGATCGAAGAGAGCGTCTGCTGCTAGCTCACGTGCAAGTGAGAGAGAGAGAGAGAGAGAGAGCTTCTGCTAGAGAGAGAGAAAGAAAAAGAGAGGGCGATCGCAAGCGAGAGTGTGTGAGAGAAAAAGAGAGAGAGAGAGAGGGCGTCATGTTTTTGTTTATTTATATTTTATTAGCATAAGATATTGAGTTAAGTATCGTAAAAATTCTCCCATATCTATGGAGACGCTCAGCGCTTTTCATGGAACTTAAATGATTCGCATGGTTCCCTTTGTCAGTCGCCAACTGCCGCCGGTTGAGCATCACATTTGGGATTAGCCACATTTTTTCTCTTCTCTTATTCATTAAATCTTATCGTCTCGCTGAGGTAGGTCGCCGGAAAGTCGACACGATTACACTTGATTGACATAACCAAATTGAATGGTAAATAAATAAAAATAATAATAAAACAATTCACAATAATAATACAAATATTACTTTATATAAGTTTGATATAAGTGAACTATGTGAAAATTAATCAGAAGTTTGAGATATGTACGAGTGCAAAGAAAAAACTCATAATTATAAAAACTTTTGTAATCTCTGCTAATGTGAAGCGTTTCCCAGACTTTGAGTGATTTCCCATTAAAAATAAAAAATTATAAAAGTTTATATATAAAAAAATAATAATACATTACAAATCGTGAACAAGTTTTAAAGCATTATTGTAATGCATAAAAACTTAATGTTTAAAAATGTATTTAAGTGTACAACAAATAATAATGATCATAATAATTTACGCATTAACCCATTCATTTTGATCGTTTTTACTTGTTATTCGTAAAGGAAAAGAAAAGGAAATTTCCATAATTGCAAATTACACAATTTGTTTAACCGATTAAAGGTTTATCAATTTAATATTTCAATTACTTTTGTCCAGTTTTGTGGCGCTCAGAAGGCTCTAATTGAGAGAATCAATTCACCTTGGGGCAATCAGTAGCCAATATATATATATTTTTTTTTTGCCAGGTGATCCATTATTGGCACGTGATCGTGCAACAAACTAAAAAAAATTGGCATTAATTAACACCAAATATTTGCTAACAATTAACATGTTGCCTGGTGACATTTTATTTGGCCAAAACACAGCAGGTAGATTAAAAAAAAAACCGGTTTGAAGAAATTGAATCAAGTTGGGGATTATACAAAGTAAACGGCTTTTCATGATTCTGAGAAATGTGAAAAATATTCTCGCAATTCAAATGCAAAACTAAGTTTATATTTTGCTTAACTTGCAAATAAAAATTAATTAAAATTACTTGTTTATTAATTAAAATTACTAACAATTAGCTGCAGCTCTCCGACTAGGGTAGAAAATAACTTGCATTATTTGTATACATATATCTATGATTATCGCCACAAAAAGTGGCAAGTTGTCGTTGGCAGTAATAATGCCAATTATGGCCATGTCGACTACATCCAAGTCAGGATGGGCAATTTTGGCACTTTAGCCAAAATCAGACCGAGTAAAACATCCTGTCGTGTTGTTTTTTTTTTTTTGTTATTTTTATCCTTGTTGTCTTGTCAACTTTTCTGGCAGCATCGCAGTTGTTGCCACTCGGGCGCAATCAGCGACTGTCAATCTTTTGTGGCATTTCTTAGCTTGTCATCGACAGCGCTGTCGTTGCTGCAACACGTCTTGCAACGTACCCGAGTCCTGTGCGCCTTGAGCATAACGGCTGCTGCGGCTGCATTTTGCAATTTAAACGTAATAGTTGACGACAGTTGCGGGGAGTTGAGGGGAGTTGAGGGGAGTCCTGTGAAGAGGAGGAGCAAATGAGCTGGGAGCAGGTTGCACAGTTGACGTTTCCTTTGACATTGTGCAGGTGTCGATGTTTTTGCCACTTGCGTTATGCATGAGCTGCACAGAAGAATGCAGAGTGCCATAAATGCTGCCTTCTGACAAGCACTTCCCAGCACGTACACACACACACACACACACACACACACACAAGTCAAGTGGCAGCAAGAAAACGGTAACAATAAGGCTACATAATTGAGATTCCCATCGGCAATTAACGCAAACATGTATGCTTTACACTGAAATATATCTTTGACAAGATCACAAAAATATTTTTATTAAAAAACACATTTTTTTTTTGTCATGGAAACCTTAAAAAATACTTAAAATAGCCACTCAACTTAGATTAATACTTAAGAAGAAAATTATAATTTACGGCAGGCTGGATACGTCCTTTAACAATTTTATGTTTTCTTAATTATATCCAAAGTTTTCAGTTTGAAAGAATATTAGTTTTAATTAATAGTGCTCTAGTTTTTTGAAGAAAACTTTAATGTCAAAAATAATCGTCTTGATATAAAAATGTAAATATAATTTTACGCTTATTCTCAGAGTAAAAATGAATTTAATGAATATTTTATACAAAAAAATTATTTATTTTTATTTATTTAAATATTTACATAATTTTTACATTTATTTGTTAAATTTTTTGGAAATCTGAATTAATTTCAGATTATATAAAAATATTTCAATAACTTTATTTTGCTCATTTTTTCACTCACATAATAAAATTATAAGAACAGGTCTGCAACAAAAAAAAAAAAATAGCAATTAAATTCGAATATGTAATATTAAATTCTCTCAATGCTTTTCGCGCAGTGTAAATATGTGCGCGCAAATTGGCATCCAGACACATTTAAAACATTTAAACCTGTCGCCTACTTGCAGGCGGCAAACAGTTGCAGCACCAAAAAGTGCAGTTGAATAGCAACAAGAACAACAACAACAACAACAAATTGGGAGAGGCAACAAAAGCAGCGGCAATGAGTGAGAATAAGTTGACACAATGCGGCAACAAGAGCAGTGCAACTGCTAATCCAACAGCGGCAACACACACTAAACTAGACATACAGCAATTCTCAGAGGACTACAATAATGGGTCGTCTGAAGTCAACGGCGGGAATGTAGGCGAGACACAACTCCAACAACAACAACAACAACAGCAGCAACAAAATGCTGCAACAACAATCATTTTAACGCCGACATCATTAAATTTAACAAACACACCGCCAAATACTCCCGCTCCCGCTCCCTCCAGCAACAACAACAACAACAACAACAGCAGCTGCAACACAGACAGTGGCAACAATGGAAAAGGTTATCCAGCGCATAGCGAGCACTACAAAGGACCAAAATGGTAAGTGAAATGCTCATTGGTGGGGAGGGGAGGGAGGAAGAGGGAGGGTGACACGTGGGGCTGCCAAACATTTTTGCCTGCCCAGCGCAGCACTTGTATCTATGTGTGTGACTGTTTGTGTGTGTGTGTGTGACTGTTTGTGTGTGACTGTGTGTGTGTATGCGCATTTGCTTAACCCTTTTGAATGCATTTCCGGCACAGACAAAGCAGACATCCACATCCACATCCACATCCACATTCACATCCAAATCCACATTCACACTTGCATTGCACGCGTTTTTCGCATATCCTTTTGTTGCTGAGCTGAGTTTGTTGCTTATATTTACTTTTTTTCTTTTTTTTTTGTTCTACATTGCATTTTTCGCATTGTGTTTTATAATGTGTGTGAGCGTATGTGTGTGTGTGTGTGTGTGTGTTTACAGTGTTGCCATTGTCGCCAGTGTCAGTGTCGTCACGGCCACTGTCGACAGCAGGAAGCACAGTCTGCGCCAGTGTCTGGGGTCCAAATTAAGTGGTTCCCCCCCCCAATGTGCTGCCTGCATGCTTAGAATTTTTTTTTTTTTTTTTTGTGGTTGTGGTGCACCTTTTTCTCCAGTTAAGTGCAATTGTTGCTGCTGGCAATATTTATTATTATTTGCCAGATCTTTTGTTAAGCACATCATACTCGATGCAGGCAGGTAGGCATCGCTATAATCAACTCATTTCTTTAGAGTTCAGTTTGTGCAAACATATCTTAGTAAATGTCTGAATTTTCTGCTCATTTCTCACAACAAAATAGGCATCCTTTTCAACTTTTACGTTTCTGTCTGGTCTGCTTTGTTTTCTTAACAAGTCTGTAATTAAAAGGTTTTGTTGCTGTTCGCAGGCCGAGTAAATGTCTCAAAAATCCAAATGTTGCAATCGCTTTGTAAAATGAATAAATAAATTTGTTACAAGATTTAAATATTGTTTAAATTAAATTCCTGGCTTATGAGCTGCAGTTGCTTAGAGTTGGCATTTTGTTAAGTCTGTAAGAAAATGAATAGTTTCCACAAATAAAGAGAATAATTTTCAATTAAATTATGCAATCGATCGCTGTTTGCCTTATGGATTTAAAAAAAAAAAACAAATATTTAATGAATCTGCGGTTTGCCTTTGAATTTACCTTTAGTTTTAGATACCTAACAAGTTTTGTTTTTTGTCGGATAATGTTCGAGCTTAAAGAAAGGAATCGATTAACCATAAAGATTAGCTTTGCTTCTGGCCAAATCTTGGTCAAGGCTTTTCTCAATGCCCTTTTTACTAGGTTTGCCTGTTTTTCTTCTATCAACTTTAATTTCTGGCTTCCATTTGCTCCGAGCTACTTCACCTTTTCCTTGCAGTTCAATCTAATCTGGGTGATTTCAAGTAAACCAAGTCTCTTCTTGGCTAGTCTTGTGGCAGCTTTATCATTAACTATATTAATTATAATTATCCATATCGTTTCTGATTTTAGATGCCTAAAAACATTTGACTTTACTGACATTTGTTGCCTCTGCCCAGGCAAAATTCATTTCTTTTTCTTATTTGTTGTCATATTCTATGTCTTTCTATATGCCCATGCGATATCTGCAAATCAGTATATATATTTACTCTGTTAGCATTGCTATATAGATTATGGACTCTTTCTGAAAACTAGGCTTAAATTGCTAGCGCCAATTGACTGTTTCTTTTTGTCTAAACTCTAAATTTAAAGGTTTTTCAATAGCTATTTTTGATTGCTGTCTTCATCTTTGTCATTAAAATCCAATTGTACTGATTCCCCCAATTAAATCCAATAATTTATTAGCATAAAAGTTGTATTTAGATGTAAATTTAAACCTTGTTGACTAGCCAAAATCCTTTACTTTGGCTTGGACACATTGATGAGCAGCGCCAGGAAGCTGTAGGCATTGTTGATGGTCTGTGGACAAGAAAATATAAATGATAATCTTTATGGGGGCTGTTGCCGCCTACTATTTAATACAAATCCTACCTTCATGAAAATGGGTAAACCGATCTCAAAAAATACACCAGCTCGCAATTGGACAGGTTGCTTCAGGGACTCCATGTAGCAGTTGAGAAGTTTGCGCGTGGAAACGGAGTACGTTAACCAGTTGGTGTTGAATACACTATTTGTGAGTCGATTCGCTTCCAAGGTGACTTCGTTGCCGCAGTAGCAGGGCAGGAATATCTGAAGTATCATTACGCCCACAAACTGAACGGTGGTGATCAACGGACCGAGATTACCCTTAAAGCCAATCTGAACAAGGCGATACCCACTAAAACAGATGATTAAGGCGCTGAGCACCACCTGGGCCAAGACATAGGGCGACACGAGCACCTCGCATTCCTTGGTCAAACTGCGAATTTGCCGGTCCAATTGAAAGATGCGCCGCAACTCCGGCAATGCCACATACTCCGGCACATCACGCAAGGCCAGCAAGCGACGAGTTAACAATTTGTAGAGCACGGCGATTTCATACATGAAATAACAGCCCATCGTGTCCAGCAGACAGTTGGAGAGATAACACAATGTCATCGACACGATATCGTAGATGTAGGCATAGAAGTAATGCTCCCGATTCCGCCACTCAAAGGGCACATAATAGTCAAACGGCAGCTCATACGATTCCAGAAAGAATACACCCGAGAATCCTGTTATGGCCACAGCCGTCGATCCTCCAATATACGTGTAGAATATGAGCTTAAAATTGCG
Source organism: Drosophila melanosoma (assembly GCA_035042045.1). Taxonomy (NCBI): domain Eukaryota; kingdom Metazoa; phylum Arthropoda; class Insecta; order Diptera; family Drosophilidae; genus Drosophila; species Drosophila melanosoma. The sequence goes on along the minus strand of JAWNLY010000055.1, from coordinate 2,176,725 downwards.
CTGCTCTCGTTGCCAAAATTGAATATCTTCCGGTTTTTGCACATTACACTTGGCATGGCCATCGAGTGCTCTCATAAAGTGGAGCGCCTTTTCGCCCCTATACCAAATATTGATGAGTTTGGCAAGCAAAGCCAACTGGGTCAGTGACATGTACAAAACATTGCCAGCCTGTTCAAAGTCCTTGGACACAAACACTTTCAGCCACATGAGTGCAATTATGGTAAGTGAGAATGGCACATGCAAGACGAATGGATAAATGGCATTCAAACGCCGCCAGTTGCCATCGCCATCGCTCCATGGCCAAACGCCAAGCCAGCGTTGAATCTTAAGCGTAGTTCCAATTGCCGATATGAATTCCACTGATTCTCTCTCAGCCATCTTCAGTTGAACTACCAAAACTCAGTTATAATCCCGCTGTTTAAATTGCAGCTGCTTTTATAGACTTTGATCACAGAAATATTCCTAAAATTCCTATCAAATATTTATATATAAATATGTCTGGAATAGATGGGAACCCTTCACATTTTTTACCATTTTTCCATCGCAAAGATTTAGTTTATTTAATTTGTAATTTGTTTTCATGTGGCCCAGTCGTGTTTTACATAATTGTTGCACATATTTACAAAATTAAAACCAACGCAATTACAATAATTAAATCGATGACATATTAATTGCATTAATTTGTTGTCATTCGTTTTTTTTTTTTAAATAAGTCACGCAAGTGTTGCACGAAACATTTGAAATACGTTGCCACCGAATTCCACTCAGTTTATGGATAACTCTTGCGGGAATATCAACTGTCAACAATTGGAAATTTTTATTGAGAATTAAATTGAGATTTCATTTTCTCTTTTCATTTGGCACATTTTTGCGAAGTACAAATATTTGCAAAAATACTTTAATGAATGAATTTGTTGTTGATCTTAGCCAATTTAACATTCAATATAACAATAAAACATTTAAATTTTATAATTTGTCATATTTATTTGCAAGTATTTGATTTATGGATTCTGCCAGTTTCCAAAATGCATCTACGAACATTTATTTTATATATTTACAAATGTGTGCTTCAATTTAGAAAAAACATTAATTTAGCAATATTTATTATCATAAAAAGCATTGCTGAAAAGTGGATAAAACTTGAGCATTAACAAGAAAACAAATTAGTTTATGGAATGTGAAGAATTTGTAGAAAATGTATGCATTATTTATGTAAGCATTATTTATGAACTGCAAAACAATAAATCGAATTTTGAAATAAATGTTAAACTTTTGAAAATTGACAAATTTAAACGAACCTTTGCAAAGATGAATAATCCAACCTCAAAGTTGAAAACTACACGAATTTTTATATAATGCTTGCCATGTAAACAATGAGTAAATTAAACGTTATTTTCTCGCAGTGCATCTAGTTGGTGTTTTAGACCTGGTCAGCTGCTGGGCATAGAATATGAACTGAGAAATATTTGCAGAACCAACACACTGAGAAATTGCAGCATGGTTATAAATTAGCCCAGAGTGGCCAGGATTTGCGATATATGGCGACAAGATCATCTGGCACTCGATGGTTAATCTGCGTAGAATCTTTACTATAATTGTAACCCGAAAAGGACACCCAAGTTAAGTTTTGAGATCGAACGCAGCTCCTGATTAAATTTCATCTCGTCAATGCTTTTGGGCCGGAGACATGCAACAAAAAGTAGCAGGCAATAGCATCAAAGAACACATTCGCGATGCAAGTCAAAGCCATGCTCATTATGTCCCTCGAGTGCCACAAAATAGGGAGACTTCCTCGAGAAGCCCCCACAATGCTGATATCCATAATAAAGCCACTTGAAATGGCGCTGTTCCCACTGCCAAAAGTCAATCTCATCCTGTGATCGCCAGTCTTGGTCGGGTGAGTCCTGCAATTGCTTCATTAATTGCCTGCCACCAGATATTCAGTATCTGTCATGGACACATAGAGTACCCTTTCGTCGGAAAGATTACAAGATTATTAACATTTATAACATAAAACCGAATAAAATTGATCAGCTGAGCAGCATCCTCCAAATTCTTTTAAATTCAATTGTCTCCAGCAATGAGGGAAAACGTAATTAAAAAGTACAATAAAAGGCGAAGGATTCTCTAGAGAAATACCAAAAGAAATGAATCCACTTGTATAAAATTGTTTGGGTATCCATTTTGTTTGATTCCACTCCAGATTTGGGGCTATTTATGCTCCTTTTTTATGCTAACCTGAGGCAATTGCCAGCAATTAGATGAAAGAGTGAAAAAGTTTGTTAAATGTTTTTGTTTCGTTGTTGTTTCATTCTTAAAGGTGGCGCCACTTGGTGATCCATTGGTCTCTTGTGTCGGAGCATGTTGCATTGCTGATGATATTTCTGGTGCTTTGGACTTTGGTCTTGGCATTACTGCCACAATATGCGGCACCCAATACGGTCATCATGCGAATCGTGTTGCTGTTTGTTGGCGCACACATATCGGGCATATTGGTTAGCCTTATCCATCTGCCCGATATGTTGGGCATGCTATTTTTTGGCGTTATCTACACAAATGTTGGCTTGGCCAACTTCGCTGGCTATGAGCGATTGGAACTGTTTTTAAGGTAAGTTTGTCTTCGCTGCGCATTCAATTAAATATTAAGTTAAAATTGTTGATCATCTGCAGAGAATTGGCTTTAATCAATATTATGCTGTTGGCCGGCTTGGGACTCGATGGCAGCGCATTTAGACGTTTATGGCTTATGATAATGCGTCTGACGCTGTTGCCAACCATCGCTGAGGTGGCCATAATCGCTGTCTTGGCCTATTTCACACTCTCGATGCCCTGGCTCTGGGGCATTGCGCTGGGGTAATTATTGACTGATTATCTCAATGGTTAAATCACAATAATTTTACTTGTTTTTCTTTCTTTTTTGTTTGTTTGTTTTGTCACACCCAAGTCTGGTCATCACCGCCGTCTCGCCCAATGTGGTTGTAACCGTAATGCTAAAGCTGAAAGAGGATCGTTTGGGCCTAAATAGCGGCATACACACGTTAATATATGCGATGACCACGTGCAACGATGTCGTTGCCATCTTCTTGTTTGGCGTCATCATCAGCATCATATTCTCCACAGGTACGTGCTCTTTATATATATATAAATATATATATATATATATATTTATTTACTTACACATTCCATCACATTCAGGCTCGCTGACACAAAAGTTATTGCAAGGACCGATTGGCATTGGTATTGGCCTGGTTTTTGGCTATCTGTATGGAATGCTGTTGCACTATTTGCCGTCTCGTAACGCGGTAAGCATTGAATAGTGGAGACGCCACATAATTGTTGGCAATGCCACTTACATCTCAGCACGCCAAATGCTTAAGCGATAAAATACACACAAAAAAAATTGGTGGTTCTATTGAACGAAAATCATGTTTAAACATATTCTGAAAGATATTTGTAATAGTTGTAAATAGCTGAAATATTTACTGTATTATTAAGTGTTGCCAGTCTTGCATAAAGTATTTTCCGAAAAGTGTTTAGTACATTTTTAATTTGTTTTAGTTTTTAACAATAACTTTTATTCTCAATATAATTACTTAAATGGAACTTAAACTTTTCCGTCTAAAATACTAAATTCAACTAAAAACTATTTCTCCTCAAGGTCTTCAAGGCCCTAGAGAATATATATATTCTGTTTCAGATCTCAGATCTCTTTAAATTTTAATTTAATTTCTTATCAAGTTTATTTTATTTGATCGATAATTATCTGCGTACTGTTTGCTATCAAATTCTATGATATACTCAATAAAATTGATCATAACAATAGCAAAACAGACAATTAAATATATGCAATAGAGTAAACAATTTTTTTTTGTGTGTAATTTACATTTTAATCAAGTTTATTCTAATTTATCGATAATTATCTGTGTGCCGGTTTGCGTTGCTAACAATTCCTATGATAAAATTAACATAATTTCCCATAACAGTAGCTAAACAGACAACTAAAATATAAGCAATAGAGTATGTATATTTTTTTGAGTGTAATTTAAATTATTAATATAAATTCTAAACAAGTTTATTTTATTTTAACTATTGTATTTTTAGCAATGCTATTAAATCTATGATATATTTAATAAAATCTATCATAACAATAGCTACACAGACAACTAAGCAGTAGAGTAGACTATTTTTTTTTTTTTGAGTGTAATTGAGCATACTCTCAAGCGCAGCAGACTAAAAAATGCTCATTCAGTGAACACTTCTATACTCAATCAGGGCATTTAATGGCGAAAAACGCGAGCTCGACACTTCAATATCATCGGATAGTGTAAGGCTTCAAAAGCTATCATATATGCGACAGACACTGCCACTATCTATCCATGTGTGTGTCTGTGTGTGTGTGTGTGTGTGTGTGTGTGTCTGGGTGCATTTTGCATAAAAACACACTTACATACCTCGAAAGCGATGACATCGACTTTGGCACTGAAGCTGGCGACATTTGCGACGACAGTTATTGCCGGCGTCCATGGAAACTTATGGCAGCTGGGTTGCACGGATATGCTGCAATGCAAGCAGCAGGAGCATCAGCAACAGTGGTAGCAGCAGCGGCAACTCAAGCTCCGTTGCAACCACAAAACTCATTGCCACAACTTACACCGCTAATGGTGCGCATAATCAAACGCCATGGGTGGCACTGAATGCCTTTGAACTCTGTCTCGCTCTCACTCTCAAAATACACACAGTCACACACAGTCACACACACACACACACACACATGCTCATGTACTATGCATGTAGCACTCATAACTTTTGTTTTCCTCTTGCAACTTCCATTGGCGCAGCACTGTGCCAAACTGCAGTGTTCACAAAATTTTGCACGCTGTGCTCCGCTCGAGACGAGCCACTTGCATCCTTGCAACCAATTGTGGGTGTGGGTGTGGGTGTGTGTGTGTGTATTTTATTTTCTTCTTTTGTTCACCATTACCACTGCTGGCTTTATTTTATTTTAATAATTATATTGCGATCTTATATTATGATTTTTTAAGTCACGCATATAATATGCAATTTTGTAGTGTTTTTTAATGCGCAAAATTTTAACGTAAATTTTGGATAAATAATTAATTGACTGGCGGGGCATAAAGTTTACATTATATGTTACTCCAGATACGGTTGAAGAGTTTTCGCTGGCTGTGCCAAAAACTTGAGCTGTAACCTACAAAATAAATGAGAAAAATCATGCAATGTTTTCTCACAGAAAATTCGCTAACTTAAAACAAGTTTAGCAAAAAAAAATCGAATAAAGCAAAAAATAAAAACTGTTCAGAGAACTAAAAGGAATTTCCTTTTCACATTTAGTTATTTAATTTGTATTAAAATTGGAGCATTATTGACAAAGCTGCCCTTAACTAATTTTGTATATTTTTTAAATTTTTATTCGATTGTTTTCCATTATTTGCAGGTCTACGCAAATGGTTTGCGCTTTGTCTTGACCATTTTGGGCGGCACCATTGCTGTGATGGGCAGCCGAATTATTGGATTTACCTCTGCGGGTGCCTTGGGATGTGTAATGATGGCCTTCATTGCTGGCATCGGCTGGAAGAGGGAGGAGCTTAAGATGACACCACAGCAATTAGAGGCACATCAAATAGTAAGACACTGCTGCGATCAGTCAAATTTGTAGAATTTGAATTTCCATCATTAAGCTTAGATTATATAATCAACAAAAATTATATAAAATAATTAGGGAATTCAAATATGAGACAAGAAACCCGTATATTTTAAAATTATTCAAAACCTATTTAAACAAATTTCTTACATGTGATTTTCTTCGATTACTATTTATCAAAATTAAAAAAATATTTTTAAAAAGTTAAATATATTTATAGATATTTATATTAATTTATATTTACAAATTCTTGCTTTAATATGTTTCTTCATATTTCGAATGTTATCGAAAGTTATCGAACATATTTATAATTTAATTTATTTACATAAATACTTACTTTTTATATTATTCTATATATTTAAAATGTTATCGAACATATTTATATTTTAATTTATTTATATAAATACTTACTTTTAATATTCTTCTATATATTTATTTATTTATTTATTCATTATTCACACAATGTGTTTGCATATTAGAAAAGCTTTTTTTAAATCGTTTTTTTTTTTACTATGCCAAACTGTAGAGTTTTACCACTTCTAATTTATGCCTAATTTATAGCAAATTTTATATTTTAATTATATATCTTATAGGCCAGTGTACCCAAACGACTTGATCTGTTGTGGAAATTTTTGAAGCCCGTCTCCTTTGCACTCATTGGCAAGGAAATCAATTTTGCCGTACTTGATGGACGAGTAATCGGCTATGGAGCGTTGCTGGTGCTGCTCGGAAGTTTGGTAATTAAAATGACCGACATTTTGTTAGGTGGCCACAACAGGACAGCCTCTGCGGCTTGGCTTGGCTTGGCTTGGCCCGAGCTCCAGCTTAGCCACCCAATCCGCAGCAGCAAAGCCTGAAATTAAAATGTTCTTTTGCCGCAATTCAAATGTTACCTGCAGACAAAACGCATACAACTGCAAAAAAACCAAAAAAATAAGCATAAAAAAACTCTGTTTATTTTCTCTATTTTTTTTTTTTTTTTATTTCTTTCGTTGCAGGCCCGCTTGGCTTTTGCATATTTATCCACATATGGTGGAAATCTGTCTAGAAAGGAGCGTGCCTACATTACAATTTCCGGTTTTCCCAAAGCAACCGTCCAAGTAAGTTTTAGCATTTCGCATGCCATGTCCCATGTGGTGGTGGTGATGGTGGTGGTGGTGGTGGTGGTGGTGGTGGTGGTGGGGGATTCCGTACCACTGGAATGGTGGCAACTTTTTATTTGCCGTTTGGCTTCGTTTCTGGACATTGGCCCAAAACTGGATTTTGGCCAGCATTTGTTTGGGCTATGTTGTTTTCCTCAAACGCCAAAGTTATACTTGTATTTGCAGATCATGTTGTCGTAGCTAAAACTCTTTCGTTGCTTCGCCTCCTGTTCTCGACAATTGTCTGCAGTTGAGCCGCAAGTGGACATTTTGTTGTAGTCGCAAGTGTGTGTGACACTCTGTGTGTGTGTGTGTGTGTATGTGTGCGCACATGTGTGCATTTTTGAGTGTGTGTACGTTTTGTGTGTGTGTGTGTGTGTGTGTGTCTTGTGGCAAACGCGCTTGTGTTGCGCTACCCGTCTGCGGTTAGCCGGAAATTTAAATGTTACATTTGCTAACTTGGCCAAGTGCCGCTTCTGCTGCCACTGCTGCCTCTGCTGCTACTGTTGGCGGTTTTCAGCTTGCTTCTTATTCTAAATTACTTTGAACTTTTTGGACAGTTGTCCCTACTACAAAAAAAAAAACAAAAAAAAAGGTTTCGCCTAATATGCGGTTTGCATTGCGCTGCCTGTGCATTTCTCACAGTCCACCTTGTTTTTGAGATTTAATTAAAATTTTTTTTTAATAACATCGTTTACACGCAGCACATCAAGCAAACGCAGCCTAATCAAAACTGTGCTATTTTTTTTTTTATTATTTTTTTTTTTTTGTGTTTTTGCAGGCTGCCTTGGGTCCAGTTGCGTTGGATTTGGCACGTTCTGCGAGTATTGCGAGTGAATTAGCATTGGCAAACAACGTGCTCATAATTTCAGTTTTGGCCATTATTTTCACAGCGCCATTGGGTGCCATTTTGATGCTACGTCTCGCGCCTTTCTGGCTCAAACCTGGCGATACGGTGGACACAGCTGAAGCGCCTGTGGCGCCACAACCATCACTAGGATCAAGTCCCATGAACAATGCCGACGAACTAACTTTAGTGAATGCTCAAAAAATGTGATGTGAACTTTGTGGAAGAGCAGTGAATCGTTTCAGTGGGAAAGACTTGATGTCATTGGTGTTTCCAAAATTGGTTAAGGTTGGTCTTGGGATCGGCATTTGAATCGTTTTTCTATAGTCTAATTCCAACTATGTTTTATATTTACTTACTAACACATCAACTGTACTTAATAATTATTAATTTACTTATTTGTATTTTCAATACACAAATTCTGTTTACTGAACTAAATGATTTTTTATTTATTATCGTTTTTTTTTTTTGTCTCAGCTAAGAAGTTACAAAAGTTGTTTCAATTACCAAGTCTAAAACTAATCCCAAAAAACTTGAAGCGCTTCTAATAAATGCAGTATTGACAACAATAAAAAAAAAATAAGATAGAAAAACTTACGCAGAGTTCGCAATCGGACAGTAATTTAATGGCTTTGAATTTTCGGCACCTAATTATGAAGGGATTTGTGCTAATCTCGGACCTGGATTCTCGTAATTGGTTTTTCAATTAATTTAAAGGGATTTTGATGCTTTGCGCTGTCAACGAATTCACTGTCGCAGGCAGGCTGATTTGTCTCCACATTAATGCTGAATAAATATGTTTTTTTTTTGTAATAAGGATTTAGCCAACGGGCAAAGACCTTATTTCTGAACATATTTTTTAACTGACTTTGTGATGAAAAACAGAAGAGAAAGTGTAGATTATTTTGGTGACGATGATTAAATACTCTGCGAATTATATTGTTTTGATCAAAGACTCAATTTTCGGTGAATATTATTAAGTTATTATCAAAAATGTTAAATGGTGCTCAAAACATACTTTAATATTTAAATGTTTTTCATATCAAAATTTAAATTTTCAACTGATTCTGGGTCAAATTCGTTAAGTGTTAACATCAGCAAACAATTATGTTATAAAAATAAATAATTAGTTTTTTTTTATTAATATATTTGTATTTTGAATTGCAGATTAATGTTGGAAATAAATAAAAGAAAAACAAATTTTTTTAAACAAAAATTAGTGGCAAAAATGAAAATTTTACTATTGAATGTTGAACAAAAGCTTTGTCAGAAATAAATAAATCAAAAATGGTAATAAAAGAAATATTCTTTAATATTGAAATGTTTTTTTATACAGAAATTTAATTTTCAACTAATTCTGGTTTAGTGTTAATATCAGCAAACAATTATGTTGTAGAAATGCATAAATAAAAAACTTAGTTTTTTAATAAATATATTTTTTATACATATTATTGTAGAAATTGTAAGAACAATTTTCTTAAACAAAAATTTGTGGCAAAAAATGAACATTTTTACTATTGAATGCTTCGCAAAAGCTTTGTCAGAAATAAATTAAACAAAAAATGGGTAATAAAAAAAAAAAAAAAATTTCAATTAAAACATCTTTTCGCAAAAAAAAAGAGGCAATTTGAATTGAAAGCAGTCTTTGCTGATGCGTCCTGCTCCTTGATTGCCAATATTGTGCCGCACACTGAGGCGCTGCAGAAAGACTGCACCTGCATTGTTCTGCATTTCTGTCATTGTTAATTTCACTTGCATGATGGCCAACGCTGCTCAGCTCCAATTGAGGCTAACGGGTATAATACATTTGGATTCCTAGAACCACAAAGCTGAGTGAGCTGAGCAGAGTGAATAAATGAAAAGCAAGTAAGGAATTCATCAGTGCATGTTATTTTTTTGTTACTCACTTTTATTGCTTGCTTGCTCAGTTCGCTATGCGCTACACCGACTGCTTGAATACCCTTAACAGTTGACATTGGTATGCATAATCTTATTAATATTATATTTTGTATGCTATAATGAAACTTGGCAATCACCAGCAGTAGCTGCAAAAATAATTTATTAAGTGTACAACTTTACTTACTTTTAGAAAAAAAGATCCTTAAATAATCAACTTTGGCATATTAAATCTGTTAGCTAATTGTTTTAATTATTGGGGGAGTTTGTGCTCGGCATCAAGTAACTTTAAGCCTTTGCCTTGTTTGATTTTGATGTCCTTTGAGCTAATAACTTGTTTCCCCATTTTATAGCATAATTTCATAATTAATAATTTATTTATTATGTGTTGGGGGTTCTAAGTGTTTGGCAAGGGTATGGAAACTTCGCTTTGATAAAGGTTTGCTTTTTATGTCTTCTATTTTTTTTTTTTGTGTATTCCATTCTCGTTTTCTGTTATTTGTGGCGCTCTTCTGTACCGTGTGGAGGAGCGAGTTGAAAACTGAAGGTAAATTAGTGTTATTAAAATTGCTGCCCAGAAATAATTGCGCAACTAAATGAGAATTTTAATGAAAATTCTTTGGTTTTTTTTTTTTTTTTTTTTTTTTTTGATTGCGCGCGCTCTGCCTTTGCCATCTCAGAGTGTTGTATTTATAGTTGTTGTTATTATTATTTTTATTCTAGCATTTATTTGCATTATTTCATTTGCTGTACATTTATAAATGAAACTTGAGTTCCGCACATTCGACAGGACCTTTGTTGTTCTCTTTGGCAGTTCTTAGAAATTATATTACCAGCACAATCTCCAGTTTCCACTAGCGACATTTAGCGGAATTTTTGTATTTATAATTTGTGCTGTGGCATGAGTGAGTGGCAAGAAACCATGGAAAACAAAGTAGCGAGTATAAAAGAGAACATTTAAAAATGTTGCAGTTTGCGCTTAGGCAATTGAGTTATGTTTGCCATTCAATCACACTGAAAATGGGCGCTTGGCATGCCCGTTGGCATAATCCTTCAAGAAATCATTACCCTTATCGCAGCACATTTAAATTCCTGTAGTCATAGATCAAGCTTATCGGCGCAGCAAATGTATTTTCCTGTATAAAATAAATTCCAGCAGTTTATTATTATAATTCGCATACCGAATTTCAAGCCAACTGGAGGTCAAATGCTTACCAACAGCGGCACGTGTATAAGCCATCGCCCATTGTAATAAAAAGACAGCCAACGCATAGCACAAATACCACAACAACAACAACAACAACAAGAAGAAGAAGAAGAAGAAGAAGAAAAAAATCTACATACAAACAAGAATGGAAAAAGAGTGACGAGAAAAAAAAACATTAGCTGGCGAAAATCAAATCAAAAAGTTCACAAATATGCTGCCAAAAGCAACAACAAAAAACAAAAAAAAAAATATATATATATATATATATATATATATATATATATAAAACTGTGCAACAAAAATTAAGTTATAAAATTTTAAGGGCTGTATGCGGTTTAATTTCCAAATGCCACGACAAGGTACCCAGACACAGGTGGGCTGGCCAGCGTTTGGGGCGTGGCCGGGTCGAGCAAATTTTTTTTTTGGTTAACTGAGCTAGCTGATTACCATAAGCACAAGCGAACGTTAACGTTAACGGAAACGGAAATCAAGAAAACAAAAAAGAATGAGGCCCAAATGAAGTCAAACTTGCTGTTCGCTCAGTCAATTAATAAAGTTAGTTGCGTTTGCTTTGACGGTTAAAATTGTTAGTTATAAGTCCGCAAATGATGGCTTACAACAAAACCAAACAATTAACATGACGAAGACACATAAAATGCCACTTTGCCAGCTCGTACAGCCATATTAACTTGGTCATATTAACATTTTTTGGTAAGCACCCCTTCCCCCACCCTCTGTGTGTGTGTGTGTGTGTTGAAATGTGAGGAAATCACGTGATGCGACGCAGTTTTGTAGTCTAGTTTTTGTCTAAGCCTTGTGTCATTTGTTATTGTTAAATAAATTTTTGTACAGTTTGCAGTCCTCTTGGCCACACACACACTTGGCCAGGAGCGGCAAGGGTGTGTGCTTAAACTGCGGCCAGTTTGTAGTTGAGTTAACAACATGCTTAAACATCGCTCAGTTATTTTCGTGCAAATTACATATTTTTATGACTTGTTTGTCCCTTGTATTCGTTGTATTCGTGTTAAAACTAGACAAAATAGTTGGCGGCACGACAAGCCCATTCCAAAAAGTGGCCAAGATGTTTTTGATGACTGTTTTATAAATGTTTTCTTTTTAGCTTTATTATTAACTCATAATTGGAGTGTTGGGCAAAGTTCACTTTCAAAAGGGGTTCTTCAAGTTGAATCACCATATCTCACGGCAGCGTCCGCGACTGTCGGGCAGATAGCCGGGCTGACAGGGAAAGTCAATCATGGCCACCTCCATGATTTTCTCAGTTGTTGCTCCTTCCGATGTTGGTTGTCTCGCCTGTGTGGATTCGTAGTCGGCCAACACTTGGACCTCATCGAGTTCCACACACTGATTTGGTTTGCCGCGAATCTTCACGTTGTTGGAGCACTCGATGCGTTTCAGGCAGTATTTAACACAGGGCCGAGGTGCCACAACATTTGTCAGCTTCTTGCTGCACGCATAAATCGCAGTGCAGCCCGGATCCACATGTGGCAAGTTGTTGTTTACATAAAACGGTCGGCGTGCCTTCTCTGTTGTTGTTGTTGGTGTCGTCGTTGAAGTCGCATCCCGATGGAATATGCGGCTCAGCACTCCGCCCTCTGCGGCACTGAGCAAAATGCAAGCGCAGAGCGTCAATAATATTAGCAAAACTTTCATTATTGAAATGACCTACGTCTAGAGCACTCGAATTGGAACTGAGCTTACCCCAATCTTAGCTATTTCCAATTGATGCTGTGTTATCAAATGAACCGATAACCTTTAAACCGCGCGCCCAGACAAAAATAATCTCAGACAAACATTTGAAGTTCACTATTTTTGTTTATACCCTGCAAGCTATTTGTATCTTTATGCAAAGAACGAATTATGGAAAATTATGTATAGATGCGAATTCGAAAGGCGATCTTTCAGTCGTAGAAGCACCACAAAACTCGAGCAATTTACGAGGTGTCTCCTCATCGAGTGACCAGACTTGCGGTATATACAATATAAATTTTCAAACAATTTCAAATTCTATATGTAAATAGATTTTTATTTGGTAATCATGAAATGTTATTCAAAAATAGTAAAGTTAGAAAAATTATCAGATTTGTGACTTTGTAATGATCTTCACGGTATCCAAGAAATACATAAAACAAAAATTTTAAAAAATATGCTACTAATAATAATGGGTATTCTAAAAATAGTATTAAATATATTGTCACAAAAAGAAATAAAAAAATGTAATACTAATAATAATAGGCATTACAAAAAAAGAAAAAAAAAAAAAACATCTTGGGCAAAAAAAAAAATAATGTTAATATAATAATGAATATTATAATAATAATGATAAGCATCTTGTACTAAAAAAATATAATACTAAGAATATTGAGTATTATAATAATAATTATAAACATCTTGCGTTAAAAAGTAATAAATAAAAAAGTATAATATCAATAATAATGAGTATTATTCAAATAATAATAAACAACTTGTAATAAAAAATAAAATAAATGTAATGCTTATAATAATGAGTATATATAATAAGAAGTGTTTTATTATTATTATAATAAAATTTTTCTGCCAAAAATTATAAATAAATAATCATCATAAAAATAAATTTTATAAAAATAGAAATAAACATCTTGTAATAAAGCAAATATAATACCAATAATATTGAGTATTATAAAAAAATATAACTATAATAATAATAATGAGTATTATAATAAAAGTAATATACATTTTGTGCTAAAAAGAAGAGATTAAATTCTTATATAATGAATAATAATAATAATAAAATAATAATGCTGCTATTGATATTAATAATACTAATGACTAAAAAAAATACTGCTCATGTTGTACAAAATTATCGAAAAACTTTTAAGTGTACTTAAAGCTTACACATTGTCGTTCATATTTTGAACATTTTGATAGGGAGTTAATGTTCCGATTGTTTTGCTAAAATATTAAATATATATATTATATAATTTAAACACCAAGCCAATAAAGCTGGACATGGAACAGACATGAATCGAATATGTGTTTATGTCGATGCCAATGAAGCGTGATAAGTGGGCTTTGAGGAGGCTATTTCTGTTCGTGTGGTTTGGATGTTTGTTTATTGGTTTTACGAGATGCAGCAAAACTATTTGAATAATGGATATTAATCGTATAGGAGAGCTGTCAAAATTAATTTGCAATGCATTCGCACAACAAGCCCAAGATTATTGATGATGATTATGCGAACTAATGAATCTGTATCTGAGGCGTTGGAAATGCGAACAGATGAAAACAAAGGCGTCGAACTTGCCATTAATTCCACTCTGAGCAGACGAGTAATTGATGACAAGAGCGCTCATGCTGATTCTGATGTTGATGTTGATGCTGATGTTGATGTTGATGTTTATGTTGTTGTTGTTGTTGTTGCTGTTATTGTTGTTGCTGTTGTTGTTATTGTTTTCAATGTGAAGCTCGGCAATTACTTGTGGAGCGGTATTCCCCAAAGGCATCTGTCTAATATCTATTAACATTTATTGCTTTTGCTGAGGAGATGCTGTGTGTTGGAAAAACCAATGTAAGAGCACTAGCAGACCGGAAATTGCCAAACACTGATACTTCCGCCGGAAATAAGCTCAATTGTTGTTGCTCTTTATGGTGTGTGAGTAGTTAAACAACATTCTGAACATTCTGTAAATCACGGCTCAAGTGTTTTGCAAATATTTAAGAATCGTTCTAACCTAAAATTCTATTAAAGTGAGTAATTTTTTTTTTTTTTTTGATCTTACATCATCTTTTACAAATATTTAAGAATAGCACTGTGAAAAGGACTCCAGCTTGAATGCCATTAAAATGTGTGTTATTTATTTATTTTGATCTCATATCATCTTATCGGCAAGGATACATTTTACATTTGCTATTTATTTACTTGCGTTAATAAATTATTTTCTTGACACTAAGCACAATAAACAGATCAGAATCTTAGTTAAAAGTAGCCAACGTCGAAGCTAATAAAAGCGATTGCATAAAACTATAAAAATAATAAATAAAAAATATACTTGTTTACTGATAAAAATTATGGCGTAAACAAACAAGAAACAAACATCAAATGAAAAATACAAATTTAGTTGAGTGTAAAAAACGGCAACAAAATATTTTTGTTTTCATAAGTCAAAGTACGATTTTGTATATCTTGAACATTTGCTCTATAATGGGGGACTTCTGCGCTTATATATTTAATAGAATAAATAAATTGATAAAGGGTATTTTGAAGTCACACATTGTTCCTTGTTCAGTTTGTGACAAAGGATGTGTTGGAGTGCGAATAAGGATATGAATGAAGTGCCACGTTTTCACGAGTTTGCTAACCCACAGTTTGATGCCACCCTTTTTTTTTTAGATGTCGTATTAGTTTTCTCTTGTCTTGTGTCTCTTTTCTCCAAATAGCTTCTCGCTCCTTTCTCTGTCTCTGCAGTTTCTCTCGACGTTTATCGTCTTTGCTTTTGTTGCGGCCTGGTTTTTTTTTTTTTTTTTTGTTGCTTTGAGTTCAATAAATAAAATTAGTGCTATAAACATTCGTTTGGCGATATGTGTTTTCTCTGCTTTTATTTCTTGGCAGCTCTAAGAGCTTTTCCTTGAGTACACAGAAAGGAAACAGTCAAAAAAAAAAAAAAAAAAAATAAAATAAAATAGAAACAAATTGAAGAAGAAGAGTTTGTTGAGAGCAAGTAAATTTTACTCATGTAACAGAATTTATGGATCTCACACTTAGTTTAAAAATCAAATTTATTTGCTTGTTAACAATTCAATTCGTATTTGAAGTTGGGATAAAAGCGTAAAATCCCATTGAATTTTTTTTTTTCTGTGTAAACTACTATTTGCAAATCTTTGGCACTTGACAACTTTTCACAAGTTTCTTATGGAATTTATTTTCATTGCCAACACAGCATTCTGATTCGGATCCGAATATCGTCGAATATTTTCTCGAAAAGCCGGTGTAAAACTGTTGGCAGGTGACACAAGTTTGGTTGTGCATTCGCTCTATTTAACCGGATTTTAAGTTGGGATTATTTTCAAATACATTATTTTCAAATACATTATAGATTTATTTGTGTTTTGGATTATGGTGCGTACTATGCTAAATATATATATATATATATATATATTTGCAATTTCCACATTTGAATCGTGCAGAAACATGATTATAATTTGCTGTTCAGTGGTCAGAAAATTGCAAAACTAATTGCTAAAATAAATTACATAAAAATATCGATATACAATTGTGTATTGGCGATAAACACAATAATAATTCGAATGCCATGCAGTACACCAGCATTCAACTCCAGTTGGCCTGGGCGGTGAGGGTTGGAGGGCGGTGCCCCAAAACGTGTTCCACAGATTAGACCAGGAGAGAGAGGGAGAGGAGTATCTGCAGCACCTGCAGTACATGCTGCGTGTTGTATCTTGATTCACGTTTGCCACCAATTTAATTGCTGGCAAACACAGTTGCCCAAAACAATTTCGACGATTAGTGTCCGGAGTTGTTTCCCATTGAATTCAAATGGAATATTTCGATATGATAACAGCAATTATAAACTGGTAAACTATAACAGTTTAAACGGGCAATTATATTGTTATTTTTTTTTTCAACTGGTGGTTTACAATGCTGATTTGTTTACTGCAGTTCCTATTTGATTTATTTTATCAATATCAATTTTAATTTGAAATTTTTCGACAATAAAATAATTCACTAAACAATTTTGCAATTTTCAGCAATTTGTTTTTGTGCTTAAGCCAAAAGCTAATTAATTTTTTTTTTAATATCGATTTTAAGTAATTTGTTTAATTATTTGGTCAGTCATTAGGCTATAAGAGGTGGGTTATGGAGTGTGTGGGGGGGGGGGGGGGGGTTTAAGTGTCTTCCGGATTCAGTGTGTGTAAAAATCAGAAGGAACTCGAGTGCAATCCACTCAGTAGTGGCGGGGAACGCCACTTGAGCTCAATTAAAACCGCACTTGTATTTGTATATGTATTTGTTTGTACAACAATCACACACACAGAGACACACACACACACATACACAGATACACACTCACTTAACCAACGAAGCGAATGGACGACCGCAGGATAGCAACTCTTTCCTAGTCCTTTTGGCTGCCTTTCATCACCCCGGCAATATGGCCGGTGAAAAGGAAGTGGGTGTGTGCTGAGCTTTCAGTGCTGTCCATTGTTTAACAATTAACCGCAAATTGAATGCAATTAAATAAATAACGGTATTGAACCTTTATGTAAACGCTTGTAGGCGTCTCGTTGTAACTTTACCTTTGTTATGCCAATACCAATCGTAAAGTAAACAAACGCACTCCTCTCACTCTCCCTCTCAACTCCCCTTCCCATTTACACCCAACTGTGTTGTACAAATGAAATGAAATATTACGTATACGTCACATTGGTCCATTTGCCAGGTGACTCACACACACACACACGCACACACACACACACACACACGCACACACTCAGACTCAAACACATGATCAACAATGGTTTCTCGGCACAGTTAAGCCGACTGCAGAATGCCAACTGTTGTTGGCTGAGTATTTGTTTAAGGTATTTGTTGTAATTGTCGCTCCACTAAAGGCAACTGGCAACTGGCAACTGGCAACTCGGCAACTCGGCAACTGGCAACTGGCAGCAGAGAAACGCAATTTATTTAACTTGCTGGTAGCAACAACCTCCACAAGCAGTCATACAACAATGGGGGCCACGTGCCAATTATTAACAGCTCGAAATGGCTATAAAGTCCTTATCCCATTGTAATTGCTAAGCGTTTTTATAGCATCCTAAAGGATTGTGGCAACACTGCCGCACTCCCCCTTTGGATTGCATTATGTAACTGCAAAATAAATCTGGCAAACTTACGTAAATACAGAAAAATATATATGTATATATAAAAAATCACATTTTTTGTGCTGATCCAAAATATGCTTTTACTTTTGCAAATGCATATAAATATCCATTTAAAATCACTTTATTTAACTTTTCAGCGAATTTTTAAGCTTTTACCTTGGCGCATTAAATAAACACAAAATAAAAATTGTGTATTTAAAATTTAAAAAGAGTTCACCAAACAATGGAACTACTCATTTATGTTTTTGAAAGGTCACATTGAAAATCATCTTAAATATACTAAATTTTGTTAGTGCAATTTTTAAGTGTTTTTCAAAATTAGAGCTGGTTGTATTGCCACACACTCCAATTCGTTGAACAACTTTCAACTTTCTTTGTTTTTGTCAGTTGATGAGCTACTTGAATTTTGTTCTTCAAATAAATTGTTTTTGGTTTTTTGGTTTTTGTTTTTTGTTTTAGCAAAACAAATATTAGTCATATATAAAACATAGTTGTGGCACATGCAATGCAAAACTTATTTGACAAAGCCAATGCAGCCCATTTCTTGCGCTTCAATTTCGCTTTTATTATCCTAATATACCTCGCACACACACACACACACACACAAAAACACACACACAGGTGTACAAGGATGTGTCGATGTATTGCTTGGAAAATGAAATATTCGACAAAAATGATTGAGTAGAGCAAACTAGCTGACACGAAATACGAAGCGCAAAAGTCAAATGTCAGAATGACATGCAAAGTTGTTGTCACACATTGCGGTTTGTTTGATGATGCCACATACACACACACACACACACACACACACACAGAGAGTCGCCGCGATGTTGCTGGTTCCTCAATTATTGTACATCAGGTAGACCTCTGCCCACATGGAAGAAGCACATCCTTCGGTTTGGTTAGCAATTTATTGGCTGGTGTTTGCCAAAATTGAATAAAAAACATTCCTGCAAAAGTGATTTAAAACGAAATTGCAACTTTTTTTCATATGAGTTGCAATTTACTTAGTGCAACAAAATAATAATAAGGTATAATAAGCACTCTAGCGCATATAAAAGTTGAACTATATTTTTCTTTGGTTTTACATTCAAACACATCAAAAAAATAAACTAAAAAAAATTAAAAATTTAACTTTTTGGCATATGTGCTTTCCTTTTATAATTCAGAAAATATATATATTTAAAAAGCGAAGTTAGAATTTCTTAAAATGCATGATAAATATTTTTAAAATTACAAAAAATTGAATTTAAAGCAAATAATAATCGCAAGAACAGATAACTATTTTCTGAATTTCAGAAATGTATTTTTTTATTAATGGTATTAATTTTTACTTTTTAGAAATATTTTTTATTATTGAGAATATTTAAATATGTTTCTTAAAAATAGGAAAACCATTTTCTAAAGCTATTTATTTTTTACAAAACTAAAAATTATTTCGAAAAATGCGATTTGAAGTCAGTTTGGTTTTTGAGTGTAGAAGTATGTTTCTATTTGTCAATTGCCAACACAAAAATATTGCTTAATAAGAAACGGTTAACCGGTTCGTTTATTGTCGGAGTGTGATTTGCGTAGCCTTTACTTTAATGTTTGTTGTGTTTGTTGTTGTGTGTCTTATGTCTCTTCGTTGGACCCTTGTTGGACTTATGGTTCTGGCTCGTCTCTTGCTCATTAATTGTAATTGAAGTTTGTAATTAAAAAGTTTGTCTGAAGCGTGGAGTCAGTCATTAAAACGAAACGATTCCAACTGGCCAACAGGGCAAGACAAGCCAGCTGCCAAAAGCAACATTCGAAGGGGGATAAACGGAGGGGCGGACGGTATGGCTGGATGGCTGGGCGGTTGGGCGGTGGTCGCAGGTGTCCTACTAAGTTCAGTTTGGCCTGGTTTTAGATTTGATTTAAATGGTGTGTAAATGTTCAAGGACTTCTCGTTGATTCATTAGCTTTATGTGACCACAATTGAGTTATTGGTCTTATTAGCATTTGGCTTCATTGCGATGGCATTGAGATTTTGGACAACATCATTTGTGCTTGGCTAATGAGGCCTTGAATTTGGTTTATAGTGTTTTTGAAATGTAAAGTAAGTGTTCTAATAAATGGACTAAGATGTGCACGTGGAGCTACTTAAAAAAATACAGAGAATATTTTACTGAAATCCAAGTTAAGCAGCTTAGAAATGCGAAATAAATTCTCGTGGTAAATTGGGTAATTTTAAGTTTTAAAGAAAAGTGTATTTTGAATACATAAAAAAATAAAATTATATATATAATAGCTTACTACACATTCACTTTTAAAATCGAAAATAATCTGTATCATTTAAAAAATAATCATGACATGATTGAATAGTTTAAACCTACTAAATAATTGATGTTAACATTTTATGTTCTCAGAGTGTTTCTCTGGTTTCTAATGGAGAAACCGAAAAAACCGAAAAAATCAGAACATGGTTAAATGACCTCACACACAGTTTTCAGCAATCTAATCATGAATAATGTGTCACATATTCACGTCATCTCATTTGGGGAATATCCTGACAATAAAATCAGAAAAAAAAGGACAACACAAAATCATAACAAGCTTTCAGACGTGACCCCGTCCAAAGGCTAAAACCAAAAAATGTTAAGAGCCATATGTTGTTTGGGCCATATAAGTTGTCGGCATATTAAATATGCGTGTCATGTCCATTTGTTAGCCATGTTGCCACCTTCAGCGTCGTCGGCATCGGCGTCGGCGACATTTGCTCGAGTGCACCGCGTTTTATGTTTGCTCTTGCCAACAAATATAGAAGGCTCTGTAAGGAGGGCCAAAACCACATTGAACCCTTGCGACGCGACAAGGCTTCTCTCATAAATATGTCAAAGCGTTCGCAGCTTTATCAGCATTTTGAAAAAAATTGAGAAAAGCGAAAAAAAAAATTAGAAGGTTCAAGTAGATTTTTGACACTGACTTTGATATTGACTTTGCGGTGGCCAAAAGGCGTTGACATTGTTTGCATTGTTAACAACTGCAGCTGTCTGCCACTTGGATGCGGGCTGCTTTGGCTCAAAATTTAAAGCCAACTTGAACTTCAATAGAAAATTCGTGTTCACACACACACACACACAAGATATATATGTGTGTGTTGTACTTGTATGATTGATGACAGTCGCTTAGCATTTAATGTTGGCACAAATATGAAATTTCTTTCCCTCTAAGCAGCCATTTAATGCGTAGCTTTTATTATAGCATCTAATTTATAACCAACTTAATTATTTTTGGGTTGAGTGATTCATTGTTGACCTTTGAATTTAATCTTATTAATTTTAGCATAATTTATTTATTTTTTTTTTTTTTGTTTAACTAGCTTACTTTTTCGATGCCAAAATACATATGGCTGATAATTCTTGATAATTCCACATTTCACATTATTTTATGCTCTGCGTTTGTTGCACAATTAAATGCTACGTTTTTTATTGCACGTACCTGGTACCACATTCACATTCAAAAAAAAAAAAAAAGCTACAGTCTAACATAATAAATTATAGCCACTGAGGAGGAGGAGCAGCAGGCGATGTTGAACAGCAAATAAACTACTCTCTGGGAGCCACTTTTGACATTTGCTGGGAGACTCATTTTGTGCCCCTGTTTTGAGATATATCTTTGTTGCAGAAATTGCGTATACGTTTTATTTTTATGAGGTAACTATTATCATGAATTTTGGGGGGGGAGAGTTGTGTCACACCCCCAAATGCAGCTAACAAATTACGGCTATAACGTTGGTAATATTTTGCTGTTTTTATTTTTTTTTCTTCTTTTTTTTTTTTGTGTATGAAATGCTAATTTGATTAATCTCCATTGCATTGGTATGTTTGCTTTTTATATTTATATTTATTTTCAGCTGGTAAGCAAATTAATTTTCCAAATATTTGCGTGTGCCCTGAAAAATGCTAATTTTCGGTTATACGCGAAAAACAAATGTATTTTGTCAAATGGGAATCAACTATTGCACATTTCCTAGCGTTTTTCGGTAACCACCAGTTATGTGTAGGAAGTCAGCTGGTTATGCTTAGCTTGGCTAGTGCCCAATTAGGATAATCGTCAGTGGGAAATGTTAATTTAAATGTGAATGATGGTTTCCACAGCCTTGTAAGGGGTGGGGGGGGGGGGGGAGGGACCTTCGCATTTCGTGTCGTGAGAGTTGCGTGCGGCTCTGCGGCTCTGCGGCTCGCGACATGCGGCTGTGCCACCGACTGTAATGCGATTGGATTGTGCTTGTACTGGAACTGGGCTTAAATTCGAATTAGATTCTTTCGTGACAAGCGGACATGATTGCGGCATTGATTGAGTAACATCGCCCACAACATACGTAACAATTACAAGACACTTGAGCGACTCCAACACACGTGGAATTCAGCGCCAAATCCTCGTGCAGCATCTGTGACAAAAGACCAGCTAAATCTCTTTTGGTATGCATCAACATCAATCTGGCAATTTGATGTACGTGAGACTATCTATTTATTTGCA
This sequence comes from Drosophila melanosoma, assembly GCA_035042045.1. NCBI lineage: Eukaryota > Metazoa > Arthropoda > Insecta > Diptera > Drosophilidae > Drosophila > Drosophila melanosoma. The sequence continues at coordinate 2,154,574 of JAWNLY010000055.1, read as the reverse complement.
TTTATATACTTATCCGGCAAGCACAATGAATGCGGCTTAAACCAATCTTAGCCAAAGCCTAAGCGGATTAGGAAAATATTGAGAAATTGTCGCAACATGTAAAGATTTCTGTGATTTCATCTACAAGCTAAAAGATTTGACAAATGAGTTAATTTGAATACTGTCAGCAGATAGTGATATCTTAATACGCCTTTAAATCCTTCAGTTTAATTATTTTCAATTTCCATAAATACTGAAAATATTCTGCAAAAAAACCGTCACTCAAAACATGTCTGATTTCCATTTATACTTTGAATTAGTGCAGTGATTTCTAATTACTCAAGAAAAACAAGAAACCTCCAGTGACTGTTGAAAAACTTGTTTTATTTCCGATTTTAGTTTTCGGAAATTTATTACAAATGACTCAGCAAAGTTCCACTTCCAAATGTTTATTCGCTGTGCATTGTAATTTCCATGTAGATTTTATCATGACAATCTTAAACTTGCTTGTTCATGTAAGCATATATTTTGAGAACTAACGAGTAATTAAAAATTATGTGAATAATCAGGCCAATATCCCTTATGGCCAGTTGGACATATCTTATCGCAACGACTAATGAACTAACGCCATTAGCTGCCTTGGCCGAAACGACAAATAAAAAATAAAAATAAAGGGGGCCAACAACCCGACCCCCGACATTAAGCAATAACAGTGGTGACATTGGGAATGAGGGGTGAGTTGGGGGTGCTGAGGAAGCGGAGTTAAGGCTTAATGAAATTCCGTAGAAAACATGTTCTCGCCTGATAAGCGGCCATTGGTCAACGGGCCGCTGCAAGCTGAAGCCGGCGGCATGCAATCTGGTGCCAAATGTGCACCACACAGGCAACAATGCGGAAGCGAGCGTGACGTCCCTTGACTTGAGCTGAGGGGGGTGGGCACCGAAGGGGGGAGTTTGGGTGAAGGGGGGGCAACATAAAATATGAGAAGCCACAAAGGCACACGGTTCAAGTCATTTTAGTGTTGTAAATAATTTTACATGGCCGCCCCGGGGAGAGAGGCAAACAGAAAAAAAAAAAAAAAAAAGATTAAAAATTAAAAAAAAAAGAAAATAAATAAACAAAAAGAAAAATAAAACAACCAACTGTGAGATAAATTGTAAACCGTAAGGATTAGCCGCTTGCGCTGCGAGCAGCAAACTGGGACAAGAATTTAGGGATGTCGTCTTTGTGCTCAGTTATAGCCACAGAAACAGCCACAGCAACAGCCACAGGAACAGCTATAGTCCTCTAACCAAGCCTTAACCCGCCACAAGTTTAAGGCATTTATGTTAATGAAAAGAAAACGCTTAACGCGCAACGTACAACGTACAACGTACAACGTACAACGCAACGCAGCACTCACCACCTGGCATTGCTTTCAACAATAACAACAACAACAACAACAACAACAACAACAGCAACACAAGCGTCATTGTTTTATACTGAGGCAAGCAGCAAGTAGCACGCAGCAAGCAGCAGGCAGCAGGCAACAAGCAGGCACCGCAACCTTTCCGGCGCATCATCCTGTGCTGAATTTTATGCAACGATTGTCAGAGAAGGGGTAACGGGTAAAGGGGTAGCTGGGAGGAGCTGGGTTAGATGTGACTACCATTCTCCCATCGCTGGCCTTTGTATACGCAAACAAAGTACGAGATAAACTTTTGTTCTGCCTGAACTTTGCCGTCGGCGACGAGAATTGGCGTCGCCGTTTTTCCTCCATTTTCGTGCTTTTCTTTTCCGTTTTTTTTTTATTTTTTTTATTTTTGTAACTTTTCTTTTTTTTTATTTTATATTTATATATCTATTTTTTTTCTTTTACTTACTTCCATACAATTCCTGTTTTTGTCCACATTTTAACAAAATGAGTTAAGCATAATTCAAATTTGACTGACTCAGTCTGACTGCGGCCAACTTTGGGAAATTGTTTTCCAAGTTTTCCCATTCTTTTCTCCTAGTGAAAAATGCGCGTGAGTCAAAAAATAATAAAGACATCAACAATGGCTGAGCACAATTCACTTGCCATTCAAAAAATATTGATGGATATTAAAATTGACATCTTTGAATTGCATCTTATCTCAGTTGTCTTGTCTTAATTAATTAATCTTGTCCCCGAATCGAGAAATCATTTATATGGAAAGGAAATCGTTAATACTTACCAGATGAAATTTTTGCAAAAGATTAGATGGGTATATACAAGACTTATATATACTAGTCCAATTGTTCATTACTGAAAATTAGAATAATACAATTTTTCTAAAGTTTCCTTAAGAATTTTCTCTGCAGTAAATTTATAGTTCTGCAAAAATGTTCATTTGAGTTACTTCAAATTATGTCCATATTTTTTTGCCACCACTTAAATACAAAATTCAACATTTGGTAAATGGATTCATATTATTCGCTAATCAACGTTTTTAATTCAATTTTCTTTATTTTTATTAAAAATGTGCTTTGAGAAACGTTTTAATCTAAAATAAAAAAGCACAGCTCAAAACTTATAATTATCATTGCCATCTTCACTGAAAAACTTAAGCAATTAATTAAAATACAATTAAATTACAATTTTAGATAAACACGAAGAAAGAGGGTGTCCTATTCAAACGGCGAGGAGTGTATATGTGGAAGTTATCGGCTACTTCATAAGATTTTCAAATTGTATAAAAATTGTAGATATTTTTAACATAAGAAATTTGGTTTCTAACAAAAAAAAAAAAAACCCACATAGCAAATAAGTTTCGTTTGGCCAAATTATAACAATTTATTATTTTTGCTCTGCACTGCAAACTAATATGCTGTATTTTCAATGATGTTTCTCTGGTATTTAATTCAGGCCAATTCAGGAACTGTACATAACCTTGTGGCTGGAAAACAATGCCAAAATTCTCTTAATTTAGGTTACACACATAACAGGATAGGTTATTTTGCTAGCAAGAAAACTTTGAAAGTGGGATTCGTACGAGTATATTTATTCAATTTATCCGCATTTGCTGCAACGTCTGTCGAAAATGTGTTAGTCTGTGCAATCAGGCAAAAAGCAGGAACAAAAAAAAAAAAAATGGAAAATAAAAAGCTCAGCATCACTTGGATGGCCTAGCCCAACCCAGTTCAGCCCAACCCAATCCAACCCAATCCAACCCAAACCAACCCAACCACTTAGTCTGAGCCAACCACAGGCAATGGCTATGAATTATGTAAACCTCAAGCGGCTAACGTTATGGACACCGATCCGAATCTGCCTGTCTAGAAAAAATCAAACAAAATCGATTGATGTACAAATTTTTCTTAACATCCGCAAACAATTTGATGCTGCTCGCAGGAGGAGGAGGCTGTGCCGCCTTTTGATTTGTGCGCCCCCAAATGAGTGGCACAAGGCACACGAGGCACGAGGCACACGAGGCTGTTAAGAATGTTGCCTCTGGTTTTTGCTTCATTGGCAGCCTGCCTCTAAATTATGTAGATTTGATTTAGCATAACGCTTGCGGGAGTGTGTTTGGTGTGCCTCTCCCTCTCTCTCTCTGTGTGTGTGTGTGTGTGTGTGTGGATTTTCTTTTTCTTTTTTCTATTTTTTTTTTTTTTTGTTTTGTTTTGTTTTGGTTAGGATTGAGAGGATCTTTGGCTATCTAACGTACAGCATTTTAAACCGTCATTAAGCTGGGCCCATAAATATCAGGGCGTCTCCTCTTCTTTGAACGGCTTTTGCTGCTGACTGTAAAATTATGTAAATTTATTTGGCCATAGCATTGCCCTTTTGCTGTTACTTTAGTTTAGCCTTGTTGTGTTGGCCACACTGACTAACTGGGTCGATGCTTGTAAATTGTGCTGAATTACTGCCATGGCTAACACACAGTGCGCAGTGGCTAGTTTAATTTGTTCTTGCTGTGTATTCCTACTTCGATTTTTAGTCCAATTCCCAACCATTTGCAATTTCTCCTACACACACAATTTTTGTTTTTTTTTTCTTTTCCCCAACCGGGTTTTTCTTGCGCTACATTTGAGAGTGAAAAGTTTTTGCAGTCGGCAAAAATCAAATCAGTTGAAAATTAATTTAATTCGCACTTGGCTCGCAAAGTTTTTCTTTCATGTAGCTTTATGATTTGCTTGCATTTACTTTTTCTTCTGTTGAGCGACAAAAAAAAAAAAAAAAAAAAAAAATCACGTAAAAAACGAAGCAAGCAAGATGCAAATTTTTAATTATAAAAGTTTGAATCGCAGTCGCCTTGTCGCCACCCCCCGAACCAGTCCCTCTGTCAGTCCGTCAGTCCGTCCGTCACTGAAAGAGCAGAAAACAATGCGTTCCATTTGAAATTGTTGCGAGTGATTGCAAAATCAGACATTGGTTGCCCTTGCCAATTTTACGATTTTACCAATATTAATTATGATTTCATTTTCACAATTACTTTTTTTTTGTTTTTTTTTTTTTTGCTAATTTTGCAGTCCAAGTGTGATTGTGAATTTGTCCTGAGAGTTGACTTGAGAAGCGCAACTTAATTAATTCTACATTGTTTTGAGTTGCCAGTAGCGAGTTGGCTGTCAGAAAAGTGTTCAAATGATAAACGAGCTAATTAATATGCGCCAAAAGTTTGCCCCAAAATGTCTTAGGATATCGCTTGTGGCGCTACAATTCTGCATTATGCGATTCGCAAAAATGCAAAAGGAACAAAAAAAAAAAAAAAAAAAAATTCAATGACTGCTGCAATGGCAGCAGTTATCCAATTCGGTCAACGACTTTGCAGCAAAGTAAATGCAAAAAAAGAATGTTGCAAAAAGAACTGCGGCAGCTGCATACGCAAATTTCATTAAAATTCATGTGAAATATATTGAGACTTGCATGCATAATGGTCACTAAGTTTGAACTGTTCACAAAGTTGTGTCAAGTGTGCTGCGCCCATTTTCCACTTCCTGCCCCACACACACACACACACACACACACATACACACCCACACTTAGACACCCACAATTCTTGCCCTCAAATATGCAAATAGCGGCATGAAAAGCGAACACTACGCCATGTTGCAACTTCAAATAACAGAAAATTTCCGGGAGCGGAAAAACACCATCTACCTCATCGGTCTCACTTTGGCCTTTTAATGCATTTCTCTTAAAATGGGGCTCAAGTAGTTGTGCGCTCTATAAAATTTCATGCATAAACTTTGCGCCAAATGCAAAAGTTTTTTTTTTTTTATAATTTAAGCCAGGCACGTATGCGGTGTCCAGTGCCAACTAATGTCCTCAGTTTGCCATGCTTAGAAATGCTAATCAGATGTTGAAAATAAAAAAAATGAATTTAGGATTTAAGCATGTTCTACAAAGTGTTGCGACTTCAAAAGCAGTAGTCATGCCAAAAATTTTATTTGTTATATCAATAATGAAATGCAGTCTGCAAACTGATACAAATAAATACAAAATTAATTAAAGAATTTTGAACTCAAATTAAGCTTAAACTGGTAAGCCGTAAATAAAAACCAATTTTATTTTTTTTGTTTTTATTTAACATCTTAATTATACTTATTATATTAATAATTAAATGCAGTCTGCGAACTAATATAAATAAATACAAAATTAATTAAAGAATTTCGAACTCAAATTAAGCTTAAACTTTGTTAGGAAATAATTATGGATATTTGGTAAGCCGTAAATAAAAACCAATTTTATTTTTTTGTTTTTATTTTATATCTAAATTATACTTTTTATATTAATAAATAAATGCAGTCTGCGAACTAATATAAATAAATACAAAATTAATTAGAGAATTTCGAGCACAAATCAAGCTTTGCAAGTGAATCCCCGATAAACCGTAAATAAAAACCAATTTGAATATTTTTTTTGTTTTTATTTTTATTTTACATCTAATGCTTTATTTTGTATTTGAATAATTTGGAGATGTTTGTTATCGTTAATGTTTCTTATGCGCAATAATCATACAATGACCACCATAATTATCATATAGCTAGTTAGTAATTAGTGGATTTTGTAAATACTTTGTTCTGGTTGCTTCTGAAAAAGCTACCAAGCAATGTGACCTTAAATTGAGACAACTCGTTTTGATGAACTTTTCCATTTGCAATTTGCATTTGCATTTGCATTCGCTATATATTATGTTTAATATATTTATGCCGTTATTACAGTCTAGTATTAATATTATTAAGTGTCTGGGTAACTCGATGCAGGCTGCAAAATGTCGATTTTTTTTTTTCATTTGCTTCAATTACAGCAATTATATATTCGTACACATTTAATTTCCATCTAGTTTTGTCTATTTGTGTTTTTTTTTGTTTTTCGAAGTACGACGACAACTACAGAAAAGTCATATTATATATATATATATATATATATATATATATATATATATGTATATATGTTCAAAATAATGGCCGTCTTCAGATAGAGAATGCTTTCATTTAGCTTCGCCTTTTCTTTACTTTTTTTTTCCTTTCTTTTTTTTTTTTTTTAGTGTCTTTAAGAATATTTAAAATATACAAATTCACAATACATACGATCGTAGTACAACTGTTTAGGTGCGAAAGCTGATCAAATGTCAATGTTCTTGTCTTTATTTACAAGTACAAGTCAACTGGCTGACCAATAATGGGTTTTTTTGTTTTTCTTTTGTTTTTTTCAATTAAGTTTATATTTTGGTATTGAATTACATACTTTGCAAAAATGCACATTTAATTAATGTATTTGATATTATGGTTTACTTTAGTTTCCTTTGCTATTGGTGGTACAACATGTTTGCTTAAATGCTAATTTTACATTGAAAACTTTATTCTAAATTGATGTTCTTGGTGCGCTTAAAACTATGTTGAGCGAAATAAAGAATTCAATTAAAAACCCAAACATAATAAACTGAAATAAATTCATAAATACATATATAAATATTTGTGTTTGTCTGTGTGTGTGTGTGTCTAATTGTGTGTGTGTGTGTGTGTGTGTGTGTGTGTGTGTGTGTGTGTGTGTGTGTGTGTGGGGGTGTATACATTAAAAATACCTTATAGCTAAACAAATTTTACAGTGGTGTTCCGCTTTAGCTATTCATTGGTATATATGAATTTTGGGTTTCATTTAATCCTTATTTTTTGTTGATTGTTTTTTTTTTTTTTGTTTTAAACTAAATAATATCACTATATATAATATTTGCTTAATTTACATACACATATATTATTTATGCTTTGTAGTTTTTATGAAGTACGTAAAATGTAATTCACATTCAAATATCTAATGCATATTTACATGACCTAGTTCGACTGGATTATCCTAGTACTATGGATTTACTGTATATATGTATGTGTGTGTGTATGTTTATATATTGCATTTTGCTGTTTGCATTTCATATTTCTCTCGCTTTATTCATAATCGCATTTAATTTTTTTTCCACTGCGCTTTCAAACGCTAATTAAATCGCTGACAAAATGCTTGGAGAATTATTTACATTGTAGATTTCATAGAGTTTTTTGCATAATTTTGACATAAAATTGCACAAAAACCCATTTTATATGCTCTCTTTGGTTTTAGTTTTCTGTAGTTTACGTGTGCTAAATTTAAGTGTTGAAAATGTCCAAGAATAAAATGGAAAAAAAAAACCAGTGAAAATATAGATGGAAGTGTAAAATGGATTTTTGGTTTTAGATAAAAATAATATCATTTAGTTTACAGATCGCATTCATATTATTTGCTGGCATATTATTTAGTTTTAAATATACATATAACTAATCTCAGAATGCAAGTTGCAATGCCACATTCGATGGATACACTGCGTTTTTTTTTTTATTTGGTTTTTTTTTGGTATTTTTTTTTTGGGGCACATTACATTACTGCTTACCCCAAGCCCAAACGGAGACTGTCAAATTGGGTGTTGCGCAAACCAAAGACAATCAATAATGCACCACAGAGAAGCAGACAGTGGGTTAAAGCATTCTGCAGGCTGCTCAGTGCACCACTGTTGCTGCGAGACTTGGAGCTGGCAACCACCTCGGCATCCTCGGGCGCAATATCCATGCTGTTGCTGGCGACAATAAATTGGAATATATCGCTGACCTGCTCGAGTGAGAGTGTCAAAAAGAGATGAAGGAAAAAAAAAAAATTTACAAAAAAATTGATTTAATAAAGATTTTGATGCCAGGATGCGGTGCTATATGCAATGTGAATATATTTGTAACAAAATTTTTACCTCGTTCCAACCGTAGCGATTCTTGGCCTGCACAATTGCCTCGTAGTAGGCACCTGGATGCAGATGCTTAATGGTGTAGGACATGATATGTGTTAGAGGCTCCGAGGCGGGACGATGTTCCGGTGTGAGTATAAAATCATGCCATCTGCCGGGCTGTTGGAATGTGTCGTTCATCTGGAAACCATCATAAAATTATAATTATGCTGGCAATGATTTTCTGATTTTCTGATTCTTGACAGCTCCTCTTTAATCAAGCTTAACTCTGTCATCGCTGACGTAATCGGCCAGATTTCTAGCCACAAACTTCTTAGCGTTTATTGGATGAAGTTGGAGCACTAATTAAGACAATGATAACTCATAAATCTAATTAGATTTCTAAGGCGACTTGGTTTGGCCAATTGCGATTGGTTATCTTTGTTTTAATTAATTGAAAGTGGTTTAGCTGATTGGCAAGTTTATATCTGATGTAATTTAATTGAGCTGCTCGATTTATAGTTTTTGGCTTTATTTCTTCGAAATGAATGTTTGCAATGTTTACTTTAATTCAATGAAAGGGGTTATATATTTTGGCCTTTTCTATGCGATTTTTTTGCAATCTACTTTATAAATAAAAAAACTTTATGTCCTTATTTAATTTCTTGCTTAAAAATTCAAGTTTTGTAAATTGTTTGTATTGACCAAATTGGCGAACCTCACATTTAAATTATTCTGTTGCAGCTTGCACTTTTGAAGATGCTACTTACCAGCACTCGTCGATAGAGTAGACGCACTTCTTCCAGTGGTGGATAACTGTCGATTTTCCATGTCAGATTATAGCTATCGGAGGAGCGACCCCATTTCGGTGAATAAAACTCAGCCGGACCTGGTCGACCAGATAGTTCCATGTACTTGCGGGAGCGTCCCAGAGAATTATCCGCTACGCAGCTATAAATGGATGAGAAAACATAATTAAATCAATCTTAAGTCAACTCAACTAAAGTTGAATTTTTGCTCAAAAACATTTCGACATTAAATTGCGCACATAACCCGCTAATCGCAAGTTTTTGGCATTGGATGGAGAACAACTCTCGTGGGATTTGTGGCAGTTAGTCAGTGTGTGGCAAGAGGCAGTGTCAACTCAAGTAACCCAAAAACACGTCTATGCCAGAGACATTTGGCAATGGATGGATGGGCTTCAAGTTTGTCTAAAATAGTAGTTGTTCTTGCCAGAAAAAACCTTACTTCATCAAATGTTGTGTCAAAGTGGCGAAACTTCCGTTTCTTTAATATGTTTCAGACATATTGACATTGATGTAGAAAACTTGTTTGCCCATTTATTTTGGCCAAGACACAAGAAAGCATTAAAATATATACATCTAAGAGAGATGGAGAGGGGAGTGGGGGGGGGGGGGTTGTATATTATATAATCTCAGGTAGGATATGGTCGTTTGTCGCCTTATTTTTTTTTTGTCTTTGTTCTTTTGTTGAAATAAAGTTGTTGCAAAAGTTGCCAAATTGACTAAATCGATGTTGTGCAGCAAAGTTCTTGTAGGACTTGGCTTTTTTTTTTTTCTTTTTTTTTTTTTTTTTGTTTTTTGTGTGTCGTACAAGTTGTCTGGTTTTTGGTGCTGCTGCTCACCTGTAGTTGCCAAAGTCCTCCTGCTGTATGTGACGAATGGTAAGTGTGTGTCGATTGGCTCTCGTGTTCATAATTCGCCTGTCGGTGGTTTGGATCGGAAATGAGTTCTGGTACCAGGACACCTGCATGATGGCAACGGGATACAAGTTAGTTAAGCTGCGACAGACTAATAACATCAACTCAACAAAAATGAACCCAAAAAAAAAAACAGTAGACAGTAGTCAGTAAATAAAGTATAAACCAAAAAGACATTTGCAAAAACGCGTCTAAAACAAAGAGTGACCCAAAAACGAGCTCGTTGCATAAAGTACTGCAGAGCAGAGCAAAACAGAACAGAACAGAACAGATGGTTATTGTAATCTTGAAAGTCACAACAGGAACAAAAAATATATATATAAGCTGGCTATATACTATTCTATAGCACAACAATGAAACGATAACGAAACATTAAAAAACCCAACAAACCGTTGCGACTGGATCAGCGTAAACAATGCAAACGAGTTTCGCCTCAAATCCCTCACCAGAGTGTATCCACGATTTCTCCACTTGAATATCCGGTGGATCTGTGTACGTATGAAACACACATACAAACACATACAAACACACACACACACACACACACACACAAAATACGCAAAGAGAAAATCAATAAGTTAAAAATGGTGGCACTGTCAAACTTGAGAAATTTATTTTAATGTTAGTAAAAATAGAAAATATATTTGGCTTAACTATTAATATTTATTTTTAGCTTTGCCAAGCAGACGAATTAAATTTTTTGAATATATTTGCATTTAATCAGCAATATGAGCTCGTTTTTTAAAAATACTTTTGCTGTTTGTAATAAATTATAATTTTCCGATTTTGCTTTTGCTTTTAAAAATTTTAAGCTATAGTTTAGACTTACTTAACTTAAAAATATACCTCAATTTCACACCTAGCTATCTTTCTTATATATATTAATTATTTTATATATATATTATATATTTTCTTATATATTTATTAATTATTTTATATATATATTATATAGATATTACACTTATTGTACTTTTCAGATGTCATATTAAATTTTATCTGATTTATAATTTACACTTGCTCAACTTGTTATATCGCACAGCTAATTTTCTGCTCACTTTTAATATTTCTTCATAATATTTCTTCATAATATTTCTTTATAAATTTATCTATTTAATAGTTAACTTTTTATATATATATATTTCGATCTACTTACATAGCACATCCAGACGCATATCAACTGTAACTGGGTCGCCGACTCCGTTGTCAGCGGTGCATTGATAGACTCCTGCTTGCTGGCGCTCCAGCTTGTCGAGAGTCAGGATGGGTCCATCGCCAATTCTTGCCGGTGATTTTCCAGTGCCGCTCTGTTGGTAAATCATGTACAAAAAAAAAGTTTGTAAAATTGATTCGCCTTTCAGGGTAGAAATGTAAAGTCATCGAGGTGGATTAAAAAATGTCAAAAGTCAAATGCACTTGGCAACAAAATGCGATGCGAATGGAGTGGGTGAAAAAATGGATATATATTTTTTGACTCTTGAATATGCGGTGCAAAAGTCAACCTGCAGTTTTGTACTCACGACAAAACTGGATGTAAACACAAAAATCGAGAATACGACGATATTGGAGAGGAAGCAAAAGATTCTCGTACTTAAGTCACACAAAGGGCCAAGTGGGAGGTATTTCTCGTCGTCGTCAGTCAGTCAGTCAGTCAGTCAGTCAGGCAGTCAGGCAGTCAGCTTTCGCTTGAAAGGCGTCTTGTCTTTGACAGACAGACAGGCAGACAGGTTGGGCCATGTCAGCGCCAACGGGGAACACGTGTTGATGTCTGCTCCTACAATAACAAATTCGTGGCAAGGATTGTGTCGGAGTGGGCGGAGCCAAGTGTGGGAGGTTCAAGCGAAATTAAATGACATACAACTGAAAGTCAACAAATCGGGCCAGCACTGAGCTTTGGCCCATGTCGAGAGCAGAGCAAAGCATGCAGTCACACAAATCGAACGGAAATGTCAAATGCGCCAAAGTGCAGCAAGGCAAAACGGAGAATGTTTGAATACCAAAAAAAAAAAACGGGTAGCCAAGTTCTGACAACTGTCTGTGGCACAGACACAGACACCGACACGGATATGTATATTTCTGTCCCATCGAAAGATGGCCAAGTCGAGGTCAACAGCAGGTCGCCTCTGTTTGACATTTGACCAGCCAGTTTTGGTTTTCTTTTGCATACTTTTGAGAATGCATTTGGGCAACGCATTAATTACCATTTTGGCCAAAACTTCACTCATTGATACACTACATGAACACATTCGAAAAAATAAAATCGTGTTCTCAAAAAATAATTTTTTGAATTTTTTTTTAATATTTTTCCACAAATACTTTTTTTTTCATATTAGAAAATAAATTTAATAAGTAGAAATGCAAATTGCTTTTTGTTAGCTCCTTATATATTTTGATGACTTCGAGTGCATATTTCTTTCAGTGTATATACTACATATGCACATGAGCAACGATGTTGGAGCAACTAGAGAATCTCGAATCTCACTTTTAGTAGCAAACAGAGATAAATGCAATTTCTGCTCGTTATTGTTTCTATGGCAATGTAACTTCAAAGCTAACGAGAATTCTCTCTCTATTTTTTTTTGCCTATTACAGCAATTTTTGGTTTATTAGGTGTTCCTGTTGGAGTTGCTTTGCGTGCATACCTTTTTGGTCCAGTAAATCGATGGCACCGGGTTGCCAGAGCCCTTGCACTCCAGCGTAATTGGTCCGCCCTTGCGAGCCTGCAGCTGGCCAGATGTGGGAATAGCACGAACACTGGGAGGGACTGCAACATAGTTAAAGTTTGGTTATATTAAGCACAAGTTAATACAGAGATTAAAATCTAAATAGGATTTAAGATTTAGTATAGTTGTTCAGCAGGAGGACTTACCCAATATTTCGACAGTGTGGACTTGATCACGATTTATTTTGTCACTGATTTGGCAAACATAATCCCCAGCATCTTGTGGCTCCAAATCAGATATCTCTAAATTATAACCATCTATCAGACTTACGCGGTCATCCCTTGTTACCATAATGTTGGAGGCGGTAAGAACATTTGAGCCACGACGCCACAACAGGATAAAATTGCCTGCAAGAAAAGAAGACAAAAAAAACAAAAAACAAAAAACGACATAGAAATAAATATAGAAAAATGCTGTGAATTGTGTTTCAAAAACATATTTAATATTTGAGGCGAATTTGAGATGTGGCTGCATATGTTAGTTGGTGAAATTTATTGTAAAATGCCACAATACAAATATAAAAGCCACTAAAATAAATACACTCATAGAATACATGCACACTTTGAAGAAGCTAAATAAATAGCATTGTGGCAGTCAAAAGATTCAAATTGTAGTTGTAGACAAAACTCACTTAAACACACAGTCACATACTATACACACACACATACAATACACACACACACATACTATACACTCTCATAAGGCTATCTATCTAAAATGCTATCCGCCTGGAATGGCCCCATGTCATTTTGTTTGTCTGCTGAGCTGTGAACATTCTACAGATTCCCTCTTGTTTGGCTATCCAATTGCCGGCAAGCTTCATTCCCACTCATCCCCCTCCCCCCCCCCCTGACCGTGTGTGTGTGTGTGTTTTCATCTATTTTTTAGTGTGTTTACTCATATAAATGACATAATTTCGCAGATGTTGCTAGCAGATTCTTTTCTTGTTTTTTTTTTTGTTTTTATTTTTTGTTTATCTTTTTCTCTTCTTTTCTTTTGGTTTTTTTTTATTGCATATTTTATACAACTTACGGTTTTTATTGCCATTGCCACAAGAGGCAAACGTAAATTTATTAAACGGGATTACATGCCGCATAATACATATATTTATTAATTTTATGTTCTCAAAAACTGTGAATGTATCTTAAAGATATACTGTCAACGACAGACATTGTGTCGCATATATAAAATATGGTTGTGAGTTTTGTATTTTTATTTTTATTGAAAATTAATATTTATTGTGATAGTAAAATAAAGAAAAGAATTTCTTGGCTTAGTTTAGGCTGACCAATAAGGCCATCCTTTTTTAGATCAAAAGATGTTCCTGCCAGATGCATTAACAAATTTCTAAGCTGTTTCATCTCTTACTGCTGGGCAGGAGAAAAGATGTCTCGGAAGATTATTCATCTTCCTGCCAGGTTAACTTTTAGTTTATACAAGAGTTCAGAATTGCTGACATAAAAAGTTGCGAACGACTTTTATATTTCTTCTTACTCATGGAAAATAAAACCAAATAAATTATGAAATCTGATTTTTGAATATATTCCTTAGTATTCACTTTATACTTTAAAGGCAGTACTTTTCTTGAAATATCTATATTGATATTTTAAAGAAAAAGTGTCAAGAAGTAGCGATAAATATCTCTTAATTTACAATTTCTTTTAACCTGATTCCAGAAGTACATTTTCATCCAATCTGGCAGCTATATATAAATATTTGCAATGTATACCATAAAACTTATAAAACAATTCTTGAATGAATGTTGTCATTATTTTTTTTTTGTGTCTGGCCATCATTATCTATGTGGAATTAATTGTCGACTACCTATTTTTACAAGTTCAGATTTTTACAAACATAATCAGAGCATTAAATATTTTTATTTATATTTAAATTCTGGCTTAAATAAACTTACACCTATGAAATTAATACCCTTTGGAAATTGGTCATTTGTGTGCTTCCTTTCGGTTATTAACTGAATATTTTAAATTCGAAGTGCATCTCAATAACAACGGTGTTTTTTTTTTTTGGAATCGCATAAAATGATTAATATATTCAGTGGTCCAATGTCCAGTCTGAAGTGTCCAGTCTGAAGTGTCCTCAGTTCAAGTGTTCAATATTTTCCCGTATTTAGGCGCAGTGTAAAATGCTGACATACATTTAAATTGGTCGCAAAATGTTGTGTAAAAATACATTGAAATAACCCAGTTAAATATGTATTATGGGATCACGTACAGGCCTGTACATACATACATATATTTATTGTATGTACATATTCATTTGGGCAACGGAAACATGGATAAGAGTTGGCACATTGAAAATATCCCCAAAAGTATTCATTGCATCCATTACCCTCCTCCAGTCCTTCCCCTGGTCCTTCATGAAGCCAACTTAAACGCACACAATCATCTTTTTTATTGTTTTCGATTATTATTGAATCGGATTGAGTTTTTCTCTCAGCGCAAGTGTTGGCCATTTGTTTGGCGGGTATCCAGCCAGTTGGTAGACAGGGCTGGAGTGGAGGAGGAGGAGGAGGAGGAGGAGAGGGAGGAGGTTTTATTTGACTCTCATTTTGTCCCGTTTCCCAAAATTTTATGCGAGTCTAATGGTTGTGCGTACGTTGTTATTGATATTATTAAGCTCAGACAACAATTTTATGCATTGGTCCATAAAAATTGTATTTTATAACTCTTCAATTTCGGCATATGAATTTGAAAAGCACTTAGAAAAAAAAGGGCACTGCTTAGCCAATTGGACAGTTTATCCATAATTTTTCTTGACTCACCTAGTGGAAGTCAATAATTTATTTTGGAAAATAGTGAGGATTAGAGATGCCTGAAAACTTGCACACCTGCTTACATTTGGGTGTGCAAAACTTGTTAAAGGAAAAATTGACAATAATAGTAAATTCAATTTTATAGTTTAAGCGTAAAATGTTTATTTTTATATCTTTTGGATATTGTGACTAAATATCCAATATTTTGCTTGCGTGTTGAGTGTAGTCTGATTTAAAATGTGCTGCTATTAAAAGAATAGAATTATTTAGTCTGGTCATCGTTTCTGAGTTACTGAGTTACATGATGAAGGGCTTCATAGAGCATTTGCTACTTAATTTCTTTAATTGGATTCCAAATGTTTTTTTGCCACGGAGCTCTTTGTCATTGTTTGTTCTTCAATGCTGCCAATTAATCGATGTTTCGCTTGAACCTTTATTTGCGATAGGTAATTTAACACTGCAATCAAACACTCGTCACTTTCCTCCTACTCCTCCTTCTCCTCCCCCTCTAACAGTCTTTTACTACTAATGCGGATTAAGCGCAAAAGTGCAATAAAATGAACAATGGCAATAAAACAACAATTGCAATAAAAACATTACATATATATTTAACGCCGGCCAGTCCACAATTTCTTTGGCTCTTATTTGCCATGGCATTAGTTCGATTATTTTGTGGCCAATATAAAAGTTTGTTTTGTTTGTTGCCAATGAGCCAATATACAAACATTTTGCGAGGTGTAAACAATTTGAGACAAGAAATACTATTAATCTTTGGCAAGCCGAAAACTACATATTAAATATCAATTTATTTTACTGTGCAAGTTAAGAAATTGTAAATTAATTGGAAAATACTTTAATGGAATTTCACAGCTATTCACTGTTGCATCTATTGTAGTTAGTAACAGGAATTTCCTTTACCACCGCCCGCGCAAATTCGATGGGGTATTGTTGGCCTGCCTCGCACACTCGACTCAAAGATTGCTGTCAGGTTGTTGCACGGATTCTGGTGACGTCAATGTTCAATTTATTTTCATTTGCAACGGTTAATTGCATTTTATTTATTGGCTTGTCAACAGCAGCGTTGCAATTAAAACTATTGACAAGTTCCAACTTAAATCTTTAACCCCATAAACTGCGTTGAGCCTTATTAATTAATTATCACTTTTTGAGCGGAAATTACGTTAAAAACATTTTTTTTTGTTTGTTCGTTAAGATTGCAACTTTTTTATTATAGTTATGAATTTTATATTAATTTTTCTTATTATGCAATTGATTAAATGCTTTTATTTGCCAAGTCACTAAATAGTCAGCAATGCTGCGAAGCCTAAATTTAAATTACTATTTTGTTTATTTGATTCAATTGAGTTGAAAATTGAATTTAAGTTTTATAAGAGCATTCAACAATAATAAAGAAGAAAAAGACAAAAATGTATTTATATAAAATTAAATATACTTTTATATATTTATTTATACAACACATGTCGTTTGTGAAGTTGCAAAAAATATTCTTCGGCTTAAATAATTTTAAAGAACACTCGATAAAATTTACTACTGGCGTTAATTATCCAATTTTATTCACCTGCAGTGTATGCAAAGAAGAAATAAATGCTCATGGCAATAAATTTATAAATGTCATTCGGTAAATATTTTGTTTGCCTGTGCGGAGGTGTTAAAAGGGGTGTGCTGCGGCGATGGGGATGGATGGGCGTTGAAAGGCAACAATGAAAGCGCCTCAAACGACAGGCTGTTGACAGCTGTTGGATTCGCATTGTGAACATTGAACATTGAAAATTGAACATTGAACATTGAACATTGTACATTGAAGCTGCCATCATTTTTGTTGGCGTTAATAAAATTTATTTGGAGAGACATTTTGCCTAAACATATTTGCATATTATTTTGCATATTATTTCCCACCTGAGCGGATCACCAAAAACAAAACCAAAAACGAAAATCACAAAATATGTGAAACACCAATTTGGTTAGGCTTCATTTTAGTTATCGAATTTACGCATGCAAATATTAATTTTGTCCCATTAATTATTATGCGCCAGCTATCCGCATCCACATCGCAGCCACCATCCTTAATTTACAATTTTTAGCAATGGCCTACTTACCCAGATTCTCCACCTGACAGGGCAGCACAAGCGTGTCCCCAACCACGGCTCGATAGGTGTGTCCCCGGGACAGGAATCGAGGCACCGCCACAGCCTGCGAGTTTGATGCAACAGCCGCGGGCTGCGCATTGGCCATTGAATGGGTGCTGCTACCTGTAATTGAAACAATATTTTTGATTATGGATTAAACATATATAAAATCGATAGACATGTTATATGTATGCTTAGCAATAAAAACAATCTCATAGGGATAAAGAAAGTTAGGAGCAGAGTGCAGATCATCATCATTTTGTGGGCAAGCCAAATATATTTTAGACAATAAAAATCGAAGACGCCTAATCAAGTAGCAAGTGGAAAAAATAAGATAGAAAACTCCTG
Source organism: Drosophila melanosoma (assembly GCA_035042045.1). Classification (NCBI taxonomy): domain Eukaryota; kingdom Metazoa; phylum Arthropoda; class Insecta; order Diptera; family Drosophilidae; genus Drosophila; species Drosophila melanosoma. The sequence continues at coordinate 2,136,710 of JAWNLY010000055.1, read as the reverse complement.
CCAAGGGATATCTCCTATCTAGACTAAATTCAATCAGTAGCGGAATCTGTCGATTTGGTGACAATGAGAAGGAATCTTCAAAAAATCAGGATTGCATCGCCTTAGACAGAAAAATAGAGCGTTTCCCAGGGAAACATGTTTTTAGCACATTTTTATATAATTTGGTACTATTTATCGATTCAATATTACTTTATTATAATTATAATCATATTTTTTAAGTAGTTAAATATTTTATTATTATTATTCTTGTTTTATCCTACATTTTTTCCGAATTTTAAGATAGGAATTCCCTTATCCCACCAGACACATTTCTTTAAGCCATCAAATTATTTGTAAATGACGCTTTGCATTTCTTCTTATTTAAAAAAATAAGATTTCTTAAAACATATATAAATAAAGTATTTTTTCTTTAAACTCTTTTGAATCACTTTAATGTATAGCAATTGTATTTTAAAAAAATCTCCAATCGCACAATCAGTGATATTTCGTGATACAAAATAAAGTTACAAATTCGAAATTCATTTCGATGGAAAATAAAAATTGTATTTATTTTATTTTATTATTATTTTTTTTTTTACTCATATCAAGGTGCGCATCAACGATTATTGAGCGGCAACAATTTTTTTTTTCCATTCGAATGGCTTTCAATTAGCATAAAAATGTAGCACGGTGCTATTGACTTTTATGCTCAGCACACATGACTCCCAGGACACTCATAAATATTTGCAGTCGATACTGATGTGTGTGTGTGTGTGTGTGGGGTATACTCAGCAAAGGAGTGTGGACGCACTTTCGTGTCCTTGGGGCATCATTTGGTGTGCGTCAGCATGAAGAGCAACCAGGAAGCGACATCATCTTAAAGCCAGTTCCAGTGACATTTTAAGATGGTCTCCAGCAGCAAGTTGGCTAGCTGTTTTAGCCAACTCACGTTCGCCGTTGGCATTGGCGACAAATGTGCGCAGCGAGCCAACAAACGTCTACTCTGCTCCTAAACACTGAGCGCATTTACTTGCAGTTGTTCCCCCCTACTCCTTAGTCCTTGGCACTATGGTTCGGCAACGCAGCGTAACAAATTTGATTACAATAGCAACATCAACATCAACAGCAACAACAACAGCAGCAACAACAGAAGCAACAACAACAACAGCAACATTCGTGCAAAATAAACTTTTGCCCTAAAAGACGCCTTTGGGAGTTGCCCAGTACTCAAAAGTAAAAATAGCAACATCAGCAAACAAAAAAAAAAATAATAAAAAAAGAGAGAAAAAAAGCAAGCTTTGACTGCACTTTTGAATTTTTATGACGCCCAGACTGGCACCATTCTTGGCGACCCATCCACGCCCACGCCCACGCCAACACCCACATCCACCACCATCTTGGATGTTGTCTGGATGTTTTTTTTTTTCTTTTTTTTTTTTGGGCCTGGTGCGTTCAACCTTTATTCCGGCTAGCCAGCTGCGGTTGCATTCCTCTGAGATACTTACGGGTCATCGTTTTATGGTCGTAACACAAACGGCCAACGGCAACTCTTTGGTCATTTTGGAGCATTCTGCTGGCTTGACTTTTGTCACCAGCACGTAAAATTTGTCGACAATCTTCAAGTTGACACAGCAGGCGGAGCTTCAACAGTCTGTTTCCGGTCGAGCAAAGAACATTGCTTACGTAAAATTTAATAAATATGGCAACCAAATGGAATTTTTTATGAAAAATCACTTGTCACATAAAGCATATTTTACGATTCGACTACACTCAGCAAAAGTTGGAAATCATTTCTATGACTTTTGTTGCATTATTTCTAAATAATCAATTATTTCCAACTGATCAATTATTCATAAAATATTTAATGTATAAATAAATTACAAGTACACTTTTAACTTATATAAAATTTATAAAAAATTTTATAAATTTATTTTTGGCAATATAATTGAACGCTTTGTTTTAGACAGCTGGCCTCCAACAGCAACTTTTAGTCAAGCTCTTTCGACTGTTACATTCTTACCTAGTTTTTATTTCCGTTTTAAAAAGATTTTTATATATTCAATTTTTATAGCTGGCTGCGTAAAAAGTCACAGCAGGTGTCATCAAATCTGTGCTTAAATACCAACTATCTACACTACTTATATAGAAATATATATATATATAGAAATATATATTTATATATATATATTTCTGCTGTGAAAATATTCCTTGTTTGCACTTTACTTGTCTGTCGCTTAAGGTTTTCGCACAGTTTTGCATATATGAACATTTTATGCAAAATTAAGTAGTAATCCCATCCGCACCACGCCCCGCCTTGCCCAAAGACAAACATTGGACATTTGAGGCAAGCGGTGCACGTTGCAAGCTTGTGTTGCACATTGTGCTTCTTAATGGTGAAATGGTAAATGCAGGCAGCCTTAAATTGCATACATGATATGCATAAGGAGGAGCCCAAGCAATTTAAGTTGCCAGACTGCGAGAAGTTTTGCAGTGTGTGGAGATGTGGAGATGAAAAAACTGGCATTTGTTGTCTGGCAGAAAGTTAAATCTATCACATTTTCAATTTAATGCGACCATCCTTGCAGAAAATAATGAACAACACTTAAAGGATTACAATGCACTTTGTATAATGCCTTAGACAAACTGCACTCATCTTCAATTCTCCTTTCCTCTTTTTTTTGGGAATAAGATATTTCGAAATCTCAAAGGAAAGAATTACATTTTTGTGTGGGTTTTTTTTTACATCTTTCTTTGTCTAATAATTTAGATCAGCTGCAGTTAGTTAAAATTATGATCTTGCACAAGATATTTCTGCAATTCTCATTTTTTTTTTTTTTACTGTAGTTCATATTTTTTTTCGCGAGTGTTGGACGCATGCAGCGCTAGATGCGTTTTCGCTTTCTTTAAAAACTTTGGTCGCGAAATATGTTGTACCTTTTGTGTGGCATGCGGCGCAAGCAGTGCTGAAGAATGGAGCTGTACAGCATTTTTTTTTTTTTTTTTTGGCTTGTGTGCGTGAGTAACTGGAACTGTGTCACACATACGCAATGCATGCAGCAGAATGGCTAGCAAACTTCAGCAGGCATGCAAAAACAATACAAATATATATATATATATATATATACACATGTGTGTGTATATATGTGTGTGTTTTTGTTTGTGTATGTGGAGCAGTTTAGTGTTCGTCTCTCAACCACAAATGCTGTCTACGGCGCTGCCACACAATAAACTCGATTTGGAAAAAAGCGCAGTTGTTGCTTGAATAATTTATCTCAAACACACACTCGTCCGCTCAAGTGTCATCAGGCAGCGAGGCAGCGTGGCAGCATGGCAGCGTGGCAGCGAGGCATTTGGAGGAGTCTATGGTTGCATGCACCACACACTTACAGAAGGCTCTGTTTGTTTCCCATTGCTGTTGGCTGGTGGATGGTGGTGCAGCGGTAAGTGCAAATGTGTGGTATGTGGCTGTGGCATTAGCGCTTGCATTAGTAAATAAAACGCGTGGCATCCTGTTTGCTGAAGGCCTTTGTTTCCTGCCCATGGGCAACAAAATGTACCTTGCCACAGCAGCAACAGCTGCAGCAGCATGGAGCGACATTTGCATCGATTTGATTTCAATGCTAATGCCACACGTGTCAAATGCACACGTTGCTCCAAAACGCTGTTGCACTGAACAAAATTATTGATTATTTTGCAAACTTTGTTAACGAAACGTTTAAATAACTTTTTTGAACAGAAAACTTTTTTAAATTCAGTTCTTTATAACTTGAAGTGTGATATTTGTAGTACTTAATACAAAAAATCTTAAAAAAAATATATATATTAAAATAAAGACTTTTTTAATTCAGTTTATTATTACTTGAAGTATATTTATATTGCTCAATAGAGGAATCGTATTAAAATATCTTTTTTTTTTTAATAAAGGTACTCAAATTATCAGCTTATCAGATTTACAAAAGTTTGTATTTAAATATATATATTATATATTTTTTATATATATAAAATCATTCCTAATTTTTTTTTATATTTTTTTTAGTGTATGAAAAGTTAAAGTTCTTAAATTGCTTTGCAACTATTGCTGCAAGCAGCTGTTGCCGCTTGCAAACATTGAAATTGCATTCACTGCTCAGTTTGGGGCTGAATTGATGTTTTTAGCTGTGAAATTCGATATACATACAATTATTTTTTGGCTGCTGTTCCCATTTTGCAGGCGACACACCTCCACACCCCCCCCCCTGACAGACACCACCTATGTATGTGACATGTGACTGGAATAAGTCTAGCATTTATTCGGTTTTACATGTGCCCAGGACAGAGGACACAGGACGCAGGACACAGGCAGCAGCAGCGCGAAAAATGCAGCTAAAGCACTGAAGTCGCTTCATTATTTTAGTCGTGTTTGCATTGCACACACACACACACACACACACACACACATACACACACACACACATAAGCTTGCAACACATCAGCATATTTTGCAGAATTGCGTTGTGTTTGTATCTTTTCTCATTTCCGTTTGGGTTGCACTTGCAGTTGGGGCAGTTGTGGCAGTTGTGGCACACTAGCCAGAACTTTGCACGGCATCTGCGGTTGAGTTTACATGCCACAACACCTTTTGCCAACCTAACAACGCCGATGATGGTCTGTGCAACACGAGTTGTATATTTTTGTGCACCAACAACACCTTGTCTACAACTGTAAATCTATCCATTAGTAAGAGCCACATTTTGTTTCATTAAAACTTCGGACACATGTGAGAACATGTCTAACTGTCTACCTGGGTGTGTGTGTTTGTGTGTGTGTGTTTGTGTGTGTGTGTGTGGTGTGTTTTGTGTTCAGCATCTTTGCATGTTTTCCTATTTGTTTAGTGTTTACTTTGCTTAACCATTCCAACTGACTTTTTAGCAAATGCCTTCTCTCCATCTGCCTTCCAATGACTTTTAAATTATGCACAGAGCACACGAGTGGAACAGAGAACAACAGCAAAAATAAAACAAATAAAAACATATAAAAACATGTACAAAAAAAAAAACTCCAGAGAAGATGAGTTACACATGCCAAAGATTACATACCCTTTCGGCATGAAATATTAATTTATAAAAAATTATGCACGTCATTAATGTCATCCCCGGACAGATTGTGCCCTAACTGCTCAAATCTAAATATAATCAAGTAGCAAAAATGTTTATATACACATAAATAATTTAGTAATAGAGCCTCATTTGTCGACTCATTATTCATATGAGATAAGTTTCGCATACATTCTATGTTTTATCAAGATGAATATGGCAATCCCAACTCAAGTAGAAAGTATTTTTCTTAAATAGAATCTTTATTTGCAAAGTAAATTTTTCAAATATATAAGTTCTATATACGTTCCATAATTTATCAAGATGAAATCAAGATGGCAATCCCAATTCAATTTTTATCTAGGTTTATCTGATGTCAGAAAGTATTTTTCCAAAATAGAATCTTTATTTGCAAAGTAAATTTTTCTAAAATATATTCTTCTGCATATGTGTAAAACAAAAATATTTGTTCTTAAAAGTAAAAAAGTTTTTTTTTAATACTAAGCATATATTTAAATATATAGAAATTAATTTTGAAACTGGGACATTATGCAGGGTCGAGGAAAACTGCCTTGATGAAAAAGTTGTGAGACTCTCTGCAGAAATGCGAGTACAGCAAAAAAAAAAAAAAAAAAGATGTTCATTTCCTTGCAGGCAAACTGTTTGCTTGTTATTTCAGATTTCCATGCATATGGAGCCAAGTGCCGCGGGCTAAATTACCACAACACCGGTCCAGTCCAGCAGCAACACCAGCAGCAACAACAACAGCAATACCAGCAGCAACAACAACAACACCAGCCACACCAACATATTGCATTTTTGTGTCGTTTCGCTGCTGTTGTTGCTTTTGTTGTTGTTTTTGTTGTTGCTTCGCTTGCTTTTGTTGTTTTGCAAATGCATATTTAATGCATAGAAATTATTAACGAGCACGCAGAGACAGATGGGCAAGGAGATTGGGAAGTGGTGAATGGAGGGAAGGGTCGCTGTGCCTTGAGCGCAACTCTATTGTTTTTTTTTTCTCGCACCATTTTATTGGCAGTAATTTGGGAGAGTGGCTTGAAAACGCCCCATTACAAAAAACAAAAGCCGTCGCCCACTGCCTGCCAACCCCTCTGCTGCCCACCTCCCCGCACCCACTGTACGTCTGCTGTCAGTTGCCTTTCGCAGCATTTGTCAAATGCGCCCCGTCGGGAAAAACGCTGAAAAACTGGTTAAAAGCAAAAAAAAAAAAAAAAAACTGTTGCCGGCTTTTAAGCGTTGCCATCAGAACAATTTCGCTGCAGTTTCGGGCAACCTCAGCGCAATGTCATTCAAACGATGAATGCCTTTTACCTATCAGTCACACACACACACACAGACACGCTGCTTGTGTGTGTGAATATGCAAATGTTGTCAGCTTGGAGAGTTGCCTTCTTATTGTGCAGCCTAGGCACTCCTGCAGGGCGTGAACCAGTCAAGCCTTTTAGCTTGTCGATAGTCAATCTATTCATCTCTCTCTCTGACTGGTCTTGCATCTGAAAGCTGTCAGTCATTTAAGTGTGTGTGCATGTGTATGTGTGTGTGTGTGTGCGTGTGTGTGTGCGTGTGTTTGCAGTGTATTTCTATTTGTATTTGGCAACGACTGGCAGAGATGCTTTGCGCCAAGTCTGTTGACTTTTATGCACATATCATTTGCATAACATTATTTATCCATCCGCCCAGCGCATTAAATTTTCCAAATTCCAAATAAATCCCGCAAGTGAATTTCGTTTTTTTCAACATTTTTTTTTTTCTCTGCAAGCCATCATTTTTTTTATTTTTTTTTTTAACAGCATTTACCGCATAATACGTGCAGCACTTATTGCACTGCACTTTGCCAGCTTCCTGTGCATCCAGTTTGTCTAGCGTTCAAAAATGTTGCACCTGCCCCTACTGCCCCAACTGTCTGTTGTTGCCTGGTGCTCAAGGTGGCTTCTGACGCTGACAGTTTCTTCATTTGCATTTCGTGCTGATCCCTGTTTGATTTACGCCTTTTGTTGTGTGCCCCCAACAACTGGGCCAATTGGATGTATGCGCCAAACGGAAATTGAATGTTGCACTTCACAATTTTGCTCTGTTGTTTTCCTTTTTCTTTTCGTTGATAGGATTATTTCTAATGCCTGGCTTAACCTTTGCCCTAATTATGCAATTTTCACACTTTAATTGAGTGGTTCGAGAGATATTCTTGCCATTTTTTTTTTTATTCTATTCGATGGTTGGATTATTTGAAATTTGTGTTTGAAACTGTGCTGTTATCAAATTGTAATATTAAACTTTTGTTATTTGCGATAGAATTATTTAAAATACCTGATTTAAATTTTACTATAATCATGCATTTTTCATGCACTAATTAACAAATTTATCTTCTCTGTTCTTTTATTAATACTGCTTAAAAATAATAACACAATTTAGAAAGCTGTTAAAAACTCTCTGAATTTTGTTTTGAATTTCTGTTTAGTTGAAATTATGTTTTCTTAATGAATATGCGATTAGTGAGTGCTGCATATGAATTTTTGGGTTCATTCTCTCGCACAGAGCCGTATTAATTTTCTACTTCAAAGTAGCGTTTTGTTGCTTGAAAATTATAGCAACATTCCAAATGAAATTGGTTGGAAAATTTCGCATAATGAGTATGCCGCACTTGTTGTAGTTACCCAACTGACCCCCCCCCCCCCCTCCTCTCTCCTGCCACTGCCACTCTGTGAGCAATAAGTTTTCACGCCTAAGCATTGTTTACGCAACATTTAACAATTGCAGCGTCAGCGAAAACAAAAACAATAACAAAAAACACAACTCATTTAAAATGTGGAAAAGATGCGGACTTAAAGTGGCTTTAAACAGCCGCTGGACACACTTACTTGATGAGGTGGGGGTGGAGGGGGTGGGGTGGCAAGTTGTGGGGGGATGACGCAAGATATCGCATTAAGAATTTAAATTAATTAAATTAAAATGCATGGTGTATGTGGTTTGGTTTGGTTACTTGCTTTTTTGCTCTACAGATTCGACACGCGAAAGGACGACAACAGGAATGGAGGCAAGGAGGAAAGGAGGAAAGGAGGAGCCAGGCAATTGGCTACATTGTAAGGAGGCGCTGGTGGTGCTGGTGTTGGTGGTAAGTATGCTGATATTGCATGCCCCGGACACATGCCCCGGGTTGTTAAAGCTGCCACAGCATTTGCATAAAGTATAATAGCCATCATCCTGACTGGGCTCGCTGGATGGCTGGCTGGCTGGCTGGCTGGCTGGCTGGCTGGCTGGTTGTCTTACTGGCCCATTCAATTTTCCGCTTTTTCCATGCCTGCTTTGGCCAAGCGACAGATGGACATTTGGAGAGGCGGATAAAGCGACGGACAAGTGGACACTCAGACAGTTGGACAGACCGGCGTCGTCTTCGAACTTTTCACAATGCTCTCATCTTACGGCTGTCCTGTAACATTTTTGTACCACACTTTATGCAGGACATTTCCGCGCCGCATGTCCAGTTCCTGGTTGGACTCCAAATGATGGCTTGCCAGCTGGATCGTTACTCTGCTCGACTTTGTCTTGGCTCTGTTTATTTCCGCTTTTCCATCTGCCATTGTTTCCGGATGACCGTCTACGACGCGTAAAAAATCAATTTACTTTTTTTTATCTGTTTCAGTTGCTGTCTCCTTGGGAAATGCCATGAAAATCAACATTTTTTTCTCTAATTGCTGCAGCTGAATATCAAGTTAACCTTAACTGGCCTTTGTGTCTCCTGTGGCTTTTTAGTTTTGCATATATCATACTAATTGTGTTTATTTAAAATGAATACGATATTTCTGTCACCCCAATAACCACGTTTAATCACCAAAAAAATATGTGCTTGCCAAAGCAAATGCTGCGAATGAATCAGTTTTAATGTGGTTTACAGTGCCACATGTATGTATTCGTCGCTGGAGGCCACTTGGGTTAATTTATTTACTTATTTAGCTTTCGTTGACTTTCGTCTGCCTGGCTTACTACACTCAGCAAAAAACATTTTTAGAGACACCACCCCAACTAAACTCTAACAAATCAGCCGAAAAAATGATTTAAACCATGTAAAAGAAATATTTTCATTCCAATATTTTCTATTATAAATCAAATAAATATATGAACATTATAAGTAAGAAATAAATTTCAACAAAATATAATTGTATATTTAGAAATTTTTTACTTTATGTTACGGATACGTTTTTCAGAGTGTATATTTTTTGTGAAATTTATTTGTTTTTAAATTAAAATTTACATTCCAATATTTTCTATTATAAAAAAATAAATATTTGAACAATATTAGTAAGAAATACATTTTAGCAAAATGTAATTCTTTTTTAAAATCTATTTTTTTTTAAATCTACAATTTTTTTTCCAAGTGCATATTTTTTTTGTGGACTTTATTTGTTTTTTGAAGAAATTCGACTGGATAATTTGCGGTCTGTTTGTACGGTTTGTGTGCAGTTTACTCATATGATTTAATGAGCATGGTCAACAAATTAGTGGAAGGGCTCGTTGTACGTATGCACAGACATATATACATGGATATATATATATATATATATATGGATATATTTGTCCTATGGCAGATACTATTTGTTTGTTTGCCCACAGTTTTGATAATGTGCGCAATTAGCGATAACTCGTTTTGTGTAGTTTTAGCAGCCTCATTTGATAGCAATACAGGACAATCAATATAGGTAAATATGCATAATGTGTATAATGTGGGTAAACTTGATTTTGCGGCCAACTTGGTTAACATTCTAGTCACACACACAGACATAACCAAGCACAAGCACACAATGAAAATGCATGTCATGCCGGAAAACAAACAAGTTGACAAATCTTTGAATTTTTTTTTCCAAACTTGCAACGCATTGAAAAAGCGACTTTAGCATTGCTTGCTGAGTGGAGTTTTTAGTGAATTTCCCCAACATTAAAGAAATCCTAACTAAAATTGCTGTATATATTGCTAATTATATAGGATAGATCTGACTGAAGCGGACAACTATGAATTTGGTTGCTATGAGGATATGGAAACATTTTTCTTTTTCGTTAGAATATAACTATACATATGTAAAATAAACACTTTAAATACACAAATCTTAACAAATATTCTGTTTATAATTTTATTAATAATTGTTACAAGTTAAAATGTGAGCAGTGTAACTCTGGTTTGGAAGGGTATTTTGTCTCTGTTGTTTTTGGTTGCAATGCAATTTGCAAGGACTGCACGTTCCGGCTCAAAACATTCTTATTTACTGCAATGCATACATTAGACGGAAACTGTTTTCCACAATTCCGGAGATATCAGGCAGCCACCACTGTGCCCAACGTTCCATAACTGGGTTAAATTTCTCTAGAAATAATCACTTGAGAAGGCAGCATGTGAATTTTGTCAAGGACAAAATCGGTGTGGTTAAGGCTCGATTTGTCTCTGACAGCATTGAGCACAATTTAATGGCAAGATGCAAACCGAAGGATATATATATATATTTAGAGTGGTATTTATTGGTGGTAAACTGATGGTTTTTTTCGGCTTTTATTTTTCTCAATTATTTCAATTTAAAATCTCAGCATTAGTTGTTCGCTTAAGAGTTGCGTTGTTGTTGTGGAGCAATCAACACAAATCTGTTGGAAATTGGGTCGCATTCAAACATGTCAATGCACATACAACGGAAGTGTGTACAGCTGAATGGCGACTGCCAAGTCCAGGCCGGGCAAATGTTGTCTGCACAGGAACCGGAAACGAGCTGTGCTGTGTGCTGTGTAAGTAGAAAGGAAGGATGCAAGCGCGCCATTTTCGAAGAGCAGCCAAAGATGGCTGCCACCAATCCAATCGCAATCCACACTCCGTCCGAGTTTAAATTTGCTACAGCAACCAACCATCGCGCTGCAAAGTCAACACAAATCTCTTGCCTCACTGTACACGTGCGGCACGTTGCAACCGACTGACTACCTTTGTGTTTGCACTCAAAAGGAAATAAACTTGAAAAAATTAATTTAAAAAACTAGCTATGCAGCTAGTGAAATTGACTACGAAATACCCTGAGTCGGGTTATCAAAAGTTGTTTTAATTTTATTGCCAAATTTTGAAATTAAAAAGATTTGCACACCCAAATGTAAGGATTATTAGAAGTGCTCTCATTGCTTGTTGTTTCTCATCCGATGAAATTTATACTATATAATATAATATATTTATATTTACTGTTAATCCTGCTCAAGAATATATATATACTTTATGTGTTCGCAGACGCTTGTTAAACACTGTTGCACAAATCCATTTTACCAATCTACGAGGTAAATTTGCTTAAGCTTAAACTTTGCACTTAAGGTAAAATAAAATAGAAAAATACATTACAAAATAGTAAAAGGACTTTTCAAATGACTAAAGCATTTTTTCCTTTCAAATGCCATCTTCTTTGTAAACTTTAACGCTTGATTATTTCCAAGTATATTTTAGTGTTTTTCAGCATTTCGTTTGCTTTTAATTCCACATCGAAAATGAAATTCGAAACAGTGCTAAATGTTTGCCCTGATAAAGATACATGCTGAAGTGCGTTTACCTCCAGATAAAAGAGTAGAACCAGCCAGAAGCAGAACCAGAGCCAATCCACTATATATACTCAAATACAGGAAACGACAAGGTTGCACTTCACGCTCCGAGCTGCGATAAATTGCGAAACTAAAGTTGGCTTCAGCGGAAGTGAAATAGTTGCAAACGCTTGCAAATGTGAAATGGAGAACATTTTATTGATTTTCATTGAAGACTAACCAGTGCATGTTGCAAATGTTAAGCACACTTTGCTTGTACTTAATTAAATCTATACTAAATATAAAGTGCATTGGTTGATTATATTTGAAGCATTTCATTTAATCATATCCACAAACTCGTACAGAGAGAAAACTCGCATAATACAAAGTAAAAAGGTTTTTCAGAAATAATTTCAAGAAAAAAAAACAGTACTGTAAAGGCATTTTTATTATTAAGAAATATATTTCTTAAAAACAAGTATTTCAAAGATAAAAATCATTATTCAATTATAAAGTGGAATCTATCGATTGTGCCGAAAGTTTTTATAAATTACATTATATAATATTCTGTCAGATTTTTTCACGAGTTCTCATTTTGTCAATTAACCTATGATAAGAAGGCTGTCAGCAACAGAACAGTGAAAAATAAATTGAAATTTCTCCAAATTAATTTTACTTTTAATTAGCGAATCTGGAACTTATTTGTTTGTTTGCAGGCGTGTTAGCTGGGAGCTGTATTTTAATTCATAGAATGCCATATTGATTACAGTTACACAAAAAATAAAAAAAAAATAAAGTAAAACAAAGGTTTTGCACATAAATAAATAATAAATAAAGTAAAAATGTGTTTGTGTTTGCAATTCATTTAATTAAGTGCTTGAAAAACCGAATGCAAAAATAAATATAAGAAAAGTTTACTTTGAGTGGATTAGCAATGTAAAGTTGTATTAACAAATACAATAAAATAATTAACATGTGTAGCTGTGGGCAAAATATTAAAAACAAATACACCAAAAGGCAAATCAAAGGAGTTTTCATGCTAAATGAATTTATTAATTAATGAAATAGTGCGAGGCCCTCAGGCTCTTCAACATCGAATCATTTGCGTTTGAGTAATTTTCATAAAGGTCATTGTATCCTCTTTAATATATAATAAATAATTGTATACAATAATAATTAATAAAATTGATATATGGGATATTGGGAATATAAACTTGCGTTTACCAAGCGCACATCAAATTCATTTCATTTTTCTGGCAAATAGACCTAAAAGTTGTGGGTCCAGGGTATTCTTCAGTCTAATCTGTTTTATTGAGTACTTGCCACAAACTTGTTCAGTGTTTTTTTTTTTACTCATTCTTTATAATTGTATTTGACGATGCCATTGGCTTTGTTGTCGCGTCTATCGTTGCCTAGTTCTGTAAAATATTTGCCCTAAACATGCACGCTTAATTTGTAAGAGAAGAGAGCAAAAAAAGGGAATAACTGAAAATATAAAAAAACATAACGTATTGTTTTATTTTACCGTACTCTTCAACGTACGCCGTAGGCTGATTTTTTTTTTTATTTTTGGCGCGATTGCCAACGACATATTTCTTTTTTTGTATTTTTTTTTATGGATTGTTTCCAACTGGAACCCGTTTAATGTGTGTGTGTGTGTGTGTTTGCCATTTATCAAAGCTCAAATGTTGCCTGTGTTGTGTGCAGGGCATCAAAGGGTTAAATCTTTGGCCCCTTTCCTAGGCATATATGCATGTGTGTGTGTGTGCGTGTGTGTGTGTGTGTGTGTGGTTGTGCGCGTGTATTGCATATGAAAAAACCTGCGGCTAATAAGTGACACGCGTCGATTAATAAAACTGTATAATGCGGGGGGTGGGTGTTGAGGCAACTTACAACATACACATAAACTTTTGGGTGTGGCGGTGGGTGCTGGAGGGGTGCAGGGTGGTTTCTTGGCAGCCGTCTGCGTGTGACGTACACTTCAAGCCCATGTCACATACAACTATTATAATTATTATTATTAATATTATTATTATTTTATGTAAAGCAGCGTTACAAATTTTGTATTATTACCCTGAGGGGGAAACACGGCGGAAAACTCAGCTCACGTTCCTTGCCTAATGCGATTGCTTATGTGGGGTAATTGGGCTTTAAATATTTACAGCACATATTTACTAAAACTATGCTACTTGGATTATGCAAATTGCTTTTAAACAGATATAACAATTAAGTTCATATTATAAACGACTCGAAGATAAGTTTATAATTGTCGGTGATTTAGCTTGGCATGTCTAGTTTGCATTTTTAATTTAAATTTTAATTTTAAACTTGCTTTATACTGAAAAAAATACTGAAACTTTAATCTTAGAAAAATTACGGAATGGAATATGAAATTCATGTTAATTTTGCTGCCAGATATCACATTTTTAATAGTTTGTTTCTTTGTAAAAACCAGTGTTTTTCCTCTCTTAAAACCTGGTTAAATTTCTCGAGAATTTGTAAAAGATATAGACTGAAGAACAATTTTAATTTTAATTCCTACAATTAAGAAAACATATTTTTAAAATATCTGCTTACATTTTTACTTATTTAATCATTTTCTATTATTTATAAATTTTTTTCTGAAAACTAAAAATCCAGTTATTGTTTTAATAATTCAGATACTCAAATTTATACGTATGTAAAGTATCGCATTGAGTTAAGTATTCCTTAGCTGCAAAAGATGTACAAATATTCTATGGAACGAGACTCATATATACAGAGGCGTTTAAGATATTTCATTTATGTGGTAAGTTTGTATCCATCAAGTCAATAAATTGCATTAACATTGTTCGCTTCCTAAACGATTCCCTCATTACGCTCTACAACCAATCGCTTACCCATTCCCATTCCCATTCCCAATCCCATTCCCATTCCCATATCGCATATCCTGAAGCTGCACTTTGAAGTTGAGCCCTGAGGCGTGTTTTTGTTAGGTGCTGCAGCTGCTACAGTGCCTCCAAATTGTTTGCTTGTGTTTGCAACTAGAACCCCAAAGCAATCCACACAGCCGAATGGCTGTAAAAAGCAGAAGCTATTTGAGTTTGTCAATCTCTGCCTGAATGAACCTCAATGCTTCACAGTGCTTCTGTGTACATTGTGTCTAACAAGAAAATTCAATATTTTTTTTTTTTGTTACTTCTTCAGTGCCCAACAATAAACAGCAGAAGAGAAAAACAGAGTCGACAATTGGCCCGAATGAATGCCAGGCAAATATTAACCCTGGGCTATTCATTAAGTAGTCCTTTACTCATATGCTGTAGTCGAACATTTTTTGGTTTTCTTTTTCTTTTTATGTTTTTTTTTTTTTTTTTTTTGTTACCGTTACCGTACTCCTCTCCATCCTCTTCTGTATTGATGTCCTTTAGCCTTGAAGCCACTTAGCCGCAGCCTCACTCCCCCCGCCTGGTGCATTGAAACCATCATGGTTTCTGCTCAATGAAGCCATTGAGAATTGCTTACACTGGGCAATCCTGCCGAATAATTTACTTAATTAAAGCCCAGAGGAAAATTGTGTATTTAATTTAGATTTGCAACGCAGTTGTCACTCAAAAAATGGAAAAGTGGTGTGGCTTGGGTTTATACAATCTCTGCTCGATATACAATTATTTGCAGATGAGTTGACATTTTCTATAGGTATAAAAGTATATTGATTCGTGTGCCACTTGTGGCACACTCAGTTTTAACCTTTTGGGTGACTTAATAATCGACTTAATTTATAATTGCAAATCGATAAATAGCTTGAGTAATAACTTTAAAGCGTTACCAAATTTGGATATTCGTTAAAATGCTAAATATATTTTACTGTAATATGAATTCTATTAAAAAAGTAATCGAAAAATTAGAAACGTCGGAAAACCTTAGCAATTTTGATGATGGAGTTATCAAACTTGGAATCCTCAAAAGATTGGGAAGAATATCTAAAGCCCAGTGAGTTTCAATATTAAGTGCAATTCACTTTATTTCTAATAAGCTAATTTTACTTTTTCCATTTTCATTTTTTGCGTTCTCAAACAAGTTAAGATGCTGTTTAAACCAAAGAATTGTTCTTCTCTTATGGAAATTATAAAATCAATTCTCATTCAGCTTAAAGTACTACAAAGTCAGCTTGAGTCTTAAATGATTATTTTGAACTTGATTCATAAAGTTTTATTATTATTATAATTTTTTTTTTTTAAATTGATTTAATAAAGAAATGAGAAGAAATTTTATACTTGTATTTGATGTTGTTCTGTTGTTTTGGGCGCTGAAAAATGTTTGCTTGTTTTGTTGACAGACCCACAAAAGTAATTTTGTATTTGAATTCTGGTACTTTTTGTTTTTTTTTTTTTTTTTGAGTAATGCCAACAATAAGTCGCAGTCATTTCGCTGCCACCAACAAATTTCACATTGGCTCAAATTGTCTTTTGCTGCCTACAGCTGTCGTCTGGGGGCATTAAAGGCGCTTAGTTGTCATTGTTGTTCAGTATTCTGTATTCTGTATTTTGTATTCTGTATTCTGTTGTTCTCTTGTTCTCTTGTTCCTGTCTCCCATTCTGTCCAGTGCTGCAGGAGTGGATGTTTACCCATCTGGAATGTCTGGCGTACATAAAACGCACCTGATGTGCAAAAATTGCTTAATTGAAACATAAGCCGCTATAATTTTGTGACGGCGCCAAGAGCAACGGCAACAACGGCAACAACGGTAACAAAATATTCAAATTTCTGCTCTGCATATTAAGCGGCACGTTTGTCTGACCCCTACACACACACACACACACTTACACACTCTCACTGCAGATTTTTGTGTCTGCTGTTCTTACTTGAAATTCATTTGACAGCTGTCCCACAATTAAAAGCGCTTAAATCAAAAAGCACATCAAGACTTTAAATCAGTTTTTGAAGTGCCCAAAAATGTCGTTGTATCGTTACCCAGACAAATATATATTTGTTATCCTGCATAATAAGCTACATTTTATAGTACATAATTTTCATGAACGTGGCCGGGTGTCTTCCGGCGGACTGGTTATGACAGCCCGGAGCCATATTGTTGAGCTGTTTGAGTTTTCCCGGGTGACTTTCTTTAAGTTGTCGCTGTCAGGTTTGGTTTTCTTCTTTCGCATCAATGTCAGACGGTGGGAAACTTTTTGGTTCATCTTGTATCTGGAGAATAACACGCTTATCACAGCAGCACAACAAATTCACGACTTATCTCCATCTTTAGCCCACAGCAATGATATACCTTTGCCACCCCGTTCCCCGTTTTCCCGTTTCCCGTTGCCCGTTGCCCGCGGCGGTTGTTTCATTATTTCTAATGCCATTAAATCAGAACTCGTTGCAAGACGAAACGTAATGGAAACTATATAAACTGTTGCACTCAGAAAAAAATTTGTATTAATATTAAAACCTTATTTTTTATGGTAACAGTTTTAAAATAAACGAAATAATTTGTTTTTTCTAAAGTGTATTTTGTAATTAAATAAAAATATTTAAAAAAATTTACAGTTTTTAACTTTTTTTACAAAATTTCGAAATTAAAACAAGAAATATTTTTTTTTCAATATTTTCAAAAAATGTATTTTGAAATTATGAAGATATCATTTATTTTTAGAAATAATAATTTGAGTTACTCTTGACGCAAATTAATTTTTATTAAATATGAAATAATAATTATAAACAAATTTTTTTTGGCTGCGCTTTTATATTTTAAAGTTGAGTGCGATTTTTGAGTGTACTCATTTATTGCTGTTCTGGGTCGATTGTTGCCGCCCGTAATTCATCTACGGCTTTTGTCTGCGAATGCGAGGGCGTCGTTCTGTCGCCCGATTGTGGACCGCGATGCATGGCAAGAGACGACTATCCCCTGCCCCTGCCCCTGCCCCTGCTCCAGCTCATGCACAAGCTAAAGGTAAACTCTTCGTGCGGTGTTTAGCATCTTAATTTGGTTTTGACGGGGCTGGGTGTCGTCGTACTGATAAAGAAACCACTCAGTTTACAGCCATCCCCAACAAAGTGAGTGTCCCAGGGGTGCGTCAGGCTCTGACTTGGGGGCCTGGGCGTTGTTGTCACACTTAAGCTTTGATTTTTTGGCAAAGTAAACATTAATATCACTTCTACAGATTCCCAGACACACACACACACACACACACACACACACTCACACACACGCACACTCATCGACAACACATCAGCTGCAAAGTTTTCAGTCGAGCAGAAGAATTTTTTTTTTATCAGCAACCGCAACTGAAAATGTGTGTGTCAATAAGTAAATTAATTTAATCTGAGCTCTCAACACAATCAAAACCTACTAAAATAAAACCCAATTTCCATCACATTTAAGGTTATTTAAAGTTCCAAAGTGCCAAGAATTTTTGTAGCAATTATATATAGATTTCTATAAATATACATATCACTTTGACATGTTGAAAAGGTTACGTTTCGAAAGATAACTTTTAGTATAAGAAAAAAATTTTATCTCTTATTGAATAATTGAAGAAATCAAAGTTTTATGAACGTGGGTTTAGTTTTTAAATGTCGCACAAAGAAATATAGAAAATAAACAAGTTAAAAATTGTAATTTATTATTATTTTATATATTTTAGATCATTTATTTATACAACCAGACTAAATATAGAAGTAATGTCAATCAAATTACTCTCGCTCTCACTCTCACTTTCATTCTTTCTCTCTCTGTCTCTATCTCTAACAAGAGGAAAAAAAGACAATAACAAAAACAAAGTGAAAAAGGCCTCCTTAGGGGACAAACACGTGCAATAGAAATGTTAAAAAAAAAAATGAGATGAAAAAACGGTATGTATATTTAATATGCAAATCTTGTGCGTCCTTTGGGATGATTGGGACGCCGTACATTAAAAATTACATCCTACGAGGGACAAATATCATGCGTTATTTGTAAGTGAATAACAAAAGAAACCAGCTTTTTCCCCAGTAAACACAATAAGTGCTTTTTTTTAAATATATTTTTACTTATTAAAAATGTGTGTAAAATTAGTATGAAAACTTTACACAGCTTTAACTATTTAAAACCAACTTCCAATTACCCATTATCGTCTAATCGATTAAATATTTACTCAGCATGTTTTTTTTTTGCTATTGGAGAAATTGATAATTAAAATGAAATTATGATGATGAGTACTGCAAATAGCCTATTAAATAAATGCATATTATAAAAAAGTAATGTAAAATCAACAAAACTATTATCTATTTATTTAACGCTGCTGTGTATATATATTTTTTTTAATTTAAATATTTTTTGTTAATAAAAATATTTATGCATATATATAATATTAATGTAAATCAATTGTTTAATTGTATATAAATCTGTTTAAAGAGTATCTCTTAGTTTATTCAAGCTGGTTTTTTTCTCGAAATTTGGCACCTTTAAATTGCATTAATAAAGAAAACTTTGGTTGAAAATGAATATAAACAGAAATTGTGGCCACAGCGAGAAACTTTTCCAATTTGTGAACACACAACCAAACATATACACACACACATAGATCTAGACAGTCACACCACGAATAAGTCAAGTAAACAGTCGGATATATAGAGATGTAGGCAAACTGCAAATGCACCTGTGTCCACTCTAAAACTAATACACACCCACACCCACACACCCACACACATAGACAAACTCTCCAGCTTCCAATCAGGCGAAATGCTGACCTGACCACCACTGGGCACCAAAATCGAGAAACAAACTAATCGAACTGAAATGCTCCCAACGATTGCCTCATTTCTCGAGAGTGCGCAAAGCTTAAAATTGCAAAATTTCTGTTTTACTGTTTTCTGTTTTACTGTTTTCGTTTTCCTCCTATTTTCCTGTTAGTTGTCCGTTGCAAACATGTCGAGACTTGTTCAAACAAGTTTAAGCGTTGCCCTCGTTTCTAGTTATAGATTAGCTCTACGGGATTTCAGATTGCTGTCGCTAAAGCAAAACTGATAATTAAGTTGAGCATCGAATTTTCTTTATTTTTATTGACGCTGCCTTAATAAAACTTGGCATTTCGACTGCCGTTTTTTTGTTCAGGCCTTTTCTATTACAAAAAAAATGAAGTAACTCGTTCCCAAAACTTGGATTGAAATTGGTTTTTAGTCGAATTTGGTGAAGAAATTTAAATTTTTGCCACTCTTGTTTTTGCTCATAACTATTTATTAATATTGTTGTTGATTATGTTTTAAATGTTCCAAGAGATTAAAAAAATACAAATCTTAAAAAATTAACTTAAAATTAAGAAAAAAAATAATCAATTTTTCTTTATGATCATTAACTATTTGATATTATATATACAACATTTTATTTATGTAATGAGGATTAAAACTTATTCACATTTTTTTGCTTTAAAATAAATGCTTAGGTTTAGTAAATTTAAACGAGAAAATATGGAAAAGAGGTTCAAGGAGACTTTCAATTAGAAAGCAGTAAATTGATTTAATATCACCCTTTGATTCTCATTTAATTTTTTGTTTTTCTTTTTGTATATAAACAATTGGCCGCCGTAAAAGACTAATTAAATTTCAAAAAGCAATTCTCACACAATTTGCATTTTTTCGTTTCATTTTTTCTTGGAGCCTTTCATTTTGCTGGTCGCAGCTGATCCTGGACAGTGGTTTCCATAATCGCCATCTAAATGATGGGGAAAATTGTGCAAGCAACCTTTTTTCCCAATGTTTTTCAGCCGTCTTTTTAATGCAAGCCATCATTTTGGCAAAATTCCCAGCAAATGTTTAACTGACCAAGTGAGCAGGGCTAATAATGCTAAAACTGAAACAAACTGAAAATTCGGCAAGACGAACAAGTTGGCAATGTTGCTGTTAAGTTTCACTGACTGGATTTTTTTTTTTTTTTGGCTTTTACATATATATTTGATGGCACTTTGCTCTCGTTTAATACTCTACATTTTTTTTCTTTTTTGATGTTGTTGTTGTTGTTGTTGTTGTGGAACGACTTCGCACGTTCCGGTTTGCCAGTCTGTCCATCTGTCCGGATGTCTGTCATTACGGCGTCGTGGCAAAGTCGTAAAGTACATTTTTTAATTAGAGTCACGAGTAAAACAAAGCAATTAGTAAGCCTGTCAGAGCAATCCTTTTCTTGCCTTTTGTTGTCCCCACCAATTTCTTGGCTTCGTTTTGTACATTTAATTTTATTTTTTTTTTTTAATTTTGTTTTGGTCAAAATTTAAGCGAGGCTCTGTGAATTATTGAAACACAAGTAAATTACGTTAAAAGCGCAAATTAAAGGAGCGCAACCCTTACTCGCCTTAAGATTCACAATTCTTTGCATTACAAATTGACCTTTTGATAGAACATTTTACGCCAAGTTTACCACGATAAATACAGTCCAACATTTATATAACGTGATTCTGAATTGATCAAGTTATAGCAATTGATAAACTTCAAGCAAAAAAAAGAGAACTTGACTTGTGTAAATACTGAGAATAACCATTAAATATGTATTGCATCGATTGATCGAGTACAGATATTTATATATCTATATAAAGCAATTTGATTTATATTAAAATTTAGGTTTATAAAATGCGTGTTTCCTTAATGAAATAAAATTCATTTCAATTAAATTCTTTTGTTTTATTTATTTATTTATTTTAATCAGATATATTTGGGATAATAAAAAACACTTGCGCTGAAGTCACATCTAAAATGCCAAGTTATAATTAAAGTTTTAAAATTGTAATTTTCATTACGAATGCAAATCGATTTATTGATAAAATAAAATCGAAATGCGATAAATGTGTAGTCCAAAGTTGCTGACACACAAGCCAACGAACCTGGCTAGATCATCGAGTCAGCTGATCAAGAATATATATATGTATATATATATATATATATGTTCCTGCTGCCATTCATTATTTGCTCTTAGCCAACTTGATTAAATGCTACTTATGCATTTTCAATGGGTGCAGAGCATGAAAAGTGAAGGGCAAAGAGTGCTGGTCGAAGAGTGGCCTTTGGTTTATGGAGTTAGTTTAAAAGTTTTGAACTTGCCACCACTTGCGTGACTTGCAACAACAACAAGGACAACAGAATAAAAAAAAAAAAAAATTACCTAAGTTATTAACAGCAGCGGCTCGCTGTGGGCTGGTCGGTTGTGTTGTGGTGTTTAGTTTTTGTGGGTGTTGTGGGCGTGGCAGTTGGCTTTTAGTTTAAGTTTATGGCAATTGTTGTGTATGTGTGTGTGTGTGTGTGTGTGTGAACAAAAACAATTTTTGCGTTCAGATTTGAACTGGTTTTGTGACATTTTCGGTGCAAGCTGCTGGTAGAGTTGGTTTAAGCAACAATATTTATTTCGATGTATTTTGCCAGCACTATTTTATTTATTTTTATTTTTTATTTTTATTTTTATTGCATAGTTTTTCTTTTTTTCTTTTTGAGTTAGTTTCTTGTCGCAGCTGCAGCATCCGCCGTGTACAAAATTTATTACTTGCAAAATGTACATTTTTGTTTTGCTATTTTTTTTTTATTTTTTTTTTCTGTTTACATTTTATATATTTTGTATGCTTTCATTTTTTATGCGTTTCACAAGTTTGCTGTGCCAACTTCAATAAATAGCTTCTATTTGTGGCCAAACTTTAAGTGGTCGAAACTGCACGTTGCCCACTTTTAACACCATCAAAACACACACACACACACACACACACACCCACCCACACAAATCCACAGAAAGTTTGATTGTTTGTTCTCTACTAATGCCATCAGTCGGCAGGCAGAGGAACACCTTTCGTTTATTTTATGTGTGTGTTAAAGATCAAATGAAACCAAATAAAATGCACGACTTTAGCTTAAATATATATATATATATATATATATATATGCACGTGGACACAATAAAGCATATTATTTTAGCATTTGTTTTATTTGCTCGTTGCTAGGCAGTTGCAAAGTGCTTTTGGCCCAGTGTCCCAGCCACAAATGCTAACGGCCTTTTCAACGACTATTATGGCTGGGACAGCAATTGACAATCTGGCGACAGCTACGTGACAGAAGCTTTATTGAGTTCACAGTTAGTTTTCGAAATCTGTTTAATCGCAAGAATCGTATTATTCCAATATATAAGAACATTTTAGTCACAAACAATTTTTTGTATTGCATAAAAGCACAAAATTTATTAAAGACAAATTAAAATTGAAATATTTAAGAGCTTAAATAATTGACAGTTTGGCGCCGCATGAAATGAGTTTTATTTAGCTAAAATTGCGAATTACAATTTCTCGGAAATCAATTGACAAAGTCTCCTTGGAAGGATATTTGTGTTAGTTACCTTCTGTACTCTAGTCGAGTGCCGTTTTCCAAAAATTGAACTGTATTGATTTATGATGGAGGTGTTCCATACACCATAAAAAAAAGAAAAAAAGAAAAAAGAAAAAGAGGACAAAAAATAGAATAGCACACACAAAACTTTGTCTGGGAGAGACGGCAACTCTTGTTCAAAGTTCAATGAAGTATGGAACTGGCCGAGAGTAGACCAATTGGTCTTGGTATTGGTTTAGTTTGGTTTTGGTCACAAGTTGGACTTTACTGCCACAAATAATAAGTGGTGTGTGTGTGTGAGTGTGTGTGCACAACAACAACTCGGGCTTAAAACTTTGTCAAAGTCAAACACAAAGTCGACCAGCTGGGCAGGGTATCTTTTGGGGGGGCGTGAACTCGTTGAGCATTAGGAGTGCATTAGCCGATGATGCATTATTAATGTTTAGCCTTTTTAAGAGTGTAACTGTGTGTGACTGTGTGTGTGCCTGCCCCTCTGTGCACTCATTCTCAGCCCAAACTTATTATTAATTGGGTAGCTTGGGTTGATTGGAGCAACAGAAATGCGGTTTCAGACTTGACCATTTCATGCCAGTACCAATTATGGGACAAAAGATAAAGATAAGTTTCAACATGTGCGTGTCACTCCTCCATAAAATAAAAGACCCCGTGACCTGTTGCATGACACCCCGCAAGTTAATTACTTTGATTTATTTATTAATTATTTAGCTGCCTCTGTTCGTTTGTGTGTGTGTGTATGTGTGTGTGTGTGTGTGTGTGTGGTTTGTCACAGATTTCAAATTGCACTTAATTACGATTTCATGTTATTACAAATTAACAATGTTGACCAACAGCAAAAAAAAAAATACATATATATTAAAAATGTATATATTACTCTGCATCTTTTGATTAAAAATTATTTACTTTTACCTGTTTATTTGAGAATTTATCCAAATGAAGAAATTTGAGATAACATCTCATTAAATTGACAACTCAGTTGTAAGCAATTTAAAGTCAAAAAACTGTTTAAATTCAACATAATAAGCAAGAAAATAAATATGTAGCTAAGTTTCAAATATTCACAAAATATATTTGCAAATAATATGTAAATTATAAAATAATAATTTAACTTGCTTTCTCGTTTATTTTTATTTGATTTTAGCCACTTTCTTATTGGCTTTTTTGCCAGTTTAGTTTTTGCAATAATTTGTTTTGCTGTTGTGGGGCAAATAACATGTAAAATAAGTTTTCATTATACTCTTTTAGTTAATATAAATTTCTAAAGCGCAGACATTCAACAAAATAGTCTCTGACGCCAAATGCGAACTTTGATTTGTTGTCGCGAATTACAAAATGCAAACAAGCCAATTTTGTTGTGGATTTGTACGGGATATATATATGTTTTTGCTATTGTTTTGCCTGATATACTGAGATGTTGACTGAAATTGTCGTTGGTTGTGGCACAGAGCAAAAAGTATCTTTTGAGTTTCCGCTGTCAATATTTACGCTTCGTTTCGGCTGTGGAACTTTGTTATTAGAAAAGTTTTAATGTATTTGGCAAAGACTCGAAAATGAACGAATAACGCAGCACAACAAGCCTACACATGACCATTGTATGAGTGTGTGAGTGTGTGTGTGTGTGTGTGAGTGTGTATGCATATTTATAAGCCAAAATGAAAAGGCAGCTCTCGGACTTGGTAATGGCTTGTGACCGTATTAACTATCGGCAAGTTAAGTAAAAACTTTACAAATCCAGGTAAGACTGTTTGGGCCATAAACATTTAAATAACTGGACATTTGGCAAATTAAATTCTGACATCAAATGCAACTTTGTTGGCCAAAATTTTACCCATTTGAGATGCCAACAAATGCTTGATAAGCGAATTTAATTTGATTAACTTGACACACAAAAATTCCCATTATAATAAGTCTCAGTTCGTATTTGATTTGTATTAAAATCAATTGAGTTAAACAACAAGAATGAAATATGTACATAAAATTAGAACATTGTTTTAATAAACTAGAAAATTCTGTTTACTTCAAACAGTTGAAAAATGCTGTCTCAGTTGACTTATCTATGGAAATGTCCAATAAAAATGCATATTTAATATGCAATTTTCAACAAACACGTTTTAAGCCAGAAATCTCAAAAACGTTTAGAGTTAACAATGTGATTTTCAAGAGATTAGAATCTATAAATTGATTTATGTGTCAGCTTCAAGCAAGTCGTGTGACATACATATATATATATTATATATATATTTATATTAAATGCCAGAAGATGGCAATTTTAACAGAAATATTGATTTACGCTGGAGGCAATAATACTTGCAACAGAAAATATTAAAGTCTTTAAGAATTATAAATGACACTATTCATCGATAAACAGACGGAATTAGAAAGAGTATTTATTTATTCAGTGTATTCCGATTGCCAGCTAAAAACTAACAATTACAATTTGAAGCAGTGCACAAAAAGTTTGGTAAATCCAGTTTTATTATCAAGTTCAAATCGAAGTCGAAAGTGTTTATTCAAATGAGCTAAACACATGTGAGAAATGTGCGCTCAATCGAATATCACATTCGATTTCGATATAATATAATATTAACCTTTAGTCTTCATTTCTCAGGTAAGTTTACGCTCTGGTTCTCCGGCAGCGTCGAGTGGCTGCACTTGTTTCCGGCTCTTTTTCATATACGTATTGTAATAGAAATCAAAGAACATGGAGAACATGAAGATGTTCTGTGTGAATCCAACGAACGCCACAAGCGGTGGAAACTTGCATGGATTGTGCACGATCACAAGGAGGAAATGGAACGCAAGATAGCCAAATTGGAGCAACTGCAGCTGGGTGATGTGACGCTTCCATCGCTGCACCTTTCTGCCAGACGAGGTGACAAAATAATACGTATACATTACAACATGCACCAGCAGATTGATCAGGCCCAATAAGGTGGCATGGGAACCGCTCAGGAAATTCATATAGACGAACACGGCAAAGACCATCCCAGCGTGATGATAAACATGCAGGAAGCTCACCTGCGATGTCTTCTTGCGCAACACGATAAAGATCTGGAAGGACGAAGACCGGATTGGATTTGATTGGATTGCATTGGTATTTGGATTAGCTTGGTTCGAGGATCATCATCGATTTGCAAAACTGACCGTATCGAGCAGATCGAGATATTTTAGTATATTGTAAGCAAAACTTGCATGGACGATGCCCATCATTTGTGGCGTTGTATTGTGATGAGCCACGGGCTGGCACGTTAAACTGAATCCCGGGCAAAATAATATATAGTACAAGGCAAATAAGAAAACTGCCAGATTTGCCACCACTTGTACAAGATTGTATAATTGCATCACAAAATGGAGTTGAAATGGTCGACGTTTCTCCATCCATTTGGGTCCGAAATGTAGCACAAACAACAAATAGAGTCCATTAATAAAAAACATGTTCCACATGCTCCCAACGAAGGGCAAGTGGGCGATACGTGGATCTTTGTGCTGCTCGAACTGATCCATCATCTGGTTATACACATAGGCGACAATGTTGGACGCCATTCTCACACAGGACTCGCTTGTCTCGCGTTTTCTCTACTTTGCTCTCTTGGAGAAAAAAAACTTGAACAATTGAACCGTCTGCGATATGCACAGCTAGAGAGTCGCCACGAATCTGAATGCCACACATGTTGCTTAGCTGATCGATTGCCCGCCGATTCGTGGGCTATGTTAATGACCTTTTAATGAGAAGCTCGACGATAGCCCAATTGACTTATGGTAATGTCTGAGGGTTAACAACATTGTTGCACTTCATACATACAATTTTCGGTATAATACATATTTATCGGGTTGTCAACACTGTTGCTTCAAACTATGAATTCAATATGGGCACTTATCGATTTACAAACTAGCCAAAATAAATCGAACTGAGACCTATTTCATTTTAAGTGAATATATTAGATAAACAAATGCATTACATTTCAAGTTTTTATTTTCTGAAGGCCTTTTTGGTTTTTTTTTTTAAATAATTACAATGATTTAGTGTGTGTGTGTGTGTGTGTGTGTGTGTGTGTGTGTAGCATAATTTATTGTTCAAAATTAGTTTGCGTTGTGGCATTAATTAATTATCAGCCAGGCAAGGCGAGCGAGGTTAACTGAGTTCGTAGCGAATACAATCAATAATCATTAAAGAAAATCGAAAAAAAAAAATAAAAATATAAATTACACTTTACTTTGGATTAGATTTCATTTTTAGACAATTTTAGGGGTATTTTGTAGATGATTTGGCTTGGAAAAAAAATAACTTCATTTGAGTTTTTAAAAAACTCAAGAGGCATTTTTTTACTTAATTTAAAATATGAAATGTGATGTAGATTAAAAAATAATATACAAAATTGACATATCTTATGTCTTACAATAAATTTTTAAAAAATTAATTTTTAATTATGGTTAAGAATAAAATTAGAGCAAGAATTTCGTTTCGACTGAAAGAACTTACTCAGGTCCGAATTTCTCTCAAAAATTAAAAATCCTTTTTATACATAACAATTCAGTATCAAAAGTTTAAAATGAGTTTATTTTCCTAAAGTAAAAAATTGACTTTTTAATTTTTGGTTTTTTTTTTTCAAAAAATTTAGCAATGAAAGCTTTAAATTTTTAT
Source organism: Drosophila melanosoma (assembly GCA_035042045.1). Classification (NCBI taxonomy): domain Eukaryota; kingdom Metazoa; phylum Arthropoda; class Insecta; order Diptera; family Drosophilidae; genus Drosophila; species Drosophila melanosoma. The sequence goes on along the minus strand of JAWNLY010000055.1, from coordinate 2,109,149 downwards.
TTCAAATTCAAACAGTCATATCTTCGGCATTAATAAGTTACTCAGTTCCGAATTTCTTTCAGCAATTTGAAGTTCTTTTTGTTGGACTCGTCTAAGATTGGTTTGGATTTGGCAACATTGCAACTGTGTGCAACTGCAACTGCAACTGTCGAAGCTAAGTAAAATTCAATCGACCTTGTCTGCAGTAATGGAGTGATGGGTGGGTTGGGTGGTTGCTTGTCCTACCTGACCTTGCCGTGTTGGATGTGTGCGCGGGCAGACATTGAGTCAGCAGCACCTTCTTGTTGGCCAAAGACCATAATTTGCATTTTGTTCGCTGCTGCTGCTGCTGCTGCTGCGGAATATGACAATAAACGCGGCTGCAGCTCATTTGCACAAATAAGCCATAAGCGAGTCGAGTTGACTCAACTGGAGTTGAGTTTTGGCTTGGTTTGGTTTTGGCCATCTTGCATGCACGTTGAAGTGCCATTGGTAGTGTAATAACCATAATGCCAACGTTTACGGCCACAGCAAACAACAAAAATAATAATGGTAATCATTTTGCCGTTCGCCGGAAGTATGCAAATATACGAGATGGCCACGACGATGGCAATGGCGTTGCCAATGTCGATGAGGAACCGCTTTAGCCATGAACTGAAACTCAAGGATATGTTCAGGTGTTGGCTGGGCTGGGCTTGGCTTCGCTTGGGTTGGGTTGGCATCAAGCACCAAGGACTAAGGACCACGTCTAGGCGCCAGACTTCAGCTACAGCAAAAAGAAAGTTTTATTTTCTTTTTTTTTCTTTTTTGCTGCAAATGATGCGTTAATGAACGTGCCACATACACAGAGTAAACAGCGGGCGGAAAGCAAATATATGTATGAATATATTTCTCTCTCTTTCTCTCTCTCTTTTGATGTGTGTGTGTTTGTCTCTGTCTGTTAAAGTGCCCCAGTAAATGAAAATAATAATATCTTTGGGCAGGAAATGAAGGGAAATTCAACAGGAAACTTTTGTGACGTGCCCGCAAACACTTTGTGCAAAGAAACCGATTCTCTTTGTTCAGTGTTTTTATGTGTGTGTGTGTGTGTTGCTGTGTGTGTTGCTGTGTGTGTATTAGTGTGTGTGTTTGTATTTTTGTTTTTGTTGTCGCGTATAATATATAAAAACTAATGCCGCTTTTTTTCTCTCTTAGTTTTTGTAAATTTCTAGGCCCATTTTTATCAGCGTTCAACTTGAATTTTTGCCATTTATTTTTTTTTAACTTGTTTATTTGAATATTTTTTTTTTTCAACGATTTGGCGCAAAACAAAAAAATTTAAAAAGTGCTGTCGTAAAAATAAATCGCTTCGAATTGTAATGCTGATGATAGTGCTTGTTAGCACTCACTGTTTGTTTCTGGGGCCATGTGGCAACCAGTTACCTTATTTAACAGCAGCTGCTGCTGCAACAGTTTGACTATCAGCCAAGCGTAATAAAATCTTATGCAACGCCGTCCTTGCAACCATTTGCATTGTGAAATGCAAAATGTGAATGCGATGAGCAGTTTCAGTGTGTAATTATCGTCCTGGCAAGTGAGCGTGTTAATGGCTTCATTTTAAGAACTTAAGTGCCCTTTAATTGTCAAGATTATTACAGTGATTTTCAGCAATCGCATCGAATGCTCAATATATTTTGTAATTATAATTATCACAAATTTCATCAAAATTTAGCTTCAAGGGTATTTTATTATAAGCATAATCAGAGCATAAATGAATCCTGTAAAGTTGAAGTCTGTCAACGGCATGTTAATAATGCGATTTGTGAATCCTTTGACAACCAAATGGGAAACAATAGTAACTTTTAACTACTCAAGAATAATGTGAAAATTACTCGAAATCAATAAAGAGATAATTTTAAATTAAGCAGAAAGAAAGAAGCATACTGCTTTTTGTTTTGTTAAATTAAGTTATGTTTTTAGATAATAAAAGAATTATTTCCTATCAGCCAGTATCCTAAGTTCTTTCGAATCTTATTTACCTCTCCCAAAGATGAGATGAAGTAGTGCCTTTAGTGGCTTTGCCATGACAACTTATCCGCAGAACAATCTCTCCCAATCTGTATTGAAATCTCGAGAAGTGATCTGTAATATTTCCTTACGGTTTTCGAGTCTGTCAGCAAAACAATATAAATTGTATTTTACATGCGTTTTATATATGTTTCACTTGAAATAATATACAAAACTTATGAATCAAAACTAACATTTGATTTATTAAAAATTGTTTGAAATATGTGAGTTAAAAGTTCCAGTTCCAAAGAGGGTTTCAAAACAGTTTTTAATACGCATAAATACGCATAAATACTATTTTTAAGAAGTGTATAAATTAATATAAATATTTTTTTAATTTTGCTTAACATTTTGTCAATTATTATGAATTAATTTTGTTTTATATTTTTTTTATAAATATATATTTGTTTGTGTTTTATTTTTTTTTTTATATTAGTTGAGGGCTATATAAATGCATAAATAAATATGAAAACCTTTTTAAAGTATTAATTAAATTAATTTTTATTTATATAGAATTATAATTTTCGTTGTATTTTCATATATTTAGTTGATGATAAATATGAAAACAGTTTTTAAGTACTCAACCTGCTTGTAAAATTTATTATTGATAAATTATTTTTGATTATTAATTATTGATTATCAATATTTGCTATATTATTAATAAATAGTTATAAATTTCAATTACGCAGTGCTAATATTTGTCTATATAAATTTAAGTTGGCCGAGTAAATAGAAACTTTAATCGTCGTCAGTCGTCCATGGAAAGGTTTTTCATTTAAATTTAAATTTTAATATTTTTGTGATTTTTGATTTTGCAATTGGCTTTTGTGTTTGTGAGAAGCACTGCGGGAATTTGTTTTTTTTTTTTTTTGCTTTCCCTTGTAATACGAAACTGAAAGTGAAAAAAAAAAAATCAACTACACAAAATGATATCATAGTTTTTTGACAAATATCTAAATCAATAGGCATTTCCCGTTATCGGTGGAAAGTCAAAAAAAAAAAAAAAAAATTCACTTTCTGTATGGAATGACAGAGGCATATGATGGGAATAAAAAGAGTTGGGCAAAAAATATGACAAACAATCAAAACGTATTTGGAAAAAACCGCAACATGGCCAACAAAACATGCCAGCTGAGCCAGAGATTTGTTACGCAGCAGCAGCCGTCCTGGACGGATCCAGCACAGTGTGTGTGTGTGTGTGTGTGTGTGCGGATTTGGGCTGGTGGTTTCTAGTTGATGGAGATGGGGTACGGCCGTGGCGTGAAGTGGGAAAAATAGCTTTGCCGTTGTTGCACAGAGGCGGAGGACTGATGAAAATTTATTGCTGCCAACATACCCAAAGGGATTCGCAAATATAATACTACTCCAACCACAGCGGGGCGGTGCCAACAACAGTTGGAGCAAGACAGACGTCGACGTCGACGTCGACAGAGGCAAAGGCAGAGACAAAGGCAGAGGCAGAGGCAGAGGCAGATGCAGAGACTGATGCAGTGGCTGTAGCAGTGGCAATAGTAGTAGCAGTGGCAGTAGCAGTGGCATCGGCATCGACTCCATACAAACACGTACAACATGTCATGCAGTTTGCCTGCCACACGCTGTTGCCAGTCGCTCATTGCTATGCATGCATGTGTGTGTGTGTGTGTGTGTGTGTGTGTAAAATGTATGTTGGATGGGCGTGCGTATGCGGCAATACTAAACCTATGAAAAATTTCGCACAACAGCAAAAGCAAAACATATAAAATGCGGTTTTTCGCCGCACCGAAGAACAAATCTGAACACAACAAAAAAAAAAAGAAGAAAAACAAAACAAAAAAGAAGAAATTTGTTTGAAAAATATGTGTGTAAGTATGACAGCTAGAACATGTTATAGAACAAGCTCTATACACATGTGTATTAGTGTGTGTGTGTGTGTAAGTGTGTGTGTGTGTGTGTGTGTGTAGCGTGGGCAGCTTAACCAAGCTGCAAGCTGCAAGCAGACTTCATGTTTTGTTATGAAAATTTAAGTGAAATCACTAAAAATGCCAAACAAAACTGCTAAAAATATCTGGGCAGGTTGAGAGCCAAAAACGACACACACACACACACACTCACACACACACACACACACACACACACACACACACACACACACACACACGAAAAGGCTATTCACATGGAAAACATTTGCTGGGGCTACGTGTGCACTTTTCGCTTGTTGTTTTTTTTATTTGTTTTACTACAACTACAACAACAACAACAACAAGAACAATAACAACAACAGCAACAAATACAACTAAAACCACAACATTTATGAAGAATTGTTGTCAGTTTATAAAATGTTGACTGACTGCCAGTTAATGTGCATCCTTCAAGTGCTTACAAGCGGCGCAACTCGGCATTACGTGCAACAGATTCAGATTGCAGTAATAGACGACACTACACTGCGCCAAATCAAAAAAAAAAAAAAATGTGCAAAAAATGTGCATTTAGTAAATATACAATTTATATGCAATTTTTTGTGGGAATTTTATTTAAAAAAAAGTTGACTTTCATAAATGAAAAATTTAGCACGTTTTTTTCTCGTATTTACTTCATTTCTTTTCCAGTGTAACATAATGTTCTGTGTGTGTGTGTGTGTGTGTGTGTCGTTGAAAACATGACTCGCATAATGGTTGAAATAAAGTGTTGTATGCTGATTTCAGCTGCAACGGTGGGTGCTGTGGTAGCTATCACAACGTGCCACAAAAGAGTTTTCAGCTAATGGCTCCGGCTACTCAATAAACATTTGTCAAGGGGAACAAGGGGCAGACGTACACCCAAGGCGATGCAATAATGTTCGTCCTTTGTCCTTGTGCTGGCCTGATTGTGAGCCATGCGTTTGCCTTCAGTTGGAAATTTTATTGACTTGTGCAGCCAAAAAAAAAAAAAAAGAAGCAAAAACATAAAGCGCCCAAAACAGGAACAGCAACAGCAACTGACAAGAATCGGCAAAGCTAGTGCACAAAAATTTATGATCAGTGACAAAAGCACATTTCCACCTGTGATATACATTTATTCCCCCTCCCCCACCCCCTCGTAACACAACTCCCCTCGCAACCCCTATCGTGTGTTAGTATTTGTTTTGGTTTCCTACTTTTTTGTTTATTGCACAGAACACGCCTTTTCAATGCCATTGTTACACACACACACACACATAGATATAAGGTGTGTGTGTGTGTGTGTGTGTGGGTGGAGTGTCCCCGCCCCCGGGTCGACACCAAAAACAAAAAAAAAAAAACCATTGGCAATTCCACGCTGCGACACGCATCGATGGTCGTTTTTTATGCGCTTCGCAGTTTTCACATATTTTTCTTTTTTCCTTTTCCTTTTTTTTTTTTTTGTTTTTTAGCTGTGCCTTGGATTTTTGCGATAATGGAGACAAATGTGGGGCTCTTAAATTTATCGATTGGTTTACTCGGGTTTTGTTAAAAGTTGCGCAAGGCTGCAAAATATGGCCGTGGCATGTGAATTGTGTTTTCGTGCAGGTAGAGTTTTTTTTTTTTTTTTTGGGGGGGGGGGGGGGAGGGGGCCATTCCAGGCCCAGATTTAAGTGCTTAAAGCCGCACGTTAAGACGAGGCGGCGTTGTGGGACGGTGCGGTACGTGGCCACCTGAACTTTCAATTTATTTCTTGTTTTTACTTGCCTAATAGAAGAAAAGCAAAGACTTCCTCTTCTTCCTCTTCTTCCTCTTCATCCTCTTCATCGTCTTCATCGTTGTTTGGCCAACGGGCAAACACTCAATGAATTGCGCTTCTTACCAGGCTAAACTGCTGCGAAAGATAAGCCAACTATTTGTGCAATGCGTTCCGCATACGCTTTCAGCTGCCCCCTCCCCCCACCGCTGTCCACCCCCCTTGCTGTACACCCGCTGTCAGCAAACTGCTGCAGCAAGTTCTTTGGAATTTGCCCTGCAGAAACTTTCAAATTGAAAGTTCATCGCATTTTGGCAGCTGTGCCAGCATCCAGAAAACAACTGCAAAGACGCAGCTGGCAGGCAAATTTGTTGGGCATTTGTCAGCGTCCATCGCAACTTGGCTTAAATGCTTGGCCAACTCAACACCGGTGTGTCTTTAAGGTGTGCCAGATAACGGATTAAGTGAGTGTCTCTTTTCAAATCCTACTCAATCCTATGCATATTTTAAAAGCGATTTCTAACCCATCACGCTGCTCCGCAAATGACAGACTTTCCCTGTCGATTTGGGTTTTAACATTAAATATGGCAAAACGTGCTCGAGAATCATCACGGCTGGATTTGTGCTGCGTTGCATTCACATTTAAATCGGGATTGAGTTGCAATTGCTCTTTCTGTCTGTGTGTGCTTGTGGTGTGTGTGTGTGTGTGTGGTGTGTGTGTGTGTGAATGCGAGTGCTTGCGCATTTGCATTATGCGAAAATATAAGTGCAACTAATTTTGAGTGCCATGTAAACTGAAACGAGCACTGGTCGAGTGGCAGATGCCCCGCAATCTAGTTTTTTTTTTTTTTTTTTTTTTATGTTTACAACAAAATTGAAACAATTTACAATAAATTCCTAAGAAAAATCGAGCTAATCAAGTTTATTTCTAAACTAGCATTCGAGAAATCCATTTTCATTTAGAACTCCAGCAAGAATTTTGTCCAAAAACTACGCTTTGCATTTATACTTTTTTTTTATTAATTTTTACTAATGTTTGGAAATATATTTCTAATTAATAAAAAAAGATCATCTTTAATTATTAATAAATTCTTTTATTATATTTATTAATTAATTCTGAAAACCAGAAATTTTTTCTAGAACAATTCGACATTTTTTCTAACTGTATTATTACCAATGTTTGAGGTCCCTAATCAAGCTTATTATCCAAACTAGCATTCGAGAAATCAATTTTCATTTGCTATTTTCAGAAATTCAGCCAGAATTCGGTCTAAAAACAACGTTTTGCATTTATACTTTTTAGTAATTTTTACTTTTTAGTAATTTATTGTTAAGAAATATGTTTATAAAAAATTTTTAAAAAATTATCTTTTTAAATTAATAAATTATTTTAATGTATTTATTAATTAATACTGATAACCTGATTTGTTTTTTTTTATAACTTTTTCACCTTTTTTTAATTGTATTATTAATAAGTAATACTATTAATTTTTTTGAAATCGCTTTAAATACAAATTAAAAACAAATTAAATACAAAGTAAAAATTTTATATTTTCCACATAGATTTGCTCAACTTGATAAAGCTCAATTTGGACTGTATGAAATTTATAGGGTATACAAAATGTGGTTGTATGAGAGAAATGCGCTTACACATTAAATACATAAGCACGGGCAGAGCTACCCCCCCCCCAAACCACTAACCCACCCCACTACACCCGCATCCAACAAGCGAGAGTCCACAATCGCATCAGAATTGCTGCAGGCTTATGCTTCTTTACTATTTGCTTGGGATGGCATTGTTGTAGTTGGCCAAGTCGTGACTATGGCGGCAACTTGGTCTGTTAGATTGCAGGCAACTGGCGAATCACTTACCTCGATTTGAAATGGCGGCATTGGCAGCGTAGCCGTTGCCGTGCAGCAACCACCCCAGGCTAATTACAATCAAAATGGGGCAATTCATTTTGAGTGCCCCACGATTGTGGCCGTGTGCACCAGCTGCAGTTGCAACAGTGGCAGCTTTTCCGCGACTTATGCTACGTGTAATGATTCTCATTGTTGCGCCAGTTTACACGACTCGTACACGATGCGTATACGCAATGTGGATTATTCTTTGCCTTTGAACACGGTTTGTCTCCTTCAAGTGTTAAATTTTCATTTGTTAAGTTGCACTGTGTTTTTTTTATATATTTTTTTTGTTTTTTAACTTTTGTTTTCGCCTACTTTGATCAGTTTGAAAAATGTTTCGCTTTAGTTGGAAATCTTTTCCTGGGTTGCCTCAACTAATTGGCAAAAGGTGACGTGCCGCAAGCGTTCGGCGTGTTGCACACACGTTTGGTTTGACTTTGACAAATTGCTGCTGTACGCGTTGCATTCCACGACCACATTTAAATGTGGCACTTGATTTGCCTCGTTTTTTAATTGCCTAAAGGAATGGAAGAAACAGAAAGTGAAAGTTTAATTAGTTTCTGAGTCGTCTATGAAAAAGTAATCAAAGGCGATTTTTATGTTAAAAATTTATAATTGTCAATTTTAAGCTTCATTCGTTTTTTCTTAAACTAAATTTATCCAGATATTTGTCTTTGCTTAAACATTATCTTTATATATATACAATATATATATGATTAAAATAAAATAAAATTGAATCAAATTTAACTCAATTTCTTATTGTCTTGTTGAATTTCATTTTATATTCAATTTTATTTAATAGTTGCCTTACTCAATTTTAATTCGGTTTCAGTTATTTAATATTCTTATTTATTTAACATTTGCAAAGTTTCCTTGTTCAAGCTTAATTAATTTTTCTCTGTTGGGTTATTTTTGGCATTCTTAGCTTATTCTCATATTTGTATTGTAATGAATATTTAAATTCATTAGTTGATATGATTGTGCAAAAAGAGTGTAAGTTTTTTTTTTGCAACAATGTGAATTTAAATCAAATGATAATTGCAAAACTTATGTGCTTTGTGCAACAGCAACAGAAGCAACAGTCTTAAATTAGTTTCACCCCTTGCCACTAAAAGCCGTTATTTGTGGCACGTAGTGATAATTTTGTAATGCCCCAAAATGCGTTCCCATAACTTCATTGACCCCAAAAATGCCACCACAAATTGCAATAATTCCACAAACAATGCGATTTTTATTTTGCTCTTTTTCGTTTGGTTAGTTTTCTATATGGAAAATATGCTCGGCAGATCGGTAATTTAAATACAAGTGTAACTTTAAAATTTATAGACCAATAATGAATAGCTCTTAAGGACATAGTCACACACACACACACACATGTATCTATATATATATATATATATATATATAGACACTTGGGGACATGTTGAGCACGCCTCTAAGCTGCTCCTGGCTGCTGTCATATTTAAAGTCAAAGTTTTACATAATTTAATGAGTTTGCCTTGCATAATGGGTGAACACACACAGAGGGGGCAGATTTAGAGGGGGTTGCAGGAGCAGAAAGGACGAAGCTGGTCAGCATGCATGGACTTGGGCCCCTTGGCTGTGGGGGGTTAATCCATAGATAAATAAGCAGAAGAGAAAAGTTCAAATTATTTCATTATCACATCCATGCAGGGAAAAACTCAAAGTCACAAAATTGCCCACAAAAAAAGTGCTTAAAGGCTATAAAAACGGTTTTCGTGTGGCTGCCTGCCCCACTCCCCCCCCCCCCCCCATCATCTTTCCCATGTGCGCTGTCTGCCTCGAGGCGAGTCGCAACTGCTCATGAAAAAATAAAGTTATAAATTTAGATTAAAGCATGTAGCCGATACTACTTCCGTGCAGACAGCCAAGCCTACGAAAGCAGCCGCCAAAAGAGGGCGGTGCACTTCTATACTTGCCACCTGCCACCTGCCGCCTGCCACCTGCCACCGATGCTCCGATGCCCCAATGCCGCATGCCATTTGCTCGGCTTACAAAAGCTATTAAAGTCACTGCGTTTGCGACTTGGTTGCTCTATAATTATCTATCGTATTCATTATTGCCACAGACAGTGTGGCAGGCAGTGGGGCAGGCAGTGGGGCAGGCAGACAGCCAGCAAGCCATCAAGTATACGCCACGCCGTTGCCGCGCTTACTTTGTGGCATGTCCTCGAGGAGCAATAAAATATTTGTATCTATTTTGTACGCTGCACAGCCAACTTGGGGTGTCCTGTGTCCTGTGGCGTCTCTAGGTGCCGCTGCTGGTCATGTAATTACTCAAAATGATGCTGCCAAGTCTCTACACTCAAAAAAAAAAAAAACAAATAAATAAATAAAAAACATAATCATAAGAATTTGATATAGAATTAGAAAATTCATATCGCATTGAGACATTAAAATTATGTTGACTCTTTGCACATTTTTATAGGCACTCAAACTAGATGAATAGTGCCTAATTTTTCTTTATGTGTAGCCGCGGGCCAAGCCGGCTGATAAAAGCAGCTTTTATATGCACTGCAGCGCTGTGAGCAAAAGGCTTTTATCGTGTAGGTGGTAAACAGTCGTAAATAAACAGGCCAACATACACATAAAAAAAAAGGGGTGGGGGGAGGGGTAACAGGAATTGGGAGCCATTGGCCATTGTCATCTTTGCTGGCACCTTGGCATTAGTCAGTTGTTGTTGTTGTTGTTGTTTTTGTTGTTTTTGTTGGCCAAGGTTATCAGTTTTATGGTTGTTTGGCCTAGAGATTTTTATATTTATATATATATGTGTGTGTGTGTGTGTGTGTGTGTGTGTGTGCTGTTCCTGCCACATGCTGTGGCGCACACAATTTTCCTTTTCACTTTATTTATGACACACACACAAACACACACACACAGAAAGCAACGGGCAGCTAGAAAAATGTGTCGTTTTGTCTTTTCGTTGTTTTATGGCAAAGGGGTGTTGGCAGGGGGAAGGTACAGGATCTGACAGTAAACACTATATAAATGCTTTTGTACATATTGTTGGCGTGATCAACTGACCTCATTTTGGCATCAGAATACATTTAATACGCCCACAAAACGACTTTAATTATTTATAATGCATTTCATTCATTCATTTTTTAATTTTGATATCCTCTGCTGGGGGGCGCCCCCCAAAACTTATTGCGACTTTCAGACAGTGCTTCCTGTGTCCTGTGGCCTGTGTCCCGTGTCCCATGTCCCATGTCCCGTGTCCTGCAGGCACCTAAATTGTACTTTGCGGTATAATTTCAAAAGCTACAAGTTGGCTGCGCAATTAGTTTAGTTTTTTTGCTCGATTTTTGCTCTGTGTTAAACTGATTTTGCGTCGACGTGCAGCGGCAAAAGGAGCGTAACAAAACCCGCCGGAACGGCGAAAGCCAAGCAAAAGTGGTAAAGACGGGGCAAAAAAAAAAAAAAAACCACATCTTTTGTCAGTTTGGTCGCTGTGGTCGACAAGCGCAACTTTAAAATGGGTTAATTGCATTGTAAACTATGCGAACAAATGGCCAAAACAAGAGCTGAAACTGAGCAGCAACTAAGCAGCCAAGTCAAGCAAATTGGAGCAGCTTCGCCATTTGCCACAGATTCGATTCAAGCAAATTGCTTGCATTTTTTTTTGTTTTTGTATTTTTTTTTTTTGTTTTTGTTCGCTCGCTTTTGTTTTTAGTCAGCCTGTGGCAAGTGCATCATTAGAATTAGCAAAACAAAGTTTGCCAGTCTCTGCCACAGATCAGAATCAGCTGGCAGAGCTCATTTCATGCTTGGCTGCAAACGCATTGAGCAGGTTTTCCCTCCTGTTCTTCTTCTTGTTGTTGTTGTTACAATTGTTGTTGTTGTTGTTGTTGTTGTAATCAAGTCATCAAGCTGGGCGTATTTTAAATACAAAAATCCAACTTGAGCATGCGAGCAATTATCCTGACAGCCCCATCCAAGCGCAGCTACACTCGAAACAAAAATCGACTAGCATTTTGAGCTGAACTGTTTAAATATATATTTAAATATTATTCTATTATTTTGCCATAGTTTTGCATAAATGCGCAGCAAATTTCTAAGTTTGCGTATCTATAAAAAGGTAATTTTATTTATTAAATTATTATATTAAAAATCTTTCTATTTTTCCTTTTCCTTTTTTATTGTTTAGAAAACAATTTCTCAAAAAGCACAATTTTAAAAAATAATGATCCAAAATATAAACTACAGTAAATTTATACTTTTTTGCATTTCCGCTGTAAATAATAAGTCAAAACTATTTGCTATAAAAAGTTAGTATTGTAGGCCATAAAATTAACACAAATTTATAATTAAAGTCGTTTATTAAGTGTACTAAATAATTAATAAAAAAAAACTATTTCTAAAGGTAAAAAATTATAATTTTAAGCAGATATTTCTTAAAATAAATTTTTTTGATTAAAGCGATTTTTTTTTGCGAGTGCATAATGCATGCACAGACAACTTGGAACTGGGAACTGAGGAATAAAGCCAGGTCCAACAAGAATGAAATGTTGATATCGGAATAATGAAAGCGACGCTGGTCTCTGCCACTCGGTTGTTGCCTCTGAGGGATGAGTGAAAACTTGTAAAGTGCGACAACGACGCACAAGCACACCCACACACACACACAACCATTCACACACACACACCCATACACCAACACACAAACAGACACACACACACACACACACACAAGCTTAGTTCAAAGTTCAGGCCGCAAGTTCGCCCAGTCAAAATGAGTCCTGACACAGCAACAATGTGTTGAGTTGCGACACACACACACACACACACACACACATACTGTCACACATACAAGCTGCACCCACTAAAGAACTTCTTCTTCTACTTTTTTTTTTTTTTTTTTGTCATACAAAAGATTCTTAGATGCGCTCGATAAAAGATTATTAAAATGTTCCAAACGAATGGCTCAAGTTCGCAACAGACATAAAGACAGATTCTCAAGTATTTTTGGTGGGGCAGCATAAAGGTTAACTGGAGTTGCAGCCACCACCAACCACTTCAGTCTGTGCGCGTACTTGTGTGTGTCTGTAAAGTTGCCGTCAGTCATCAAGTTTCAATAGCGAAGTACTACTGTACACATATTAAGTTGGGTCGCGGATTTTGCTGAGCTGAGCTGAGCTGAGCTGCTTGCTGCGACATGTGGCACATAAACATGCTTGTATCCACTTGAGCTTGCTACATAATGTTGCATATTATGAATGGATACATACATATACACACACATATCCACATATAGCTATTTCTTAGGCTACTCCCCATGGGCTGTGCCACACCATAAATCTATGTTGCCCACTGGCCAATGGCCAAAGGATCGATGCTGCCTATGATATGGGGATATGAAAATAATTCCAGCATAGTATGCTGAGCTCTTTGATGTTTGTGCTGTGCCGCCGATTGGCCGATTTGCCCCCCCTTGCAACATTGCCACATTGCCGTCTTGTTGCAGCCAGCCGGCTAATGCCATGCATTTTTGCTGAAGCAAACATAACTCATCTATTATGTGCAGGGCGCAGCAAGTCCTTGCCTCTCTCTCTGTGTGTACACTGACAGAAAAAGAACAAACTTTATTGAGGCACAAAACTACTGCACAATTCAAAAATAATGCTAATTATGCATTTGATAACTAATTTTAACTCAATTTTAGTATATATTTTGTTAAAATTGTCTAAATAGTTTTTTCCATTTTTTTCAGTCCATTTTTAATTTAAAATTTATTTGCAAACATTTTAATTTGTGACAAATAATTTGTATTATTAATTTATATAACTTTTTTTATTTTCTCCATGACATATGTAATTGACTTATGTTTTTTTTTCAGTGCAGTTAAAGCATGTATTGGTTTTAGTAGACCCTGGCTCTGTGGATTCACTTAGCAATTACGGCTTTATTTATTATGCCCAAATAAATTATGCCTTGCTGCCACCGGATTGCAATTTCAGCTTTACATTTTTTTTTTTTTTTTTATTGTCTCCTTGTTGCAAAGCACTTGGATTGTGGGGTGCCCCTCGTTTGGTTAGCAGTGCTTAACTACGCCTATGCCTGTGCTGTTGGAAGCCTTTCACGTTATTTGATGTCAACGTCATCAGGATTCAGCAGTGCCTTCAAGTGGAAACAAACAAGAAACCAAACCAAGCCGCGTTGCTGCATCAAATACTGTCAATGTTGGAGTTTGGATTATTGTGTGCCAAAGCAAGTCATGTGGACACAGTTGAATATATTGTTTGTACCTGTATATTGGCCAATTCTCAGTTGACTATTAGCCCAGTTAGTGGTAGAGGCAGAGTTGAAGCTGAGGCTGCTGTTAAATTGTTATTTCCTTTGATACATTTTAAGTTAACACACACAATTAATTATGCAAATTTCATTCAATTCAATTCAAATAAATTCAATTGAATAAGTGCATATTAAACATACAAAACAAACTTTGAAATTTAAATTCAATATTGTTTAGTTTAGTTTAGTTTGACAGCAAACTCTAAAGCTGACCTCTAAAACCATCATATGACTTTTACCACAAATATCGAACACAACACAAAGCCATAAATCAAATCAAATGGCAACATGAAAAATTGGCAACATAAAAACCGCAGCCAAAACCATTATTCCAAATTTCTACTATGTTGTGGCAAAAACATGCTATTTTTATTTTATGTATTTTCATTTATTTATTGTATTATTCTTCTATTTTTTTTTTATTTTTTTTTTGTTTTTTTTTTGGTTTAGTTAAGAGGTTAAACGCCTAACCGCATTGAATGACAATCAGCATACATAAAGCTATATAGAAGCCCAATCATGGAACAGTGGGGAAATGGGCGCCACATGCCACATGCCACAAGCCGATGGCAATCTGTTGCCACCTACAATAAGTAAATATTGAAGTAAATATTGTAAACAAACGCACCAAGTAAACACACATAAATAAATAAGCTCCGTGTGCAAAAAAAAAAAAAAAAAAAATCAAAAACCACAAGGAAAACTCGCTGATGACTAGAAAAATCGAAGTACAAAAATGGGGATTGGGTTGGTATTTCGATTGGGTTAGGGTTGATTGCTGATAAGAGGCAGATATTGAAAGTAAATCCACATGGTATCTGACATAAAAGTAGCTAACAACAAACCGCATATATGAAAATGCACGACCAATAAATACCCTGTATAAAATTGAGCTATTTCTCCACAATTTACACATTTTTAGTTGAAATAGATATGAGCAAAAAAGATTGCGATTTCGCCACATATTAGTTATATTTGTTTTGACTGTGACTTTTCAGTCAAAGGGAAAAGTTGCTTGGGTTAACCCAATGTCAAATATGACAACCAACAATGAACAACGCACATGTCCAAGTTGGCCCAAACAAAAGCAGCTGCTGTGATGGCAAACATAATATGTTTTGGCCAACATTAGCCGGCTCAAATTTGCGTGAAAGCCTTTACGAAGTGACAAACATGTGCAGCTGCACAGGTCAATCCCCAAAGGACACTCAGGATCAGGTTATTTGAATTAGGTAGGTTAAACAGTTTAATGCAGTTAACAAAATTGTTGATTTGATGATGATGAATTCATAATTCAGGCCAGTTAAGCTGTTGTTTGGTATTAATAATAAGCAGATAGATGAGATGTAATTCATCTGTCTCGCATTACTTTCCTGAATGTTAAATTTTTTAGTCTGCTTTGAATTTTATTTTAGGCTTGCTTAAACCTGGCAACACATTTTGTTGTCTTTAACATTTTTATTATTTTAATTTGTTGTGTATTAATTTTATTATTATATTTATTATATAATTTAATATTTATTTAAATTAATTGTTAATTTATGTTTTTAAATTAAATATAAACTAATAATATTTAGAATTTATGTCTTGTTTAGTCGAAACTAGCTTACCATTTTACTATCGACTATTGTCAATCCCAAAATCAATATTTATATTTGTTATACTTTTTAAATAATCTTTTTAAAAAATTTAATTTAAAAACTATAAATTAGGTTTTTTTTGTGAATTATTGTACATTTTCTCTCAGAATGTCTTGTTTAAATTCTTTACCAGCTTACCAGATATTTTACCTTCGACTATTGTCAATCCCAAAACCCATTTACATATTTCTTGTACATTTAAGAAATTATTTTTTGTAGAAATGTAATCTAAAAATAAGTAAATAAATACATAGACTTTTTAAACAATTTAATTTGAAAATTATAAATTAGTTTGTTTTTTAGATTATTCTAAATTTTCACTCAGGATGATTAATGCTTGAAATGCTTCTGTCTAAATCAATTTTGTCTTTGTACCAAGCAAAAAAACAGCGGGTTTAAGAGGAGACTTGCTTTAATTTATAGGTTATCATAAGCAGACTCTACAAGTAAGTGGGAAAGAGAGAGAGAGAGGGAGAGAGGGAGAGAGGGAGAGAGAGAGAGAGAGAGAGTAGCTTGACTGAAGTTGATGGCCCACCTGATGGACAGCTAAGACGAGTCAAGTCAGTCTATACAAATGTTGAGGAAGTCTATTTTGCTGCCAACGTTGACAGAAGGCTCATTAATTTCAGTGACAGTCGTTGCTCTCAGTGCGTGTGCTTATTTTGCTGTTGCTGGCACAAAAGACACTGTCAAATTTAAGTAAGAGCCATAAGTTTACCGTTACTCACATGTCCAGGCGACCAGGTTTGCACAATAATCGCGAACCTGTCACACTTGACGGCACAAATTGACCGGCCGGATGGGGAAAGGGCTCGACTGTCAGCAAGGAGCAAGGAGCAAGGAGCGAGGATGTGATTGGGGGGGTGGGTTGGGGCAGGTTGGGTGATAACGTGTCGCATGTAGTCAGGGTGAAATGTTCACCTTTTGTTTGCAGCGACAGCTCGATAGCCAAAGTACACGATTTCTGTGACAGTTGACAAATTGGTTATGCAAAGCAACCGTGTTTAGCCTGACGAACAACGTGTAGATATGTCTGAGATTGACATGTCATACACTCGCAGAAAATGGGCAATCCTAAAGCCCAGTCGACACTAATCCGAACTTCTAACGTACTTGTTCTTAGCTAATGCAAATTTAATATTCGTTGAAGAAATCGTTTGATTATGCTACGAATATGAAAAAACGCACTAAATATTTAATAATTTAAATAATTTATTGAATGCTTGATTTAAGCAAACTTAAATTGATTAAGCAACTTGATGACTTTAAATTAAGCTAAGCACAAGTTGCGAAATTCGTAGCAATATTTAATAGCAAAAACTAATATGAAAAATATGCTATTTTTCTAGCAACATCGCAAGCTAATCAGATCAATTGCTATGCTCTCGCATAGCTTTGCTATAGCTCTCGTATTGCTCTGCTTTGCTCTCACTTTGCTCTGCTTTGCTCTCACTTTGCTCTGCTATGCTCTCACTTTGCTCTGCTACAGAGAGCATAATTAAATATTTCTAACTTTTGCTACTTGCCTGCTATTTTCTCTGCTTTTGCGCTATTAAAGTGCGTAGCAGTAGCAATTTTACTGCTCTAATTTTAATAACTCTTCATACACTATGATTTCGCACTGTGTATGTTTTGGGGCTGTGTAGTCAGCAAATTAAGCAGCATGTTTACAGAAACATCAATGGCAGTTGAGCGCTGCTACCAAAAATTCAGCACGACAAATGAAAATCAAGAAAACAGCTAATTAGTTGTTAGCTGTTCATGTTTTCGTTTAGCTGCTCGGGTTAATTAATAATCGTGTCTTGAAATTTCAATTGCAGTCAGCCCGAATTAGGCAAGTAAAAGTCGGCGGAATAAAAGCCATATGCTCTCAGTTTTTTGGGGCACTTGCTTCATATATATATATATATATATATATATATATATATGCTTGTGTATATGGAAAAAAGTTTGAGGCAGTGACTGTGTCGTGGCTGTCAGCGGCACATGCTAAACACTTTTTCAAAGCCCCCCCCCCCCCCTCCCCCCACCACTTCCCTGCTCCGCTGCTCAACTCTGCTAGTTTCCCTAAACTTTCGTCGTGTGTGTGTGTGTGTGTGGCGGCACAAAAGCTGTTGCTTGCTTTTCTGCTTAGGCGTTGGCTTAATGCCTCAGCCGCAGGGGCAAGGTTCGTTGGCAGGGGGCGGGGGGCACTGCCTTACTGCCTTATGTTGAGTTGAGACGAGTCGAGTTGAGTTGAGCTTGCTGCTGGCCATAGAAAAAGTTTTTCTTTTGAATTTTTGTTCTTTGGCCTATGTTTTCTTTCGAGCCGTTGACTTTGACTTGCTTTGCTGCTATTAACTATAATTACCACATTAAACGGCAAAGTGTCTTAATATTCAATTATAAGTTTCTTCTTTATATTTTGGTTTTGTTTTTTTTATTTTTTTTTATTGGTTTTTGGCTAGTCGAGTATAGTAAACATTTATGTGTGTGTTTTGCGGCGTCTTTCTATTGCCAAAGTTAATACTTATACGCAACACATTTGCTGGGGGGTGTGTGCGAAGTGGAGAGGAGAGAGGGAGGGGGAGGTGTGTCTTTGTTTATTATTGCTTGTCGGTTTAACGACGCTTGAGTGCGTACAAATTATATCACTAAATCTTAATGCGTTTGTATTGCTTTTGATTTTGTGCCAAAGGTTTTTGCTTCGTTTCGCATTTTGCTTCTCAACAATTTTTTGTGTGTGTGTGTGTGTATTGTTTTGGGCCAGCAATGCTGCTGCCAATGGCCATTTGTATCATTTCATGGCAGCATCGATAAAATAAATTGTACAAGGACTGTGCCGTCTAATGGCCTAGTTGAAAGTTTCCACATCAGCGACTAACTTTCGATATTCTGAGTGTGTGTGTGTGTGTGCCACAAATGCTAATGAAATTACGAGCATGCGAGTCAAGAGAGAGAGAGAGAAAGAGTCGACTTGCAACGACTGCTCTTGTAATAAGCATCTTTAATAGTCAAATATAATTTAAGCCCCGCCCTCCCCCCTCCCCCCACACACACAAGCACTTCACCAAACTAATGAGCACTATTAAAAGTCAAAGACAGAGGAGAGAGATGAGGGGCGATTTTCATTTCCATTCGCTGGCAACTACAGAATTTTAATTAACGAATCGCAAAGCGCTAATTTTGCATATTAATAAACACGACACACGGCACACGGCACAGCACCTACAGTAGATCCTTGAAATAGGGGATGGGAATAGGGATGGGTATGGGAATGGGGACTCTCAAGTAAGTAGCAGCGACATGCACAGCCAGGCAATTAATAATTTAGTGTGCACAATTTCAAATTGCTGGTAATTTTAAGCTGTTCAAATTAATTTCAATTCAACTCAAATGTACATGAAAATTTCACCCAAAAGTCAAAAAGGTTCTTAGATAAAAATGAGCTCCTATATTTTAATTAAAATTTCAATATTAATAATCCTCTGTTTTCTTATACATTTTTTTTTATATTTGCATATTTTTTATTACCTATGTTTCTTTTTTTTATTTATTATTATTATTTTTTTACTACCCTAATCTAAAAAAAGCCGCACAAATTTATAGACAAATTCATTAGTTGGATCTGCAAAATTTATATCACAACTGTCATAACTGGGCCAAAACTAGATACCACCCAGCTGTGACATCATTACGGACATGGCCAATAAATGGAAACACATTGCGAGCTGTCAACGTGCAACAAACAGAAAAAGCTTTAATTAATTGGCTGCACTAATTGGTGCTTTCAACAGAAACAGATCTTTAGAAAAATACTACAAATAAAATTCGCACTGAAAACTAGAAACATTTTTTTTCTTTGACAAATAAATAAATATATTTATTTTTGAAAGTCTTTTCACTATTTATAAATATTTTACAAATGTAGAAATGCAAATCCTTTTTTCTTATTTATTTACTAAATTTGTAAAATTCTCGATTTTTAGTGTTGACGTTTGCTGCTCTTTGGTTTAGAGTCCTATTAAGAGTTTTGTATACAAATGAAAAAAAATAACCTGAAAACCTAACCTAAATTGTTTACAAAAAAAAAAAACAGAAGAAAATTCAAGATTTTCAGAGATATTCAGATACAAGCAACGTTTTGGAAATATGTTACGTTTGGCATTTTACACAAATCGATAGTCAAAGTCATGTTAAAATGCCTAAGGCGATTGGGCTTGAATGGGATATTCAATTTAATTATTGGTTTGCTCACAAACAAAATGAAGCATGCAAATAGAGGCATACAAATTGAAATGTCGTTCAAATGCAAATAAAAACATTGGCAAACAAATTCATTAAATTAATGGCACACATGCTGAAACCAGGCCAGAATCATGCCTTTCCAGTTAACATTGATATTGAATTATGTATTTAAAATCAAATGCATTGACTTGACTTGAATTGAGTTGAGTGCTTTTTGCACTTAAAGTTCTGGCCTGAAACCCAATTTAACATGCCAAAAACATTTTCAATTAAAGCCAAATTGTCCAGTTTTGACATGGGCAAAGAGCATTTTAAGGTTAAAATCACTAAATTTGGCCTGGGTTGAATAATCCGCTAAAATTGTTGTATTGCGAAACATTGTTTGCCTGCAGCAAAAACCTACTGTTTTAATTAGACCACAAAATATTGGGAAAAGCGTTTCACACCTTGCCTTAAATGAATTTTGTTTGAAAGTTTAGCGAGTTGCGGTTAAATGGAAAAATTAGAAACTTTTAACTTGAGTGTTTTACGGGAAGTTTCAATTCAACTTGAACAAAATTAATATACGGCAATATTTTTGGGAAAAGGTTAGTTTAAAGTTTTGAGGTGAAAATTATTTTGTCGTTAGAAAATATCTTTGTATAAGTTGAAACCAGAATAAAGCAAAACATTTACAACGTTTGACATTATTATTATTTTTTTATTATTATTCAAGTTAACCTTTCTCACAATATATATGTACAATGGAACGGTTGACGCACAATTGTGAATCCGTTTTTCCTCTTGTTATAGGCAAAAAAAAATAAAGAAAAGCTTTCAGTTTTGACAATAGGAGCAATTTCTATTTAAGGAAAGGTTGAATGGCATCCGCTATGAAAATTGCTGTGGGCTCACAGAAAATATTAATCTAAATGCAAAACCCAACTATATCCGGATTTGATGATTTGCCTTAACAATGCATTTTAACGACAAAAGCTGCGAAAATACAATTTCCCAAATTAAAGCACGAAGTGAACCAAAAAATAGGCAACTTTTGCATGACAGCAACTCAAACAGCAGCAAAATAAAAGGCTTTCCATGCAACATGGCATAAGAATTAGTTTCTGCTGTTACACACACACACACATATATATATATATATATATCTGTGTTAATATATTTCTTGCTAGGCATAGCAAATAGAGGATGTTGCCGGGATAACGCCTGCCAATCCGTCAACAAGTCAGCGCCCTGAGAAAATCCTTGCAAAGATTTGTTATTTGTATTATGAAGAAAGTTTTTTGCCTCAATTCGCGTAGAAAGTTGCCAATGTTGTTGTTATTGTTATTGTTGTTGCTGTTGTGGGAAACCTGTCAGCTGAGGAAAGGCGCGTAATTAGTAGAAACTTGAGCAAAGCTATGAAAAATTACTGCAAATTGGGCGTGAAATTTCTAGCGATTTCTTGATGAAAACACACATTTTTTTTTTGTGCTTTTGTTTTTGTTGAAGAACCTTCACCTTGCAGCAGTGGTGGCAGACTGCCACATATTCATGTGTTGGCCATTAGTCATGCCTGAAAATTAGATTTATAATGTGGCCAAATTTTTCATCGTCTTAAACATTTTTGTAAAGTGGCCCGTGAAGATGAACAGCTGCAGCAATTTCAATTTCAAGAGTAGAAAATTTGAAAATTTTAGGCTCAAGCATTTGAACTTTGTGCGCAAATATTTTGGGTACACAAGCAAAGAGCGACTAAATATTTGGTGCCATGCCCCGTTGAGCATTTACAAATATTATAATAATGATAGTCAAAAGAAAGGTTGCCTGCCAGGCAACACCAACAACAACAACAACAACAACTGTCTTCTTTTAAGCCCAACTCAGTCTGAGACTGTGAAAAAGAAGCAGTCAGAAATGAGATGAGATGAGATGAGAGAGGACTCAACGGAGGGATACATTGCTGACTACCAAAAAATGGGGCAGGATATGCTGACACACACACAAACATTCACAAGTCGTTCAAAAAGCCAGAATAAAATTTAATCAAAAACTTTATAACAACTACCGCCGAAAGAGCTAAAAAAAATATATATTAAATATATAATATGACATTATATATATATATACGTATACAATATATATATATGCATTCCTACATCTAAATGAATTTTGCATCCGTTGCTGAATTTATCTTGTTGCAAGCATCGAATAAGTCTAAGAAAAAGTTTCTCTATAAACTTGAAACTTGCAGTTTAAAAAAATGACTGTCAAGTGACAAAAAAAATAGCTAATTTAATGGGCCAAACAGTAGTTTTAGCCAGCACACTCAAAAGTTGCAATAAAAATGAACAAAGATTATTAACTGAACATATTTTATAAGAAGATTAAAGTTGCAAATGCATTTTTGGATTAAAAGATTGTTATGTAAATTTTTATTGCAAAATTCTCGTACAATTTAGTCCACATCGTTGGGCACGTGTTCAAAAGAAATTATTGGTCGAATAATTTAACGAAATTCCAAATTGCAAATGCCACTATTCATTCAGTTGAACAAATTTATCAGATTGTTCGCATTTCTATATGCTTTTAGTGTATTGCATTTTTTACATGAGCTTTAAACAAATATCACATTTTCAGATCTAAATGTGGAATTCATCAAGAGGACAAAACAAGTTTCCATATGAATTTGTACACCTATTACCATAAAAGCTAAAAAAAAAAAAATACTACAGAAACATTTTTACACAAAAACAACGAATTTAATTTTCACTTGTAATGATTAAAGTTAAAAAAAAAAATGTAAATAAAATCAGCAACATTTTGACATGTTAATGTGGGAATAAAAGCAGTAAAGTGAAAAATCATATTAAAACTTAATGAACACATGAAAGTTAAATTTACTTCAGCATTTAATATATCGATTTTATAAAATAAACATGAAATTTTTTTTTTGTGCTCCTGATTTTCATATTTATAAAAGTTGTTTAAAGTTTAATTGAGTGTTATCAAAATGATTAAAGTATTTAATTTTGAATAAACTGAAACGAAGAGGAAAATTCAGTTTTAAATGCAACATGGCTAAATGCTAGTTGGCCTGGTTAGTTAACTGACTAATCGTATTAAATTAGGACCAAGAAAACTTATTTTCAGACAGCCAGCAAAGCCAAACAATTACAATGCAGTTGCCAGTTGGGGGAAAACGATAAAAAAAACTACAAAAAACAAAAAAAAATGGAGACGTGGCAAGTGAACGGAAAATAACCAATCCAATAGAATTGTTATTGCTTTTTTGTTTTGTTTAGTTTTTGCCAAGTCAAAGGCGATTATAAATTACTTAAAGCGCTTAATGCCCCAACAACGGGCAGAGGACTGGCGGCAAGACAAAGGCAGCAAAGCAACAGGAAAATCTAGCTGAGAGTCGAGAACAACTTGTGGCATGACAAACACATATGCACCACTTCGGCCAGTAGACAACCAACCCACCCACTTCATCATGCCTCACAAGCTGATTAAAGCGTATCATGTACCAGAAAATCCAAAAGCAGACAACATAAAAAAAGCCCAAAACCGCAGCTAGACAAAAGAGCCACGAAAACTGTGGCAGAATGGAATGAAAAAAAAGCGAACTCAAGACGCAAGTAGGCATAAGAAAATCCTCTCAATTGATTATCAATCAATTTTTCGGTGCCAGTGTGTGTATGTGTGTGGGTGTGTGTGCGTGTGTGTGTAACAAAATTGAGGCTAAGAAAAACCAATGAGGCTGAAATTAAATTGAGTGATGCTATTGCTTTGGCTACGACTGTGCTAATGGAATTAAGACTGGCAGTTGCCTCCACAGTGCTTGACAGGTTCTGCCTCGTTAAAAGGTTGTGTGTGTGTATTGTGTGTGTGGGTGTGTGTGTGTGTGTGTGTGTCTCCTACAGTAAAATATTAAGCGACCGCAACTAAATTAGTCGACACAAATCAATTGCATTAGGCGACAGATAGTCAGTTGGATGTGCGTGTCTCTGCCTACACTCAACAAAAAAAAGTAACATAAATTATTTTGTAGAAATAATACACAGATAATTCATTAAAAGGTTTGAAATTAATTTATTAAATTGAAACAATAAATAATAGCTTTAATTAAATATTTTATTTATTTGTATAACTGTAAAATTAACTATAATATTTTATTTATGTTAAATTTTTTATTTAAATTTAAACTTGATAAATAAACTTAAATATTAATATTTATATTAAATATGTGATTTAGTTTCATGAAGAAATTTGCTGACAATTCGTATAAAAAACTTTTAAAGTCAGTTTAATGAGCAAAATATAAACATATTTGCTGAAGTGTATGCCTGTGTGTGAGTGTGTGTATGTGTGTGTGGGTGAGTGTGTGTGGTGTGTGCTGCTGTTGCTGTTGCTGTCCTATATGTGGTTAGGCCAGTTAACCACATCCAAGACAACCGCGACTAACAAAATTGAGATACGCAACACAAAAACAATTCGCAGACTATTGGCCTAATCGGGCACTCAAATAAATGGCAAACCAACAGCTGCAAACGACTTATTTATGCAGCACATTGAGCACAGAGCTAGAGAGAGAGAGAGAGAGATAGATAGCGAAAAAGAAAGTCTGTGTGTGTGTGAGTGTGAGGGAGACAGAAGGCGTGCTCAAATTAAGTCGCTACTAATAATTAAGGATTATTTGGTGCTTGGTTCGACTCAACTGTAAATTCCTGCATATATTTTTTTGCCATTAGCATTAACATAACGGAATAGAAAAATGACAAAAGCAAAACAAAAATTATCCAAATCCAGATGTGCAAGCAAGAATATCAAATAAGTGTGTAAGCTTGCATGTGTGTGTGTGTGTGTGTGTGTGTGTGTTGGGCAATTTTCTTTGTCTGCATATGTTTAGGTGTACATATGTATATATGTAATCTCAAACATATTTATGTGCTTTTGGTTTGCTTTTGCTTTCTTTTCACACGTCGACGGCGCATATTGTTTTTTTTTTCCTTTCTTGTCATTTTCTATTTGTTGATGGAAATTTCAGCATTTTTGGTTGCTCGCATTTTGGCGCCTCTTTTCGGGCCACAAAGCGCCCCACGGCAAAACAATGAAAATTGGTTGTGTTACATTTAACATATATCTTTATATATATATATATATATATATATATATATATGTGTGTGTGTAAATATATTATATACTCGCACGCGTTCTTGGCCAAGTATTGTGTGTGTGTGTGTTTTGTGGCTGAGACGTTGTCGTTTTTTATTGTTAGCGTGTTATTGTTGCCGTATTTATTTGGCAGCCGCAAATGTGGCAAGCAATGCACATTTCTCTACGTCTTTCGCGGTTGCCCGCCCCCCTCTCTACTCCCTCTTCCACATTTTCACACTCCTCTTCAACAACTTAGCCCACTTGCAGAACTCTTGATTTTATTTTTGCTTCGTTTGCTGTGTTGGTTCTGGGTGTTTATTGTGTTTTGGAGTATTATCTCATAAAATCTAAAATGTAAACACTGCCGGCCTAACTTGGCTGGCTGACTTGGCCAAGTTGGCTGGCAGTGTTGGCCAAAGTTGGCTGCTTTTGTCTCTTTAGCACGTACACGTTTATATCCTTAATGCGATATTCAGTGTCCTTTGCCAAGGTGTATTTTATAAGAGTAGCTCACTCTCTCTTTCTCTCTCTCTCTCTCTCTCTATCTCTCTCTCTCTATCTCTCTCTATCTATCTCTCTTTTAAATAATTGCCAGTATTTATATATATTTTCTGTCTAATAATGTTTTGCACTTGGGTGCACTTAAATTAATTACTTTATTTTTCCTAGATATTTATTAGTAGATATATTTTTTTATTTTTTTTTATTTATTATTTATTATATTATTAGAGTGTTTTTGTTTTTCCATTTCATTAATTAAGTAATCCTCAAGTGAATTTTGCAAACAATTTTTAGTTTTTCTTAGGACCAGGTTTTTCATTTGCTTCTAAGCTTCGCAATGAGTTATGGAAAATCTGATTTGAGATTTCTAAATAATTAATTTAAATAAAATTTATGACAATAATTAATTTTTATATTTTTATATGCACTGTAAATATGAATTTAATAAAAACACTTTTTTAATATTAGACATATTTTTTATATATGTAAATAAACAAAAGTAAAAGTGAAGATAATATTTATAAATTTGTTTATATACACTGCAAATGATTACCTTATTGTTGCTAAGAGCCAGAAAAAAAGCACAAACACGTATTTATTATTAAACACTTTTTTATGTATTCCTTTAAGTAATCCTCAAGTGAATGTTATGTTTTAACAGTTAGCAGTTAACAGTTAGTTAATTATTTATTAAGTTAGTTATTTTGGGTTAGTTAAGCACACTCACTAAATTTGTTAATCACATGCACAAATTAAGTAATGGTTGAAGCGAAATTGCTTCACACTCTGTGATTAAGTATCTGTATCTGAGTATCTGCTGTGTCTACCAACTCAAGTTGCATGCATCTT
Organism: Drosophila melanosoma; assembly: GCA_035042045.1. Taxonomy (NCBI): domain Eukaryota; kingdom Metazoa; phylum Arthropoda; class Insecta; order Diptera; family Drosophilidae; genus Drosophila; species Drosophila melanosoma. The sequence goes on along the minus strand of JAWNLY010000055.1, from coordinate 2,082,904 downwards.
TTGTCTGAAGCAGGAGCTGTTTTTTGAAAACGCGAACGCGCGCGCAGCGTGTCAACTTTGTGTAAGAGTTCACTTTCCACTAAACGCTTTTTGCTGAGCGCGTGTTGCCGATTAACGTTGTCTGTTCGTTTGTTCGAGACGCTCGTGCGGTGCCCTTCGTGTGCTGTCGGCTTAAGTCGGCTCGTGTCTGAACTGGCAACGAGAGCGAGCAAAGCAGGCAATTGCGGCGAATTTAACTGTGCGACAAGGAGTAGTTCAAACAGCCAATGGCAGCTTTGAGGAATTTTTCCCACGGCGATCGTCAAAAATATATGTGAAAATATTTGTATATTTTTAATAACTGGTGTATTGTATTATTTATTTAAAGCTTATGTACTTTTTGAGTAGTAATAATAAAATCAAAATAACTTAAGCAGACAGTGAATTTCTCTCACTACCTCTCTCTCTCTCTCTCTCTCGCTCTCTCTCTGTGAGTAAAATTTCTCCACTGACTCCGAATGAATTTCCCTTGTGATGAGGGGTAAATTTCATTTGCAACCCTCGGCAAGTTGCCTGCAACATGTTCGCTGCAAACATTTTGTTTGCGCTCAAACGAAGCCGTTTCATCCTCAACCCACTCCAGGCACACGCCAAAAAATAACGGTGCATGGCCAGCAAAGCAGAGTCGCGTGTAATTAAAACTAAACAGAGGCGCAGATGAGACAAGCGCCAACCTCAACGGCAACCTACACCACGGGTCAGCGCGATAAGAACAGTCGCCGGCAGTTTATTGCACTTGTTTTTTTATTTGTTGTTCTGCGAACTGAATAAAAGCCTTTATAAAATGTCATTATTTTTGATGATGATGATGATGATGTTGATGATGCTGACGGCAATACCGAAAAAAGTCCACAGGTCAGGATTATAAACAAAAGCAGACACATTGGCAGACTCAAAGGCAGTGGCAACTGGCCGTGGCAGGGGCAGTGGCAGTAACAACAACAACAACAACAAAAACGGCGTCACGCAAAATATGCTTTTGTTCTTGGGAGTGGGATAAAAATATGCACGCAGCATACAAAAGCTGTCGTGAAATTAATTTCAACATTTTTCCACGTTTTTTTTTTACGATTTTTTATTTTTTTTTTTGGAGAAAACAGGAAGACAAAATCTGCGTTGCTGGTTTTGAAGCAGAAATTTGCATAAATAAAGTCATAGATGCCGCCGCAGACAGCGAAAGGTGACCAGCTGTGCCACTTTCCACATCATTTTCCCAAAAACATCCAAAATTGCGCCTGTTTTTGTTCGCCAGTTGCCAGTCGCCAGTTGCCAGTCGCCAGTTTCCCATAATTATTTTTGCTTTTGCCGAAAATTGAACATCAACCGCAATTTGACAGGTTTATCGGGGCAAATGTGTAACAAACAACAACAACAAACAACAAACAACAACAACAGCAGCAGCAGCATCAGCACTTTATTTTAACCGTTGCAACATTTTGGGGGGAAATTTAAGATATTTCCATATGAACAGTTAATATTTTCTGCCAGTTTAGTTCAACAATTTAATCAAAAATATATTAAAAAAAAGTTACTAAAAGTGATCAATTAAAAGTTAACTTCGACAAAATACAATTTTCTTAAGATTTAAACTTGCTTTCTATATGCAAAAATATAGAGATTTCGATTTATTAATCTGGTTTATAGTCCAGCTATATTTTATTTATATTTAAGATTTCTTAGTTATATATTGAGACAAATATAATGTCATTAATTATATCAATAAGTTAAATAAATTTCTTCAAAATTCTATTCGAAATTTATTCATCAAAAATATAAAAAAAATGTGATTTGTAATTAGTATTAAATTGATAACAATTATTTAAATAAAAGTTGCATTGTGGCAATTTTCTCAAATATTATATTTGTGAATTTTAATATAAAGTTAAAAAAAAGCAGTAATCAAAAAATTATTTGGCAAGTAATCCTACTAAATTCGGAATTTAATTGTAAAAAAAACAACAAAACAGTTTTTCGAGCAGTTGATAATAGTTTAAAATTTAGCAAAATTATTTCAAAATAACATAATGAAAACTCAACTGTAACAATTTAAAAATTGTCTACTTTTTATTTTAATAAATAGCCTTAGTTCATTTTGTTTCATTGAAAAGAATATATTATTTAATTTGGATTTTAATATATTTTTTTTGTCCATTTTATTTATAAAGCTAAAAAAATAGTTTAATTAAAAATTATATATTTTTTTAGTAGTAGGCAATAAGTCCGAGATAAAACAAAATTTAATTATAAAAAATAAACAACAAAATATGTTTTCGAGCCATTTGTAATTAGTTAAAATCAATTAAAATCATAAATCACAATAACCAAATAAAATTTTCACTGTGACACTTTTAAAATTTTCTAAAATTGTTTTTTTTTCAACAGCATAAAATAATTGTGTTTTTTTTTTCTTTTTTAATAGTAGTCAATAAATCCTAGGGGATTCGGAATTAAATTATAAACAAAAAGGAACAAAAAATGTTTTTCAGCCATTTGTAATTAGTTTTAAAATCATACAAATTATGTCATAATTACAAAATAAAATTTTCACTGTGACACTTTTAAAATTTTCTAAACTGGTTTTTTTTTTAAACAGCATAAAATAATTTTGTTTTGCTGTAAGCAGTATTTTTTTTTTTTGATTTAGAGGCAAGATAATTTATGTGAACTTTGAATTTATGCTAATAGATAAAGGGGGGTTTTAGGGGGTTAGCAATTTGTTATATATATATTTGTTATATTTTGGATCAGAGTGGATTCTTATAGAGATGGTTGATGCACTCAGCTCATCACAGCTGCTCTGGCATCGTGTCAGTATCAATTCCCCCCCCTCAGTTACATATGCACACACACACACACACACACAGGCAATGCAGATGGGCCACACAGATGTCATGGACTGGGGAGGAGTGGTGGGAGGGTGGCAGGTGGCAGGTGGCAGCGAAAAGTAGAGGAAGAACTACAAAACGGGCAAACAAATAAACAAGCGGCAAACAAACAAGCCGCGCTGTGATTGCCGGACATTTGCGCAAAAAGGCAAAACAATTGAATTGAATTGGCAACAGCAGCGGCAGCAACAACAACAACAACAACAACAGAAACAACAACAACAACAGCAGTTGGGGTGGAGCTGGGTGGTGGACTTAAGAGACAAGCTACATGCCTCACGTGGGTCGTCGTGGCCATGTTGCATGGCCAATCTGTGAGCTGTTTGTTATCAGTTGTTGTTGTCTGTTGTCAGTTGTTGTTGTCAGTTGTTGTTTTCAGTTGTTGTTGTTGTTCAATGTTGTTTGCGCTGCACTCGAATGCTTTTTGCAATGTAAACAGCCGCATTCAAGCAACCCCACGCCCCACCCACCGCCCGCCCATCAATCGCACACACATTTTCACATTTTTTTTGCCATGCTCAGTATTTTTTTTTTTTTTGTTATTGTTGTTGTTTTGTTTATTTGCTTTATTGCGGTTAATTTTGTCTATCCTGTTTTTTTTATTTTTTTTTTTATTCGCTGCGTGCGAATCCCGCAAATTAGTTGAATTTCGGCTGAAGCGGAAAAGGCTCAGTTCTCAGTTCACAGCTGGCATTTGTTGTTTGAGTTTTGGCCCGAACGTTTTGACCAGATGCGACAACAGACACCCCTATATATATATATATATATATATATATGTATGTGTGTGTGTGTGTGTGTATATATCTCTTCGGCCTGCAGCGTAATCCGCTTAAAATTCGAAAGTGCTAATAGTTTTTCATGTTGCATGCCACACCCCTGACTTTTGTAGGTGTGCGTAAATCCACCACCCGTGCCACATTTGCTCTCCTCCCCCTTGCTTGTTGTGCCCACAAAAAAGGAAAATAGTAATAAAATAAATACCAAAAAAGGTGCCAAAGCCAATAAATTATCTTGGATTTGTCATTTCTGACTGTGCATTGTGTGTGTATATTTGTGTGTGTGTGTGTGTATCTTGTGGTAATTGTGTTTTCACTTTACGGCTTTCATTTTTTAATTGAATGGCAAATGGTAGAAAATAGTTACGATTATGACTACTATTTGTACAAATTGATATTTGACAAATAAATGTTTAGATTTTGGAGGTTTTTTTTTTCAATATATATTGAATAAACATTCTCGATCAACAACGCTAGATGAGTAGATAAAAACATATTAGTCTGTTCGTCACACTGTCTGTCATAATTTTGTATATCAGAAGTAAAAATATCTAACACAAAATTATAAATAAACATTGTACAAATTTAAAATATAATAAAATATTTATATAAAAATATATAAAATAAAATACAATAATAATCAAATGTACAAGTTTAAATGGTATTGTTTTGGTGGATAAAGCTGAGTTTTTGGATTAGGTATCAAACAAATATTTTAAATAATTTTTACTCTCAATTTAGACAAATTCGTCCGTCATTCCAAATTTTGTATTTAATTTGCTTTGAATGTACAAAACTGTTTTAGCCTTAATTGAAATCAATTAAAATTGGCATTTTTATAGTGTATAGTGCCACAGAATCGAGTCACGATTTTTTTTATAGCTGATGAATATAGAATTTTAAGTTTTAATAGAAAAACATGCGGCACAAATGAAAACATATTCTGAGACACTCAATTTAAACAACAGAGTATTCTGTGAAAAATTAAATATATATATATAAAATTTGCTTCAGATATAATAAAAAAAAAAAAACATAATAAAATTTCGAATCCGGGACTCTAGTTTATTTAACTTAGAATTAGAGACGCTGAATAAAGTATAAAACTGAGATAAGAAAATAAAAATAAAATGAGATAAAATTTGTATATTTAAAAGTGTAAATGGGTTTTATCTCATATATACAACAATTTGTATTGAAAAATTGACATACTTAAAGTGCGATTTGCTGATGAAATTTTACAAAAATCGACATATGATATATATATATATAAACCGTCTCCTTATGTGCCTTTCCCCTTCCATTCCCCTATAACCTTAATAATTTTAGAGCTAATGTGACAAAAAAAATCAATAAAACCGCAAACAAAAATCGCAAAGAACTCTCAAAAATGTTGAGCTAAAATTATAAAATGTAAACTGCAGATTTCTAGAATTCTTTTCATTAATTAATTTTTTATAAATCTTGTGAAATTTATGAGCTGAGATTACCTTAACTTTACATCAATCATAATTATGGATTAATATTATAATTATAATTCTGGCAGAGTATAGCACAGTCGGTTACTACCAGACTGCAACATTTCTTACTTGTGGCATGTTTTGAAAAAAGTTCAAAGTTCAACATAAATATAAGTAATAATTTTCAACGTTTAATTCACACATATCTCAGAGCTGAGCTGTCGGGCGATAAATGCTTGAATTTGTTGCAAGTGTGGTTTGAGCTGCCACAGCAGCTGAGAATGTGCTCATCTTTCATTTATCGAACAAAAATGCAGTAAAATAACATTCGACATGCACTGTGACTGTGGCTGCACCTTGACAAATATTCATAAGTAAATTTCCCAAATGGCTGCTGAAAATGAACAAATTATTCTTCACAATTATTCACACAAATAATTGCACACGGAAATTGGCATAGAACGTGAGCACACACAGGACATATGGGATACAGGATATGGGATATGAGATACAGGATGTAGGATATAGGAAGGGCATGCAAAAATGCATTAGCATTAATCTTTAGTATGCCCAATTCTTGGGGGGGGCGTGGCTGGCGGCTGCAATATTACATTATTAATATTTAAGCACTTGGCTCAAGCCATGGCAAAACTGGTCGAAATTTGACGGCAAATATAAAACGCCGGGCAAGAATCACACATATTTGCACACACACACACATACACACACACATACTCACACACACACAAACACACATACACACACACACACACACACACACACACAGGAGGGCATCCTGGCGTGCATTGAGCCATAGTCCTTGGCTGCTGTTTTATTTATGATAATGTTTGGCCATTCGTTTGGTTTATTGTGCTAATGTGCCGCAATTAAGATTAAGAAGATGATTTTCCTGTTTCCCTATTTCCCCGTTTCCCCCCGCTCCCCTTCTTTGCCTCTGCCCTTGCTTACGGCTGCGTAAGGGAGTAAAGCACGTGTGCGATTCACCCAAATGGCACGTTTATAATAAACATATATATATATATGTACATATATATATATAGATATATATATATTTATTTGGTATATGGATATGGCTCTGTGCACCATTGATCAGCTATAAATAATTGCATTTGCACGCTGTGTAAATGTGTTTGTCACATGCTGACATATGAATCGTGTTTAACTCATAAATAATCGGTAATCGACTAGCATATTGTTGTCGATATTCGATATTCGCATTAATATGTTTCATTTTGATGGCACTAATTATAATTGCCCAAAAATAAATGAAATGTTCATTTAAATATAAGTTATGCAAGCTCATATTAAAATTGATAATTACAATTTTGAGACAATCTTAGCTAAATGTTAATTAATCAATTTAAAATTTGAAAATAATTAAATTACAATTTTGAAACAATATAGCTAAATGTTAATTACAATTTTAGCTAAATGTTAATTAATCAGTTTAAAATTTTAAAATAATTAAATTACAATTTTGAATCAATTTGAGCTAATTGTTATTTAATCAATTTAAAATTTGAAAATAATTTAATTACAATAAGAAAAAATTTAGCTAAATGTTAATTAATCAATTTAAAATTTGAAAATTAATAAATTAAAATTTTGAAAAAATTTTACCTAAATGTTTCTTAATCAGCTTAAAATTTTAAAATAATTAAATTACAATTGTGAAAAAATTTTAGCTCAATATTAATTAATCAATTTAAAATTTGAAAATAATTTAATTACAATTTTTAAACAATTTTAACTAAATGTTATTAAAATTTCGAGACAATTTTAGCTAAATGTTAATTAATCAGTTTCAAATTTGAAAATTAAGTACATTTTCGAATTGTGTAACTTTAAATTGAACTTGAACAATTTAATTTAAAATTTAAGAATTACATTCTGAATGTCAATGATGGGAAAATGTGAATAGTCAGGGAGTCGGCGAATATTTAACTATAATTTATAATATGAAAAAAAGAGAGAGAGAGGAGTAGGGATAAAGGGAGAGAGGAGTGCTGAGCAATCTTAGTTTGTTTCGTGCCATAATTAAAACTGAAAGAGTTCACCTGCCAATCTAATCTGGTGCTGCTCCTCCCCAAAAAAATAACGTTTCTCAACTGTACAAATGGTTTCGGTTTTTGGCTTTCTGCTTTCTGCCGATTTGTGATTAATGACTTTGAGTAAGGGTTCCTCAATCACTCCCCCCCCCCTCCCCAGCACACATCTCTCCGTTAAGCCAGCAATCTGTGGAGTGGTGGGGGAGAGGGGGTTGTGTCGCGCCGTACAAAATCGTGCGATAAAAAAGACTTAAACATCAATTTCCATCGGGTTTTTGGGCCTTTCTTTATTTATGACAATCATTTATCATGGCCAGAGTACAAGGCAAATTTTTGCGCGATTACGCTTTTCCATTACCCGGCATCTTGCTACGGTTTCCGTCGAAAAGTTTTTACCCCCTTCTTTTTTTTACAGTGTCTTTTTTATATCGAAAGTTTATTGCGCCGTTTTGGACTTACTCAACTGTGTTGCATTTGTTTTCGCATACTTCGATTGTGTTCTTTAATAACAATAAAATTAAACAAATGTGGAATTTATTTGTTTTACGCTTTAATGCAAATATAAAATTCTAAAATTCAGTGTGTGTTGCAATTGAAATTGCAACTAATGTGTCCGGCATTATTAGACACAATGTGTTATTCTTTCATTAAATGCATTTTGTTTGTTGAACGTGTAGTTGGCAGACGAATACATTTAATTGGCGCACAAACCCTGAGGGGGGGGCGAAAAATATATAAATCGGTAATCATGGATTAGATGAGCGTTTGTAATAATCACAAAACTTACGCAAAACTTGCAGCCACAAATAATTCCAATTGCAAACACACACACAGAAACACATATCCTAATTGTTTGTGTGTGTGTGTGTGGCATGAAACATAAATATTACGTATACGTTGAGTTGAGTTAAGTTGAGTTGAGTTGCAGATGCATGTGGGAATTGTAAAAGTTGGTCCGTGATGTGAGTTTATGCAGTGCAAATAGCTGAATGATAAATTAAATTGATGTGAACAAATATCCAAACCGGATATGAATATCGATATCGATATGGATATGGATATGGATATGGAATGGCAACCCTCGCAACCCTGTGTGTCTGTCAGATGCAGAGCTGATGCTATATAAACAGCATAAATCGAATACTGCCCCACACTTGCTACACACACACACACCCACACACACACACACACAAACACACACACACACACACACACACATACAATTTATATGATTAAGTTTTTGCCACCAGCCAGCGGTTCCAGGAGTGCCAATTCTGCACCAAAGCAATCTCGAATTAAAACGTGCGGAAACTGAAGACTCCAATTAGCTTTGTGTCTGCGGCGCCACATGTTGTATTTCGCATATCTTTGGCAATTTCCATTTTTTTTCACATTTCCATTTCCACTGCTGTCTAAATGTGTTTTTTTTTCTTAGGCTAGTTTCTTTTGATATTTATTTTGATTATCTACTTTGATATGCCTATTCTTAAAGTGCTTTAATAATTTTATTTGAAATTATTTAAATTTTTTACAAATTTGCCTAATGCAACTAATTTTTTCTAACTTGAATTACGCTTTTTCCCAAAAATTTTACCATTGAAATTCTTTAAGTGATTTATTAGATTTTTTTTGTATTATGATTTGTGTCGTCAAAATAATAATAATATATAAATTTGTTTAATAATTAATTGAAATAATTTTGGTTAACTGAAAACAAGATGCATTTCAATTGATTTTATTGTTGCAAAACCAAATGGAAAAATTAAAAAAAAAAACCAAAATTTACATTAATTTTAAGTTATATTTTTACATCTTGTTTTCAGTTATCCAAAATTGGTATTTTTATTTTTTTATTTTAATATTTTAGCAATTAATTGTTATACGATTTAAAATATTTACATTTAACCTTATATATTTAATTTAATTAAATATATTATTATTAAGATTATTTTCTTTATTTCACTCAAGGAGCACAAAAAGATTTTTTGTGCATTTTAAGGAAAACAAAATTTTTTTTTTTGTGTGCCGCATTTTAAACTCATTTTGCATATTGACAGCTCAATTGTGTTTCATTGGTTAATTATAGAATAATATTACATAATTTAAGTATTTGCGAAAAATCATCAAAAATCATCTGGATGAGTGCAACACATATGAAACTTGCGTGTATTGCGTCATCTTATTAACTTAATGTGAAGTTTTTGCGCCGCCAAGCGATGAGCTGTGATTGCGCGTGGACACATGACACACATGAGGGAGGAGTGGAGGGTTGTGGAATGGAGTACAGGAGGATTGAAAAGATGCAACTCATGGCGAGTGGGTCGTCAAGTGTTGCTCACGTAAGCGGTAATGCGGGTGGACTGTGTCAAACGCCACTATTCGACAGTCATGGATGCCCCAGCTGGAGTAATGTGGACACAAACACACACGCACAGAGAGGGGGGTAAGGAGGAAAACAGGCACAGAGGTTGTCCTTCAGTTGCTGCTGCTAAGAAGCAATCACGAATTGAAAGCTGAATCGGCAAAGAGTGCCAGAAATTGGAGTGGACGATGGCAAAAAAAAAAAAAAAAAAAAGTGGCAGCATGTTTAAAGAGTGGGCGGAGAGGCAGAGGTGAAGGGGCATATAGGCGTCAATTTTCTGCAATATCATCAACTATAAATTACGAATATTGAGGCACAACAACAACAATAACAACAACAACAACAACAACAACAACAACAACTGGGAGTACGTGGCGTGATAATGGATATTTGTCAGATATGTGCAACATTTTAAACTGCCGCCCGGGCAAAACCAGAGAACGCACAAAGATGATGATGCGAGGCAGGCTGACTGACTGGCTGGGTGGATGGATGGATGAGTGGATGGGTGCAATTGTGGTTGTTTTTACGCACGGCTCGGACTTGGAACATAAACATAAAAAGGTAATATGCCGCAGGGGACACCAAAAAAGAAAACCCGACAAGAAAAAAAAACATAGCCAAATGTGTGGCACTCTGATTGCAGTAGAGTGCAAAATAAAAATAAAGTAAGGACACACACACATATATATGTTATGTGTGTATGTGTGTGTGTGTGTGTACATAATGGCAACGGTGAATGTTTCGCAATGATTCGGCAGGTCTGTTTTATATATGCTTTTTTTGGTGTCAGGGTGACGCTGGCTTGTTGCGATTAGCTGGGGAAGGGGGGCACATGGGGCACATGGGTTGCACGTGGTGTGGCATGCGTGTCAAGTGCGCATAAGCCTTCTAAGGCGAGTCTACACACACAATATCTTTGGCCAGGGCCCAGCAAGACATAAAAGTGAATTTGAAAATTATGCACAACACTTCTGAAGACTTTTCCACTTTTATTATCAAAATAAAATAAAAAAAAAAAAAAAAAATACAAAACACAATACAACATTTAAGTACTCGTAGTTTGTAATGAACACAAATGGAAACTAGGCAACCAACCAAAACGGCTTCTCACATGATTTTCACATGACATTGAACCCTAACCCCCCTCCACACCTCCCAACCCAACTACAAATACATCCTTCGTAATGAACTCGCCACGCTATTCTCATCCGTGCACCTTACCAAAACTGGAAGTTTTTTATTGTAGTCGATTTTTCTTTAAAAAATAATATAAAAACAAAAAAAAAAACAACGCAGCAAAAATGTGAGAAAATATCATGCAAAACTTTTGCATTTCCTGCGCATATTTCTCTTCCCTCCCCTCCCCCCCCCCCCCTATTTTATAACACAACAGTAACTTCCGGTTTCCGTTTGCAAAATATAAAAAAAAAAATAAATAAATCTCATCTCTCAACTGCTTGAAGTCTACATTGTTATCCCTGTTCTTGGCTTTGTCCATTTTGTTTGTTGTTGCTTGTTTGTTGTCACATTTGAGTTTGTCGTTGACTTGTTTTCTGCATTTTCCAAGTTAACTTTTCACCGATAGACTCCCTTTTTTTTCTTGGCCCTCGTCCGAGTCCGCGTTGCTCATCATAATTGTTGAGACTTTGGAGACGCGACTTGATGTCAACTAATAAATGAGCATATATATAAAAAGAGCAAAAACAAACTTGCAACTTCTTCTCGAATATAATGGCAACATTTTTCAATTAACAAATAGCTTTAACACTGACTGACTAAGAAAATACAAAAGATCCCCTTCCGTTCAGGAAAAAAAAAAAAAAAAAAAAAAAATAGTTGACGCAAAACAAATGTGTGTCAGTTTAAGAAAATGTTGCGCCACATTTGTCTAAGCAAACAGCCCGGAATTTCCACGAATTTTCCACTCTCGCGTCTGACACGCAACCAAAAGCAAAACACGACCATTTACACACACACACACATATATATATATATATATTATTAATTGAACCGTACAACTTAAATGACATTTATGAACCGGCCTACACAGCCAAAAAACAAAAACAAAGGGAACAAAAATCAAAAAAAGAAAAAAAAAGAAGAAGAAGAAAATAATGAAAACACGTTCCGCAAGAGAAACAGTAACAGTAACGAGGGGTGCAACAACCCTTGGTATGAAATGCCGTCAACTGCAACGTGTGCATGTCTAAATGCCAAATAAAAGCGTTGAGCTAAATGAAAACAAATTACAATTGCATGTTTTGAAAAGGTGCAGGGGGAGGGGGGGAGGGCGAAGGTGAGACACAGGCAAAGGTCCTTTACAACAACAACAACAAGAACAACAACAATATAAAAATGCAGGCAATACAATATGGCATTGCCTGCAGGAAGACGTGGCAAGGAAAACGCAACAAATGCTCCTTTTGCCAGGGGGCCTACAGGCACAGCAAAGTGCGTTATAAAGTTGCAGGAATGGACAAAAGGACCTGGCAGCGGAGCAGCGGAGGGTGGAGTAAAAATTAATGAAGGCTGCCTGAAATGAGGAATACATTTTGCGATAAATGATTGTCTCTCGTTGTCCGCCGGTTGATGAGGTCGGTGCGGTGTGGTGCGGGGTGCTGCGGGGTGCGTGGTGCTGCTGCGTGCGGGGTGCTCCTGGTTGCTGCTTAATGACAGGGCAGTTAGAAAGTCAAATGAAGTCGAGACTGGAATTCGATATTGCTTGTGGGGCGTCAACGTCAAACATGCTGATAGCCCCTGGGTACAAAACAGGCCAACTGCCCCCTCTGTGTGTGCTGTGTGTGTGCTGTGTGTGCGTGCCTCCCAGTGCAAATTATCGTCGATGCGAAATAATATCTGTGATCTGTCCATGAGTTGCCCACAATTCAGGCATGCAGAATTTGAATTGTTTGGCAAACGATTTATTTCGTGCTATGATTAAAGCCTGCTCTGCCAAAAATGTGTGTGCCAAAATCCAGAAAATATTCATTATAAGCGTATTTTGTATTTATGAATTTAGCACATTATTCAAAACAATTATTAATATTTAAGCAAAATATAAATGATTATTTCTACGAAATTTTAATTAGGTACACGGTTTTCTCATTTTAATAGCCAATATTTAAATTTGGCTATAATTATTCATTTTTCAACAAAAAACTCAAAAAATATATATATTTTTATTTTTTTTCAGTTTATTCATGTTCAATATTAAAAATGATGTAATGGCATATTCATTAAAATAATGAGGATATTTTTTAGATAATCAGCTTTGGTAAATACTTTCAACTTAATTAAATAAATATGCAAATAAATATTAAATACAATTTCAATAGATTTTCAGCTTAGGGGAAAACTTTGAAATTCATAAATGAGTAAATAATATAATAATTATGATATTTTTGATATTTTCAGCAAATATTAAAATTTTTTTAGTAAATACTTTCTACTTAATTAAATAAATATTAAACACAATAGGATATTAAAGTGTTTTTCAGCTTAGGGAAAAACTTTTCAAATATAAAACCAATAATATTTGTACAAGTTTTAGCTTAAGGAAAAATGCAAAGCTTTATACAAAAAAAAATAATATATATATATATATTCAAAGTATTTCAAGCGTGGCATGCATTTTTTTTTGTCGTGTACTTTTGGTCTGTTGAACGCTTTAATCAAACAATGGCCTCGAAGCAATTGCCCCCAGAAGAAGAAGCAACCGAAATCATGGCAGTATTTGCAGTTCACTCCAAATGTGTGTAGACATGAATGAATATGCAGCAAAATGGAGGAAATCACCGTAGGAGATTTTCTACTGTTATATGCTAGATAACCTGATATGCTCGTATTAATAGCAGACGCCACGGGGAACCGGCGATGGATGCTGAATGCTGGATGCTGGATGCTGAATGGTGAATGCTGGTTTCTGGGTTGCTGAAGCTAACAAAAACCCGGCTGTCTCCCAATGAACTGCAATAAATCTCAATAAACTTCGCGACACACACACACACACAAACGGAGCAAGAGAAAGCGATGGATTCCGGGAGCAACCAAACGAAACAAAAAAAAAAAAAAAAAAAAAACAAACAAACAACTGTTGAAGGATAAACAAGGAAGGAAGCTCCGCATTCAAGTGTGGAAAGAATATTTTAAATTTGATTATTGAAACAGTGGCGACGATTATATGATTTGTGAACGGTGTCAAATGGGGGTAGTCCTCCTCAGGATATATATTTCGATACAAAGAAATTGGGGGGTTGTGCGTACAAAATTTGTTTATGTTATTAACAAGTTTTTTTAGCGCAGACAATGGGCAGGGGGACACACACACACACACAGGTGGGGGGGGGGGGGGGGCGTCGCACAGATTTATTGAATGTTGCAACCCTTGCGAACGAGGCATACAATTCAAATTTTCATTGTATATCAATTTTCTGCTCATTTTGTGCCCCTCAAAGCGCCGTTTTGTAATTAAATTTGGAAAGCTGCCAGCAACACATAAATCAGGGCACAATGATGAGGACAAGAATGTGAAATAATAATGACCATAACGATGACGATGATGATGATTATGATTGTGATTGTGATTATTATGATTATAATTGCATGTCTAACACATGGGTCCAAGCCAAAATTGTTGGCAACAGTTGCGTCTGCACGAAACTCCAGCAACTCCAGTGGTTGGGCATTGTCTTGGCCAAGTGTGGCGCAGACAAAGTTTTCTGGCCAAAAACTTCCAAAAATGAAAAAAAAAAAAAAAAAATGTGCATGCTACGCAGGGGCAGAAAAAAAAAATCTAAATCAACTGGTCATATTTTTGTCTATCTTTGCAACAGACACATAAATCTCAAACACAATACGTATATTCGGTATTCTTGACTGGCTGATCTTAATTTATGGCAAACTGATTATAGTATTTCACAGTGCTGCCAAGAATAAAAAATTTATATATGACAGGAAAACACAGCCGTTCTTGCCACGATGAAGTTTATATGCATTCGTAATGGAGAATGGAGAATGGAGAATGCAGTTTTATAGAATTGATTAGATTTGGTAACCATTTATTTCAAACATTTTCGGGCAATATGAGAATAGCTGGAATGAAATGTTGGCAGCTTAAAAATACTTTTAATTTCAGAGTTTACTACTTCCATTATCTGAAAAGATTTTCATAGAAGAAATCATTCTCAAAACATATTTTTAAAATTTTTTCCATGTTTGACTTATTTTTTCATGTTGTGGATTTTTTTTTTCTTTCTTTAAAAAACCGACGCTTTATTTGCGAACTTCAATTTGCGAAAATTGGAGCAGAATTTTCTTTTTAAATATTAATTTATATAAAAATATTAATATACTAGAAATAATTATAATATAAGCAAAATTTAGGTCTAATAAAACATTTGCTTTCTGCAAAAAAAAAATAAATCAAATTCTATGGCAACTTTTTGATATATTGCTTTGATTTATGCCAACTTTTATTAAGTGGCAAAATTAATTAGAAATCGATGAGAGAAATTTTGTCATATCGACTGGATTTCTGATGGTGATTGGCACAAAACAGTTAAGAAATGTTTCGAGTATATTTTTCAAAATATTTTCTAACAACGATTTGCAATATTTTTCTTGTAAATTTTTAAAACTTTATTAAACTTTAGTTGCCATAATTCTGAATGTGCTACTTTTTATAAGACTCATTATTATATATATATATATAAATATATACATATATATATATATATATATATATATATATGAGTTATCTCCCTCAACAAAACTGTCAAACCCTTTGTAAGAAGTGTATTTCAAGTGCGGAAGGGAAGCCAAGCGAGGCAGACGACAATGGGAAATATAAATGTGCAACGCGTGCCACACCAGTTAGCTGCTTCTCATTTATAGATATAGAAGCGAATTAGATTGCAAGAGTGTTAAGCATCTGTGGCACAGATACCTACTACACGAGCGTGTGCCACACGTGACGCTTAAGACAACAAAATGCAGCCGCAACTGCTGATTTCAGTTGCAACACTTACTTATTTGAATCCCAATTCAAAGGTCAACTCAAGTGTGGCAAGCTGGCAGCTGGCGGCGACTCGCCACTCTTTATAACTGGCAACTAGTACTTTATTGTTGTTGTTGTTGTTGTTGTTATTGTTGTTATTCTTGTTGTTGTTGTTGAA
The DNA here is from genome assembly GCA_035042045.1 of Drosophila melanosoma. NCBI lineage: Eukaryota > Metazoa > Arthropoda > Insecta > Diptera > Drosophilidae > Drosophila > Drosophila melanosoma. The sequence goes on along the minus strand of JAWNLY010000055.1, from coordinate 2,067,137 downwards.
TCTGAAGTTGGAGAGTCTCTTGGCGAGTGCTTAACCAGTTTGAGGGTCGCTCGCACAATCAGCACTTCATTAGACGCGTGGCAAGCCGCGTAATAAAAATGCCCGAAGCGCGGCGGGGCAGACAAATAAGTACAGCAAGCAAAACAGAAGAAGAACTAAGTTAAAAAAAAAAAAAAAACCCTTCCTGCCCCACCCCCACACACCAACTCCCAAACCCTTACGCCTTACCTTCGCTGCTGCTGCTTCAAGCTGTGCGCTGTGAAGTGTGGCGCACACACTGTGAGAAAAAAAAGGGGAGTCGCTGCATGTTGTTGTTGTTGTTGTTGTTGTTGTCGTTTGGATTCTTTTGGCAAATTTGAAATTGATATTCGCATGGCGTGAAATCAGTTTCAGTTTCAGTTACAGTTTCAGTTTCTGTTTTTCTTCATTTCCTTCTGGCCATTTTGCCCTTTGGTTCTTTGGTTCTTTGGTTCTTTGGCACTTTGGTTCGGCCTTTAACTATTTTTATGGTGCGTCTTTGTTGCGTTTTTATTTTGTGCCGGAGACCGGACACGGCCAGCTCGGCGCCCTTTTTGTTTTTGGTTTTTATTTTTTTTTTCTCCTCCCGTTAACGTTTTCATTTTCGTTTCTAGTTGACGGTTACAATTGCAAGGGGGGGAGTTGGGGAGTGGGGGAGTTGGGGACAGCACTTGATTTATTGAGTTGCATAAACAGAAATGGCAACGCAATCATGTCGCAACCGGCGTAAAGTGAACGCCTTGGCTACTTCCACCTTCTATTTCCACTATTATTGCTGCTGTTGTTGTTGTTGTTGTTGTTGCTGCTGTTGTTGTTGTTGCTGTTGTTGTTGTTGTTGCTGTTGATGCTAAAGGAATTTACCGAGTGAGCTCAGCTTTCAACTCAATTGCTTCACAAGTCGTTAGGCGTCATCGAGAGCACGCAGCTGGGCGGGCGGGCAGCACATGGAAGGACTGTGTGGAAGCTGCACTTCATGGTCTTGTGGCAAGCGGACACCTTGCAGCACATTCTGGTCACCCCAGAGCCACAATTTTGGGGTTGCGGCCACTCGCTCTCTGCTCCTCTATTTTTTCTTTTCCTTTTTGGTGGCAAAGTATAAATCACAAATAGATTTGCCTTCGTTTTGCTTTGGAGATCCGCCAACCGCCATACCCATTCCCAATACCCATTCCCAGTGGCAAGTAGCTGGTGCGTTGGTGGCACTTTGTGATGCTTTGTGTTGCGCTTCAATGAGGTCGAAATGGCTCAAAAAATAATGTGAAAAGTTCGCTTTAACCATTTTTTTTCCACTGCAGCACAAAGAGGCAAGAAGACAAACTTACACACAGACAGTAAGAGAGAGAGAGAGAAAGAGAGAGAGAGAGAGATAGAGAGAGACAGATAGAAAGATGCTCGAATCTGTCTTGGCTGGCAATGGATTCGCTGGAATTTACTCCTTTTATTGCAGGGCTCCAACGCTGCCTCGTTGAAGTTATGTGACTTTTGGGAATTGCGAGCCACCCGCTGCCGCCCGCTGCTACCCCCCCTCCCCCCACAATTTTGTTTGCCACTTTGGGTCTCGCCGTTGCTTTACAGTTGCTTCTTTGACTTTTGCAAAACTTTGTTGGCAAGTCATTCACATTTCGTTTGTTGTTGCCACTGCCACTGCCACTGCCACTGCCACTGCCACTGCCACAGCCACTGCCACTGTTGCCGCTTAGAAGTTATGTCTCTATGAACACGACTGCAGTCAGCCTTTAAGTTATTGATAGTCAAAACTTGAAGAGCTTCCGTTGGCTAATGTTGCGTAATGTAATCACAATCTCTCTACCACACACACCCCCCCCCCCCCACACACACACTGCCTCCTCTGCCCCCTCTCTTGTATTTAAATAAAACAGTTGAGTTTTACAAATGTTGGCCAAACAAATTTGACGGCACAAAACGCTTAGTCAATTAATGCAATTAGCTCAAGCATAAGTCTAACACAAACTCAAAGAGAAAGTGAGAAAGTGAGAGAGAGAGAGAGAGAGAGAGAGAGAGAGAGAGACAAGGCCTGTGACAATTATGCTATAAACACAGACAGGAGCAGCGATTACGCAATCAGCACAGATTTTGGCCAAAGGAGACGAAGTAAGCGCTGCAGTTAAGACAAACTGCCTGCTGTGGAGATAAGTTTAAAAAAAAGCAAGAAAAAAAAGAAAAAAAAACCCAGTCTAAAGGCTGTAACACAAAGAGGACATCAAGTCTGTGCCATGCCGACTGCTGTTGTCCTTGTGCCGGCACAGCTCAATTAAGGCGCTTTAATTGGCCTAATTAATTTACGCTCAAACGCACTTGACGTCTAAACGTGTTTTTCCGTGCGTCGCCTTTTGAGAAGGGTTGCGGTTGGGTTGGGTTGGGTAGGTAGTCTGTGCCCCCTGAATTATGCATTAAGCCACAGATTTGGCACAGCCAACGAAGCCAGTAATTAAGAAGCGACCCTCCTCCGAGAAGGAGAAAGCGGAGTAGGAGTAGTGCGACGTGGATCTGTCGCCTGTCGACAACTGGGCTGAATTTGGCGTATTGAAAAGGTAACAAAAAGTCATCAGCAATCAGCAAGTAGCAGTTGATTTCTCAGTATTTTAATTTTTTTTTTTTTTTCATTTTAAATATCAAGTTATGCGTTTAATGAGCGGCACGTGACGTAACCCAAGCTGCCACCAACTGCCCTGCCCTGCCCTGCTCTGCCCACACACCCGCACTGGCCTTGACTCAGCCTCATTTGTAAAGGACTCGTTTTGCTGCTCAAAGAAATCCGCTTTTGGATTTCAATTTTTTTTTAGCCAAGTATTATATAAATATGTTTTGTCAATCTTTTCCAGCTGGCTTAATTTTTATATATATATATTTTTTTTATAATTTTTTTTAATATTTACCCAAATATGCTTAAAAGAATTCATTTCAAATGTGCTTTAGACATTAAAAATAATTTGTAGATCAAGCATATTCTATATATAAATCAAGCTCATAAATCAAGCTCATTTATCAAGTTCATAATCAATATTTATATAAATCACACATATTATTTTCAATTATTAAATAATTAATTTGTTATTTATTTCATTTATTTTTGTTAGATTGTTCTTAGTGTGAAGTGTGAACAGTATCAAAATGCTTGACTGCAGTTAATAATAAATTCAAATTGAAATAATAATAATTTTGATATATTCAACAAAGAGCTAACTAAAGAATTAAAAGTGCCACAAGACATGTGGCAAAATGGTTTATCATAAGCAAAAATAGTTAAGACATTTATCATTTAGATTATACAGCAGTTTATTAGCTGGTACTAGGATGAGGGATGAGGGATGAGGGATGGATATTTAAGGACCATCTGTCTGGGAAGCATATGCGTCGAGGAGCAGTGTCCAAAGTAAAAGTGATGCATATGCTTGCCACAAAACATAAATACATAAATTCAGGCAGAGTTTCCGCATGGGCGTCTTCACTTTGGCCATAAATGAATGATGCTCGACGAGTGCGGGGGGGTGGGTGAGTTGGGTAGGGGGTATCATGAATATGCAACAGCTAAAGATAAAGCGCAGCGCTCGACGACTTGAGGCAATGGACTTTTTTTTTCTTTTTTTTTTGGCCGGGTGGCTGGCAGACAGGAAAGCAGGAAGTGAATCCAAACGCGCCATCACAATAAAAATTCATTACGCAAAGCGAAGAGAAGACCACCAAAAATGCCGGAAGAGAAACCGCAATAAATTTTCGACAAAAGAAAAGACAACAACTATAAAATAAAAAGCCAAATAACAACAACAACAGCAACAACAACAAAGCCAAGAAATATAGCAACAGCGATTCGCTGTCCACCTACTTAAAATTAATTTCGAGACGGGCAACCAAAAAGCAGCCAAAAACCAGCCAAAAGCAGCCAAAACAGCAGACGCCGCCGCCGCCGCCTCTCATCTCCCGCGGCGAGGCGACGATGTAATGAAAAAGGGATGGGTGGCTGGGTGGTGACAAGGGTGTGTGTGTGTGTGTGTGTGTGGCTTTAGTAGTACAACAAGTAACGACAGCATTGGGCACTGTGTACATGTGTGCCAAGGGATGACTGGGTGTGGTCCCTTAAAAGGGGGCAAAAGGGTAGCCAGCCATGACTTTCGCTGCGTATGTCAAAATATTGAAATATTGAAACCAAATAGCACAAACAATAATGAGTTGCTTCGCTGCCCACTCACTGGCCGCGTCCAGCGGAGTCCACCCCCTTGCACCAACGAGGCTGTCTGGCCAGCCTAATGAATGTGCCATGTACACGACATCGTCATAAAGAGTCAGCCCACCCAAATACACACACCCACACACACACACACAAACACACACACACACACACACACACACACACACACACACACGCACACACACACACACTTACCAAAAACCCAAATTTGTTACCAATTGCAGAAGACGGCGCTCGGATTGCAGCCGCATGATAAGAAAATGAACAATGGCAGCTGATACTGCGCTGATAGACTCCAAAAATGGATAGCTGTATGTGCTTAAAGCCAGATCAATAAATGAAAAATGGTAAATGGAAAATGGAGCCCAACCAAAGCCGTGGCGCGTTGTCAGGGGAAACACATTTTAATGAAGCGTCGCTAATAGCAGCGCCAGAAATTCTCCATCTCATTAAACAACTTTATTTAACAACGGCACCTAAACATATAAATAATCATATGTGTGTGTGTGTGTGTGTAGTGTGTGTGTTTGTGTGTGTGCCTAGAACATAATAATGCCTCGTTTGGTAATGCCCCAAGGCGCTCATAAAGCCATTAAGCCCTGAACCCTTTTTGCCATACGCATAATTCTGAGAAGGATTCCTTGTGCAAGTCCTCGAATTATGGTCCGCATCCGTTTTGCTACGACCGCCATAAATTATTAGCGCCAAAACGTGGGCTGCCTCGGGTGGAGGGGTGAGGTGTTTTGGCGCCTATTCAAATAGAGTCTAGACACGATGAGAGCTACCTGCTTGGGGATCACCCTTGCTTGGCCCACAATGATCTTTTGCCAGTGCTCGCTAATCCGTGAAATCGCAAAGCAATATTGGTAGGCTGTAATTGCCGTTATCTAAGGGGAATACACGTGCACCAAGTGCACTGAGAGAAAAAAAATGGTAAGCCGCAAATCAAACTGTTTTTACTACAACTTTTTTAGTCTATCTATGTTTTAATATTTATTTTAAAATGTATATGTAAAGAAATTTTTTGTTATTTTCATTAAAATTGAAATTCAATAAATTTATTCTAACTGTAAATATTTTTTGGAAAATGTTTGTACTTATTTTGATATATTTTTATTAACTTTAAAATAAATGGAAACAACGAGTACAAATTATATAATTTATTATTTAATTAAAAGTAGTAGATTTAATTTCCGAGTTCCTGAGTTTGAATCCCAACAGTATTTACTGAAGATTCTTAATTTTGATTCTAAGAAGATATCAGAATTCAGAGAGAGTACTCCAACTCAGAAATTGATGGATGTGATTGTAGTGAACCAATTCGAATTCTGTTATATGTTTCATAGTTTGAGATTTACCATAATATGATCGACATAATATTTACTTGATTTGAGTGTAAAATGCTTAAGCAAATATTTAGAGTGTATAAGTGTGTGTGTGTGTGTGGTGAATTCATGACGATTGTGCGAATTGAATTTCATTCGATGATTGGCTTTGCTTTTTTTTCACTTAACTTAAAAGGGTAGAAAATACACTGCTGGCTGGTTGCACTGCCAACTGCCAACTGCCAACTGTATCGCAAAGTAAAACACTCGCAATGCAAGGAGTATAGTATATATATATATATATATATATGTATATATATATACATATATGTGAGCAATCGAACAAGCCATTGCACGATGGGTGTGCAGAAGCTTCCCTTTAAAATAAATCAAACGCTGGCGCGACATGGCAAACAAGTGAAACAAAAAAGCGAAGCCACATAAACTAATCCAGCAACGAGGACGAGAATGTGGATGAGGACGAGAGCCAACATACTCTCGGGTATTTGGACCCGGATAGACCGATATGGGACCTCAACCCAGACACTTGGATCGAGCCACGAGCATCGTGCATCGAGTAGTATCGAGGCAATTCAATTATATTTTTGCAATAATTTTCAATACACTTAAGTGCAGATACACCGCTGGGTGTATGCAACCCCATACCCCATTCCCCCATCCCCTCGATCCACACTCGTCTATCTGCACCTGTGCACAACTTCGGCGGCAGTTTAGGAAACAAATAACAGTCAATACACAAACTCTCGACTCCGACACCACCCCCCCCCCCCCCCCACAGTAAAAATTTGCTTACTTTTGCTGCTGTTGTTGCTGCTACTGTTGCTGCTTCTGTTGCATATTTTCTTTATTTTTATTGGCCAGTCGCTGGTTGTGTGGTATGTTAATGGAAATTGAACCAGCGATTGCCTTTTTGGTTTGTTTTCGAACTTTTCAAGAGTTCGGGTCGCAAAAGTTACTGAATTATGAAAGCGACTGAAAATTAACTTAAATTGTTTTGGGGTTTACAGAACCAAATAACTGCTTACAAAAGTGGATTAAAATTGGTTTGGCATTAGTCGGATTACGTCCTTGCTTTTATATGTATATATAAGTGCTTCTGTGTGTGTAGGGGTGTGTGTGTGTGTGTGTATGGTGTGTCTTTGCCTGTGTGCAGTAAATTTAAACCAATTGCTTACAAATCACTCGAAAATTGCCATCGATGCTGATAAAATGTCACGCATGTCGTGCATTAAGTGCAACTCCTTCAGAATTGCAGACAGCAGCGCGAAATCAGTTAAGAATAACGACAACGCCCAACGTGGCTAACTTTAGCTGGGAGCTGAGCTGATATGGATGTCCTTGCTACTTGCCACATGCGGCTGCTGGTGTAGCGCGGATGCAGCTAACCCAGACTGACATTGACATTCGATATTATCGCTAACAAACGATCACCAATTGAAATTTGTGATGCTAAAAGAGTTTATAAAACTTCCCCTCCTCACCGACCCCTCTTGTTGAGAACTTTTCGTGAGCGTGCGCGAGACCTTATCTAACGGCACTTTGTCACAGCTTATCAGCATCCGTATTCCCCTCTCTCTCGTTCTCTCTATCTGTTACTCAATCTCTCTTTCCTTCTCTCTGTACCGTCGACAGGGGGTGTCATCCTCTGTTCGAGGGGGAAGCACTGCTTAAGCGGAAGCAGCGAACTGTGCATATACACTGAGCAAATATTCCCATCACTCAAGTGCACAATGCTGATCTGGTTAATCTGCTTTGATTTAATTTACTATTGTTGATCACAAAAAACTTTCTTAAATTACACACGAAAAAAAGTCGTTTGCATTTTTAGAGGGAAACTCACCTTATTATATGGAAAAGTATATTTCGTAAATGGATTAAATCTTTTTTAAACTGAATAATTTTCTTTCTGAAAAATAAAAAAAAAAAAATTTAATTTTAAGAAATTTATATGTAAAATAATTTAGAAATGAGTTTTTAAAAACTACAAAATTGTTCTAGACTTCAGTGCGATTTTCTAAACTTTATGGCGACTCTACTCATTCATTATAGAATTTTACAGGGTATTTATGTGGAAAATATTTTAAACAAAATGTTTAATCTTAATCATAGAATTCTCAGATTATATATACAAATTTATCTTAATCGTAGATGGGGATTATACTTCCTAGAAACCTAGACGACATAATAGTGTAAATTAATTCAATTGTGAATGCAGAAGAGGTAGGTAAATCAAATACTAAAATTATGTGCATATAATAAATAAACAAAAAACGTGTTTAGTTTTTTTTATCTGCGCTGCCAAAAGAAATATTTTCTACAAATTCTGGTAATTTCACATTATTACTTGGTTTTAAAATTTTCTGCACTTTCTCTTATAGCTTGTGTGCTCAATATTAATAACTTGTTCTTTTATTAAATATAAATAGAATGAATTTTAGAATCACATTTTTCTCTCTGTGCAGCGAGCGAATGGCAGTGATTAAAGCAATTTACAGATTGAATGAGAACCCTCTCAAGTGTACCTTAGCGCAAGCTTCAATAACTTTAAACTGCTGAGCTCTGCTCTGCGCTGTTCTCCTCTGCCCTGCCCTGCGCCGCGCTGCGCTGCTCTGCTCTGCCATGCTGCAATTGTTGGAGTGAAATCCACAACAAAAGCAATCGCAACGCCAGCATTATCAACAACAGTTGCAGCCCTGATGGGTGACGGGTTTGGTGGTGTGGTGCATGGGTGTTGGGTGTGTTCGAGTGCTGAATGGGACAACGGACATCGATGTTACACACACACACACCCACACAAACACACACCCACTCAGAGAGATGTGTAGTAAAAATCTTATGAAATGCAGCCATTTGGAAAATCCAGCCAATACTTTTATTGTTATTGCTTCATGTTACACAGAGACAACTACAATGACACGAAGCGGCCAAGGGGGTTAAACTGTGGAGGGGCTCTTGTCAGGGGCTTAACTGGCACATACATATGCTGGCACTTTGAAACAGTTTTTTTTGTCAGGCTTTCTACCAATTTGCAGTTTCGATTTTGCACGCTCTTCAAATTTATTTATATTCCCCACATTGCTGACAGCCTATTCACCTATTCGCATTCACCTCAACCGTTAACTTGAACTGTGCTTTAAATTTATCACTTTAAAGGGAAGAGTGTATTGGATGTTGGAGGAAGGGGGAGGCGAGGTGACATTGTGGAGTGCTGTAAATCGTTTGTCTGACTTTTATCTTATTAACGGCGCTTAAGCAACACAAACACGTTGAGCACATTATAACGGTGCAATATAAGTCAATCAGCATTTATTTCAATTAGCGCTAACTGTAAAATATAAACAGCAGTTTTCAGCAGACAGGCGACAGGCGACGGAGAGGAGACCATCCACCATTCGATACGGCATGTGTGTGTGTAAATGTGTGTGTAAATGTGTGTGTACAAGTGTGTGTGTGAGTGTGTGTAAGTGTGTGTGCGTATCTGTGCAAACAGGGTCATTTACCAACAAAAACAATTGGCTCGCTGCAAGGGTTCTGCAAATTTGTCTGAATAAACATTCGCTCACAGATCGTATTTTCCCTTGCAATCCGAGTGTTGACACTCGTAACGACCTCAAATATATTCGACTGTCAGCAGTCTACCTAAAAATAGAATCTAGAACAAGAAATAATTTTCGCTTCATTTTCACTTGAAGTCATCGGGTTTTCCTCAAACTAAAATAAATGTAATGATTTACAGCCTCTTAATTTTAATACCTAAATGTTTTTTCCCTGGCTTCAAGTCTTATGTTTCTATTTTTTTTTTTTATGTTCTCCAATATATATCGATTCCCGTCGAGAATTCTCTACAGACAGATATTTACACTGTAGTTCAAACTCTACAGAGTGGCTGGAATTTGTTTTTAAGTTAGATTTATCATTCTGTTTTTGAACTTTTTTAACCACACTTTCATATTGACACTATTGATATTGAGACAAACTTAACTGCCAAATTTGTTTAGCACTTCTTTTTCAATTAAGAAACCTTTTTAATAAAATCACATGAATATTTAAACAAATAAAATCTTAGATTAAGCGAACTGAAAACGGCACAAGAATCCAACCGGAAACGCAAATGTTGCTGATTTTATTCGTTTCTTTTTGATTTTTGTGACATATGCGTCGATTAATATGCAAATTATATGCAAATAGGCGTTTTAAACTTTCAAACTGATTGGGCGTCGATTGAGGGAGGGTTTGATGTGAGTGGGCTGTGTGGGCGGAGCTAATCAAACAGTGGGAAACCAGTTGACAAAACTGACAAATAACCCAACCGCATCCCCAAAAGCGAGTGCTGAGCGTAAAAATGCGTAATTAATTGACAAACAAGCAGCAAGAGGACAAATTTAGATGCCTTCGAGCAATTGGAAATACAACACCAAACAATTCACGCAGAATTGCCATTCAAAAATCAATGAAATCAAAACGAATAAACCCGTCAAGCAAACAAACAAACACGTCAACACAAAATCAGCTTAAGTCCCTTTACTGTTTAATACGACCAACAGCCAACTTGGCTGAGAGTCGATGAAATACGTGATGACAGCGGCAATAAATGCTAACAAATACATTTAGCCATGGGGTCACACACAGCACGTTGAGAATTAAATACTTATAATACATGTGTAACAGTTAAATATTTATTTCCATTTGTTTTTTTTTTGCATATTTTTTCTCTTTGCTATTCATAATCGTAATTCATATTTAATTGTTTTTTATTAGGGATTATTGTGAGTACTTAATGCCTGTTGAAACAGCTCGAATAATCGTCGATTTTTATTCACTTTTCTAATTTGAATTTAAGCTGCCTGTAAACACTTTCCGTTTCAATTAAAACTTAACACAACTACAAATAAAATAATAATACCAAACTTAATTCGTTGATGGAAAATTAAAAAATTTAAATGAACTCATTTGCGAATGTTTTTCATTTAATCAGTTGTTACAAATGAAAAACATGTTATTTATCTATAAATATATAAAATTTATATATATATATAAAACTTTAAAGCTCATTTCATAAAAAGTAGAGCTTGTAATATTTAAAGAATAGCTCGTTTAAGTTATTTTTTTATTATTCAGATGAATTTCATAGCAGATATTTCTTTTATTTCAGTTATTTATTTGCTTTTATTTATGAAAAGATAAAAAAAAGGAAAAATACTTAAAGACTTCAGTTAGGAAAGACATTATTTTGATGGATATTATTAGCTGCTGGCTGTCGGAAATATTTTAAATAATTATTTCTACAAAAAAAAAAAACACACACACATCTGTGCATTTTGAAGTATTTATGACACAACACTTTATTTATTTGTATTTGTTTATATCAGAGCAGCAGATAAATGCATATAGATTTCATGTATATATTAGATGTAAATGACGCAAGAAGCGCACTTAAAAACTTTTGAGTGTTTTCATCATTTGTGCGTAAAATCCAATTTGACAGATGGCAGCAAATGTCAAAAAATAACTGTGCGCCAAGCCATGTGATTATCGGGTTTATTTGGCATTAACATGGCAAATATCCCAGGGGCATTTTAGATTGCAGCCGAAATAAGAGAAAAAGGGAAAGTGAAGCCGAATAAAATTGAGCCCATGGCGATTGAATTTGGCTGACAACAGTTATGCCAAATCTAATGCATCAGCATCAGGGAGGCAGAGCGACTCAATTGATGCTGTTGCAAGTGGGCTAATTATACGTTGGCAAATGCTGCTTTTCTGCGGCGTGTAATAAACAACAAGTATTTATATGACCATTAGACCGTGCAACCAACAGACGCACATTTGTGTTATGTGTTATGAGTGTTGTAAAATTAGAAGTGCCCTCATTAGCCCACAATGTGTCTGCACCTCGCCGGTTTCATCTTTGTGTTTTCCATTTTCATTTTTTTTGGTTTACAAACAACAAGTGCGGTGCGATTGCAGACACAAATAACTGACCAAAAGGGATCAACATGAAAATGCAATTATCACGTTAATGTCAAACTGAAATGACCGCCGAATGCCGCAGGCCGCATTTGGTGGCCACATTAATTTTTCGTTTCGCAGACGCCCAGTCGCAAATTTGTTGCCTAACATTCAGCGCAAGCACACTGAGTGAAAAAATGTATACTTTAATTTAGAAAAATTACCCTACAAATTATTTACATTCTTAGATATAATTTCGACAATTTTAACAATTTTTCCGAAACTACATTTGTATAAAAATTCATTTATTATCTTAAAAATATGTTTTTTAATTTAATATAATGCAATAAAAACATGTTTACAAAAAATTGTTTTTTTAATTTTTTTATTAAAAATTAAATTTTTAGTACTATAAATTTGTATTGCCTATGCATAGATGATTTTGTGAAGGAAAACCAAAATCAAAGAATAATAAAAATTTGCATGCACTATTTAAATACCCAAATTAATATTTCTTCAAAGTGCAAAATGTGCCACAAAGTGTAAAAATAAAAAAAATGTCTGCACGCAAAAGTATTATAATTTTTCCAAATTAAGGACATAAATTTTTCTGAGTGCTGCAACCGGCAAAGTCACTTTTTTTCCCATGCTTAGGAAAAAAGCACACGCAAAATGTTATTTATTTTTTGTTGTATATTTTTTTTTTTCATATTTTCTATGTTTTTTATTTTTTGCTGTAATTTTTTGTTGTAACGCGTGCAGAAGTGCAAACATATGCTTACATGGTTATTTAATTAACAAGTCGTTAATGACAACGACGAGGCCAAAACGACTTTCGGACCATTTTATGCACTAATTGCATTACAACCTGTAGAGCAAAAATTGCGAAAAGCAAAAACTATTACAACGATTCTCTAATTATAACCACAGTTGCTGTGTTGCATGCGAAATTGGTTTGCCTTTTGTTTTGCGCAACTCGCTAACTGCCACTGCCACTGTGTTGCACTGTGGGCGTGGCGACAGGTGCGGGTTGCTGGGCGAATGGTGAATGCATAACGGAATTATGCCGTTATGGCATAGATCCACAGCAACAGTGCGCCACAACCCCACCCCCCTCATCTGTTACATTTTGTGATAGGGTGTTTGTTTTGCTGGCTGCTGGGATTTTGTAATTAGGCAAAGTTCGCAGACCATTTGGTGTTGCCACAAATACGAGGCAGCATTTGTATTACCTACGAAATGAACATTTAAATATAAATGTTCTTTTTGTTGTTGTTTTTGTTGTTGTTGTAGTTATGACGAATGCTGACGACAAGTGTCTTTATGGCTGCTGACTAGATTTTTCAGCACATTTGGTTGAAATTGCGTTTTACTTCCGCGCCCACAAAAAACAGAAGATACGCCTACAAATATTACGTTGCCTACACAGAGACACCCCCTCTCCACACTGCCACTACACATGAACCACAAACTACGCATAATAAATTCAAGGAGCTCACTGAACTGTTCCCCCCACAAAACTCCTTGCAAAAAAAAAAAAATGAACAAAATGCAGTTATATAAAATTGATACATTTATTTTATACACTTTTTATTTGGAGATTTGTAGAACACAACAAAAATTTGATGTATTATTGATTTTGCATTTGTAAGCTGAGACGACGTGTAAATTATTACATTCAGTTTGTTTTATATATATATATATATAGATAATAAATCTATAGTTATGGAAACAAAAATGTAGATTTGATTTTTGGGAAGAGCATACAAAGTAAGACTTGGCAGGGAAATCGCTTATTGCGAGTATATATATATTTATACATATATATATATATGACTGTGAACTGAGGCCACAGGAAGTAGCAAAGTGTGTGCCCGTGTGTGTGTGTGTGTGTGTGTGTGTGTGTGTGTGTGTTACGCACAAAAGATGAAGCTGACTGAGCCTCGGTAATCTCGGGCGATTGGTGAACAAAAACAAGAAGAACAAAAATTGCGTTGAGTTGTAAATGCCACGCAGGGATTTGCGTTTTCATTACGTTTGTTAAAAATAAGAAAGCCACCTGCTCGCTATATATATATATACACACACATATATACATACATACACACATATATACATATATATGTATATATGTATATTAAGGTCCTGCTTTTGTATATGGTTAAATTGCTGCGCACATTTGCCGTGCGCTTTTCGTGTGTAATTTATGCGCCTATTGTCTTCTTCTTCTTCTTCATCTTCTTCCTTCTTCATCATCATCATCATCTGGCGGGCCACGGGCCGGATTGGGCACCTTAAGCGCAGTATGCGGGCCAAGTTGTTGTCGTCCCTTCGTAGTGCTGGCAATTTTTCATAAACGTCGGCCCGGCCTCGCTTTGATCCTCTGCGACAATTTAACGGCGAGGCACGCGGCGCGAGGCACGAGGCGCGAGGCACGAGTCTGGTTGCCGCCAGGAGCCATCAGCGCAGCTGCATCGGCTACCCGTTCAAAAAGATTGAGCGCCCACGCAGAAATTAAATTTAATCGCTATGGAACTTTGGCTCCAACATAAGCAGCACATGAAGCAGCAGCACTCCCCGCCACCACCCGCCACTCCCCACTCGAGAGGGTAATAAAAAGTGCCAAGTTTTTGCTGTTGCTGTTGCTGTTGCTGCTTGTTAATGTGCCACTTGTGCTATGTTGCTGTGAACTGTTGCCTGTTGGCTGCTGGCTGCTGCCCCTTACTTGCCTAAGTGGCAACTTCATCATCGCGGACAGGGCGTTTCAAGTTTCAATCTCAAGCTGCCATAATTGTATTCAACAATCTGTTGTCGCCTCAACCCTCACCCTCACCTGCCCTCTGACTAGTGTAACCCTCCCACCCCCCCCGCCCCTTCATTTTGTCATTTTGTATTTTTGTACTTTTTTTTTATTTTATTTTTTTTTTTTTCATTTTTATGTAGATTACGAAATTTCTTAGCCGAGTTTCTTCATTTTGTGGCGCTTGTCTCTACGTGCCGCTGATATTGCTTTAATGTGCCAGAGTTTTAATTCGCTTAGCCCTGATTTACCGTCTTACTTGCCACGCAGACGTTGCATGCTCATTTTTTATGCATATCTCAAAATTTAATAGGCCACTAAATAACGCTCAAATGGTGTAACCAAATACTCAACTGATGCAAAACCAAGTCAGTTCCATTGTTGTCCGACTCTAACAATATAATTAATGTGCTTATTGACAAGTTTTGCATGTAGATTTGGCAAAACAGAACATGAAATCTATTTATTAATTTGGCTGGCAACGCCATAATTTCATGGCTACATGAGTCCCGTTTCCGAAGCATAACTCAATACAGTCCCCTTGCCACATGCCACACGGCATGTTGCTCACTCTCTCTCTCTCTCTCTCTCTCTCTCTCTCTCTCTCTCTCTCTCTCTCCTCAAGCCAATAGACGACATGTTATGTTGTGGCAGACACGAATACACACATCCAAGAACAATGTTTGGCTTGTTCAGTTCAGTTGATGAGTTGTTAAGATTATGTTAATGAGTTCATTAAATCACGAGAGGCCAGCAACAAACAGGCTAACAGCCAACAGCCAACAGCTAACAGCAAAACAGTTACTAGAAGTTCAACGGTCAACTGTTTGAGGACCACATAATTTGTATTGACAGCTGCTAAATGATTTTTCATTAATTGTGCTTACCAAAATCAATGAAGAAGGGTTTCATTTTTTACCAAATATGGCCAAGACATTCAGCAGTTGGCTAATTGGTAAGCACATTAAATATCGCAAATAGTGACAAAAAATCAAGAATATCCATTTAGTTTACAGACAATTTTTATTAATTATTTATGCGTTCAATTGACCTGATTCGCATGACAGTTTCAACATTGAAAACTAATCTTTGGAAAACTGTCAACAACAAAATGTTTTCCACATTTTCAATTGCACAAAATGGAAAGCAATTTTAAGAAATATTCAGCTAAAGTTTGGCCTATTTATCGTGTATTAATCTAGATAATTTTTTTTTAATAGTTGAAAGGATTATTGTGTTTAATTTTTATATTGCTTTTGAAATCGAACAAAGAAAATCGTAATTAAATTTCCAGATTTACTTTCCAAATGCTTTGCAAAATTATAATCAAAATTCAGTTGTTAATTTTCCACTTTTAAACAAAAGTTACATGCAAAAATAATATTTCACTTCACACTAAAAATCAAGTTGTAATTTTTACAAATTAATAACACTCGAAAAGCATCCCCCCATTCCCCTCTTCCAATTACTATCTAATATCGATATCGCAATGCTGACAGGATTGCCTGAAAATAATTTCAACTTGATCGATTTGTGATTTATCGAGTGTTTTTCGATTTGATGGCAGACAAACTAAGTTACAAACACACACACACACACACATGCAAAACACGTGCACATGATGCAAGTATCTGATGAACACACAGGCACACACAAACACACACACACACAGACACAAGTGCACCCGCACAGGATAATGATATGCAAATAGCATGCGCTTTTCAGTGGCATACGAACAGCTTGCTGTGCGTGTGTGTGTGTGTGTGTGCGTATGAGTGCTTTCCTGTGTATGACTGTGTGTGTGTTTGTGTGTGTGTGAGTCCCTCCTCTGTTTGCTACAGTCACCAAAATCCCCAGAAAACACCATTTCAATCTCAGCTGAGTCGTGCTGAGCTGCCGCAGTCATCCAGTGAAACCAGATGCAGACACAGTCACTGCAAACGAAGCGAACGAGCGAACGAGCAGACGACAGTCACATAAATAAGTATGTGTACACTCACATTACCTGAATTCCCAATGCGATGCTGCTTCTGCTGTTGCTCGATGTAAAACTACAGATAATCAAAGTCATTAATGTTGGGGGGATGATTTCCACCCAGTTTTAGCACCTGCAATTCGAGGATTGAATTAAAAGCAACTCTTCGCGAATATAGTTAGATAGATAGATAGATAGATGGATAGATAGTTAAATGGATAGTTATATATATATAGATAGTTAGTGGCTAATCAAATGTGCCGCCAATTAGTTCCGCCAGCTGTCGGAGCTCGATACAATTGCACACAATCTGAGCCAAGTCGGGCAGCCAAATAAATATATAGCTGCTTATCATATTTTTGCACATTTTTAACCAATTTCCTATATATATATATAGATATTTTATTTTTTTGTGTGCCACGTTAAGGTACATTTTAAATTATACACTTCCGCATCCGTGCTCCGCTTTACGCTCGATTGGCGCCAACTGCCAATTGGGCAGTGGGACGAGCTGCGTCTTACCTGATATCGACTTGGCCGAATTGTTTTTCTTGCTCTTTGTCAATATTGAAAGCGATTCAGGTTTTCATAAGCCAATGCACCCTCTTCCCACTTCCACTACCACTTCCACTTCCTCTTCTTCTTCGATTTCGTCTTTATCTTCATCTGCGCCTCCGCTCTGTCCAAGGCCACATGGCTGCATCCCGTCTGGGATGATTGTGCTCTGTCTCCCACTCCGACCAGTCTAGGCGGTTTTGTGGTTTCGTCTTGCTTGTTATGCTTCATGTTTGTGCCAAGTTGTTGCCGCTCTCCACGTCCTCCTCGTCCACGTCCACGTCCACGTCCTTGCTCCCATTGGGAGCTGGTGCTGCCTTTGCCTGTTTATGCAAGTGGATTACGGTGTTTGGTTCTGATTATAAATCATCTTTATAATCCGTAAATCGTGTTTGGTTAACATAATGGAATACATTTATTTTATTTATTGCAGCTGTGAGTTTTAATAAGATTTCCTCACCAATCGTCGTCGCTTAAGCGAGTCTGGAGCCTGGAGTAAGGGGTTGTGGGACTGTGTGAGGGTGGTGGAGGGGCGATGGGTTGTTCTCTTGTCAGGCTGCTCTGACCATTTAACTTTATGCTGCCTACTCGACGGCGACAGGCGTTTAAGTTCAAGTGCACTTTAAGGACTCCTCCTATTTGGCCCCTGGCTCCTGGCCCCAGGCTCCTGGCTCCTTGTTTCGAGTAGTAGGAGCAGTTACTACTGCTTGGTGCTCTTTGGTCCTGCCTGCAATTATTGTAAATTGCTCAGTGTCATTTACACACTTTCAACGCATTTTTCGCCACAGCAGAAATCTTCTGCTTATTCGATTTTTGCAATTTTCTCCATTTTTATTTTATTTTATTTATTTTATTTCCCATTTTTGGCTTCGCCCCGGCGTCATCGTCGTTGAGTGTTGTCTCTTGGTTATCTGCTCATTTTTTCCAGCTACTCCTTCGACTTCTTCCTCTTCTCAAGAGCGCCTTCGTTGTGTGCGTGTGTGTGTGTTTGTGTGTGTGTGCCCTCTGCCAACGTTTAACGACCTGCCCACAAAATGGTGGCAGTGGCACTTGCTTCACTGCAGCTCATTAAACGCATGCACTGCAAATTGTAAATGTATGCTACACACATATACATATACATAAATATAATAGTGGGCGTGGTTGCTGCTGGCAGAAAGCCATAACTATGTATGTGTGTGTGTGTAAGAAGCCAAAGTTTGGTGCCAGGTGAAGCACCTTAACAATACAGCTACAAGTAAGCCCGGCCAACAGCGAAGACCATGTTTTGTGATATATTGCACTTTAGCGCCATTCCTGGCCAAGCTTAAAGGTGATTTTGTGGTCCCTTTTTGGGTAAACATAATGCACTCCAGGAGCCGACGCTTAAATTTCGCACATTTAGCTGCCTGGAATGTCCTCGGAAATTTTGCAACGATTTTAAATTGTGATTAAAAGTAAAAGAAAAATTTTACTTTGAGTTTGGAGAAACATAAAAACATAAAAAAAATTTTGAAACGATTTTAAATTGTGATTAAAAGTAAAAGAAAATTTAACTTTGAGTTTGGAGAAACATACAAATATATCATAAATTAAATAATGCAAGTTTTTGGAAAAATGTAAAAATTTCTTTGATAAAATAAGCATTTCTATCTTAAATTTTAATCTGTCCATAAGGAATTTTAAGCATGAATTTGAAGCGAAAATTCCGTTTGATGGTAAAAATAAATATATGCAAAATATTTATCACAGTTGAAGATCTCAAATAAATCTTTTAGAATTGAATGAAAAACAATAAAATTTTAGTTTTGCCAACAGTTTATGTAGCTTGGCAACCTTTGAAGCTTTTGGCTCGAGTCCTTTTTGACTAATTAACCGACAGACAATTGACGCAATTGAGCACATTTGGCTGGCATTTGAGGACCAGCTGCAAAGGACTCCCGTCTGTGTGTGTGGAAGATACCACTTAGTGGCATCAACGCGTTGCAACGCCGCCAAATTGCTAACGATGATTATTTCAAAAAGGCCAGAACCAGTGAGTAAATTAAGAATAAAGAATATCTAAATAAAGGGAGTCTGCCTACACACTTACACACGCACACACACACACACACACACACACACACACAATCGCAGTCAGTTGCTGTGTTTTTGTCTGAAAAGCATTTGAATTTTCAGCGCAATTTAGCAGCAAATTAAAGCGCACTTGCAAACAGACCGAATGAAGCACACACAACAACACACACACACACACTCACACACACACACGCACCCACTCAGACACATGGATGCCTAAGCCACATGATGGTAAATGTTAGCATGTATTTATATATATGTGTGTGTGTGTGTGTGTGTGTTGCTAGCGGTTCATTTTACGCGATATACCCTGTAATAATGCAAAAGGAGAATTTAGAAGCAAATAAACAATTTAAATATTATAAGGATAAAATTTAATGTTACTTTTAAGTGAAAGAAAGAAAGTGTTGATAAAGATATAGCAAAGTCTAAGCAAACTAAATTTACAATAAATTAATGATTTATAAAACTTGTTATTTAATATGTAATAATGAATTTTAAAAATGTTCAAATAAAGTTTCGTTCGTGTGCAAAAAGTAAAAAGTCCAAGCAAAAAAATAAAATAAAAGTAAAAATGAGTGAAAAATTAAATATTTAAAAAAAAAATTTAGTTTAACATGTAATAATAAATTTTAAAAAAAATATATATAAATGAACGTTCAAATCCAAAAATTTTTAATTTAATCGTAATAATTAATTTTAAAAAAACCCTCGAATGCAACAAGTAAAAATCCAAGAAATAAAGATAATAAAAGAACAACGAAATTAAGAATTAATTATTTCAAAAATTTTTTATATCTAACAATAAATTAAATAAAACATAAAATAATGCAACTTTCGATTGCAACAAGTAAAAAGTCCAAGCAAAAACAAAATTAAATAAAAGAATAAATTAATTAAGAATTAATTTTTTTTACAAAATTTGTTACACTAATATAGAATAATTTATTTTACAAAATATATAATTAAAGTAACGTTCTTGGATTGACTTAATGGATGTAAATCAAAATTCAAAATTCTGCTCTAAGCATACATTTTTTTTGCTTGCTTGCAAATTAAAAAAGTACTATTTACAGGGTATTCACAATTTAAGCAACATCGAGGCGAAAAATTCTTGAGTTTGCCTGAAAAGTCTTGATAGATGTAATTTTGGCTGCACTACAGGGTATTCAAATGCTATGCAATTCTGAAGCGATAAATTTGTGTGCTGCTTGTTTTCAAATTGAAAAAGTTTTTTGGCTTCCCGCTAAAAGTTAGCTTGTGTTTCTATGCAATTTATTGGGAGACTGCGCTCGCATCAACGCATATTGAAGAGAACCGCTGTGGCTCACATTTGTGTACTGATTTAGAGGCTGCTTAGTTGCCAGTCAGTCTACAATATATGTATGTATGTATGTATGTATGTATGTATATTTGTGCATGTGACCCGAAGAGGGTCGTAAACATCACTGCGCTTTCACTCAATGTTTGCACTATGTGCGTGCCAAACTAATTAAAAACTATTTAATATCCGTAAACATGCCCAAAAACTAAACTGTTGTTGCACCCCAAAAACAAAAACCAAAAAAAAAAAAACAAAAAAAAACAACAAAAAACCTATTGCAAATTGTCGGCCAAAAAAAGTTTGTCGTCTAACTCAACTGCCAACTCTATACAAATATATATATATATATATATGTATTCTATATGTCAACGAGTGCATCATCAAGAACGCGGAGTGGAGCAGCCCCCTTTCATCCACTGTTAGCCAAATGTGGCAAGAGTGTTGCCAAATATACTCGGCTCAGTGTCCGTTTTTGTGTGGCCCTCATTAGAAGCATTGAAGTTCGCTGTTTATTGTACTGTAAGCCATTTTGTACGTGCAGCATGCCCCATTTTGGTCTCATCTCTATCTCTCTCTCTCTCTCATTGCGGAAGCTCTTTGTTTTTGTGTTGCCAACTTTTTGGAAGTTAAAGTTTACGCTGCTCGTTGTCTGATGGCTAACGGATCTGCACATTGGCAGCAGCTCATTTTGGCCCCGGGATCCTTCAGTTACTTATTATTGTTCAGCATTCACAACAAACTTTATTAAAAAAAAAAATAAAAAAAAAAACTTTCTTACATTTTAACGATAGCTGGCAAAGATCATATTTTTTGCAGCAACTACTTTTAAATACAAATTTAAATTACAGACTTACTTAATTGTACGTTATTAATTTTGTAATTGTTTCACATTGCTTTATACCTTGTCTTAATTAATTAATCGATGATTTATTAAGCTGCTTCGATTAATTGCATTTAATGGTTAAATTTAGTAAATGTTAAATTTTAAAGAAAATAAGCAAACGCTGTGTAAACTTTGTAATTGTTGAATGCTTTTCAAGTTTTAGTTTCTGTGCTGCGTTGTTGATTTTTCGCGTTTCACTGTTGGTTTTTTTTTTTGCTTTTCTTTTTGCTCGAATCCACTTCCACTTGGAGCCAACGTGGCGTATGATTTATTTATTTGCGAGACGATTCGAGCACATTATTCGCAAGACAAATGTGCTTTCTATTGCAGTTTGTTCTATATATTTGACCATAATAAGAGGGCAGGAAAATAATGTAGTCAAAATATTTCAAATATTGTTGTGATATATTGGCGAAATCAGCGGGAAGCGATTTTTAAAAATGCCAAAGCAAAGTGAATAAATTTAAAGTTCTCTTGCAAGTCTCATTTGATCAAATATATACTCTAAATATATTAATTTTTTTTATTTAATAATAAAAGTGCGATTAAAATTTAGCGACTTCTTGAAATTGTTGTGGATATTTTTGGCAACACTGCCAAATCGTCGAAGTTATACTCAAAGTCAAATTGTGCCTTAGGTGAGTTTGGTTTTAAAAAAAATTATTTACATTTATTTGATGTCAACAATTTACCTTTCCCGTTATTTGCTATTTCAATGTCAATGTAAATAACAAACTGATATCCAATTACAACAAAACTTTTGCTACCATTGGCCAAGCTGGAAAGCATAAAAGTTTTTGTCTACGTGGCAGCGGATGTCTGTGCCATAAAAATAAAATACTTTAAGCGGAAATAGCAAAAATGCTCGAACATGTGTCGATTGAAGATACCCTGTAAAAATTATCTTTAATTGAAACTTTATTAAGCAGATACTTTTAGTATCATTTTTACTTTTTGTATGAACGATTCTCATTTTAGAGATGAGATTTTATTTATTAGTTGTTTGGGTTGAATAATAGTTTAAGAAGTGTTGGCTATATACCCAATTGGTTGGTTTAAAGTGTAGGGTGTGCACATACATAGATAAAATAGTTGGGGAAAGTGTGTGTTATTTATACGAGCTGTGTCAATTGTGCCGGAAGTGCAAACTGCTGTGAAACCAAAAATAATAAAAAATAAATTTCAAAATCTTCGACAAAAGTTTTTTTTTTGAATGGCCCAAGTGTTATCGATGTGTAATTGTAAAATGTTCTTCTGACCACCATTCCCTCCCCCCCCCCCCACCCATCGTTCTTTTCTCTTAGCACTTGACAAGTTTACTTTATATTTCTTAGCAGTTTCTCAGAATTCCTTCCACTTGCCACACTTGACAACGCATACAATTTTTTTTTTTTTTTTGCGGCGAACTTTGTGCAATAAAAATCGCAATAATTCGAATTGCGAAATATGTTTCACACTCAACGAGTGTTTGGGCAAACAATTACGTTTGCTAGTTAGAAATGATTTGCAAAATAAACGCAATGGAAAACAGCAAATTTAATTTTCAGTCACACACCAAATAAATGTGATCAATTAGAAAAGGACACTTATCAGCGGCAAATCAGCGACGCACTTCAATTAAAAATGAACGCAATTGATACATGCAAATTTTGAAATGAAATAACAACTACAACAAAAGCAACAACAACAACAATAGCAACAACAACAACATCTGCCCTTAATAAGCGAGTATCTCATTAATCCAATTAAGCTAAATTAATTGAAATGCAAATCGAGTAATGAGCACGCTGCACTGATTTCTCTACGTTCCACCACGCACATGAAATCGATGCTTGCAACTAACAAGTGGAGGGGGGGTTGCATTAAAATATGTTTTATTGGCATGTTGCGGCAAATTATATGGCTGTACACATACATATATATATATATATATATATATATATAACATGGGCATGTCGTGTTCGCTATTGATGAACCACTGCGATAATACGCTGGCAACTCGTCGTCGTCGTGTGGCAGTGGCAGAACATGTGAGGCAACTATAACTCACTCAAACTTGCCTCAATTCCCCCATGTGTGTGTGTGTGTGTGTGTGTCATACTAGTTTTCATGTGGAAATAAGAAGCTTATGTCCTTTGATTTACACACACTGTGAAGTCATCCAAATATTCAAATAATTTCCATTAATTTATTAATAATTGATTCAGTTGTTACAATTGAGAAATGCACAAATTGCTTTACACCTAATCGCAAATCCCAGCTGAGCACAATCAATTAACATATCGGCCTATATCTGGATATATAACATAATCGCCAGCAGCAGCAATTGGCAGATGCTGCGCAATCCTCAGTTTCCCAAGGCTACACTCAAAGAATAATTATAGCTTATTTTATTGAAATTGCAATTTTAGATTAGCTAAGGCTACACTCAAAGAATAAATATAGCTTATTTTTATTGAAATTACAATTTTAGATTAGCTAAAGCGATTGCAGAGGTTTTTTGAAAGTTTATTTTTAGAAAAAATCATTGCCAGGAATTTTCGTATATTTTTTTTAAAGTATACTTTAAAATTACTTAGTTTATTTCTTAAACAAAACTTTCTGTTTTGTCAAGTTTTTTACTGAGTGTATTTTTTTTTTTTTTTTTGAGTAAATTTCACATGACATCCAAAAGTGCCTTTGCTAATGAAGGAGGTCAAGTAAAACTATCCTTTGATTGCAAAATAGACGTGCTTTTGGAGTTCATAATCAGTTGGGACATAAATATAAACATGCCCCATTTTGTGGTCGTGCGTAAGACATTATTATTGCAGCTTGAACTGACCTCCCCCCCCCCCTCTCGCTGCTAACTGCAAACATTCTACGTACGTGTTGAGCAGCCAGTGACCAGCACGACCTACAAGCGTGTCCTGCGTGTGTCCTGCGTGTGTCCTTGTCTGTCTGACTGTTTAAGAACTGGGTTAGTCCGGCAAGTCGACCACTTGCCCCCCAGCTTGAGTTGGGGCATGTTTAAAGGGCAAAACTGACCACTGAGCAACCTGTGTTTAATTTAAATCCTTTTTAGTTTGTATTTTCACATAAATTAAATGGGTCAACTGAGAATATCCTTGCTGCATATGTATCACATTTGGTGACCATTCCCAGCACCTTTTACCAAATTATGAACATCCAAACAAATGCATAACTAATGGAAAATATGCAGTTCACAGTTTAATTGTGTTGCGCTTAAATTGAATTATAAATATTGGTTTTGATTTTCAGTTATTCAATGCTGGGATTCCAATTGGCCACAAATATTATTTGGTCATTTCCACCGCATATTTGTTTGTTGATCCACATTTAATTGAACTGGTTGGTTGTCAGCTCATTGTTAAGGCCATGTTAATTGCAGCTAATAAATACGTTTTTAAATATAATTGTAAATTTCTTATTTTTTTTTTGGCCAAGCATTCAGCTTAGTAATTTAATGACTTTTGAAAAGTATCCCTCGTCTTAACCGGATTTCTTACCTTGTATATTTTATTATTATTTTTTTTCAGTAGTCCTGTGGTTAGGGCAGTCCTTAATCCTTTCACTGGCATCTAAGTGATTTAATGAGTTTTTGTTGGGGGTCAAGTTTTTTTGTTTGTTTTTTTTTTTTTTGCCAAATCCTCATCAGATGTTAGGCAACGTGTTGGCCAATTATCAAAGGGCATTCAGGCGACAGCTGCTAAGCAGGCGAAAACTCATTCAAAAACAGGTGAGACAAAAATAAGCTTTAATCTACATTTTTTGTCTCATTGTTTCCGGCAAAATCCAGCACAGAGATTTATCAGGCAAATGTCACCACGAGTGAGAATTTATATGCGCATCGCATTGTCCCGGCTGCGACAACTGATCGCTGAGCCAAAAGCAACATCCTGTTCAGCACACCTACGCATCCTGCTCAAGCTCCTGCCCCAGCTCCTCCCCCTGCTGCTGCTCCTGCTCGTATAGCCATTTCCAAGTCGCAGCATCTTCATTTGCATTAGTGTGCTTCTTTTTTTTCGGGGTTGGACTGCGAATTAGTGAATTGTACTTGAGATTCCCATGACTGTCACCTCGTCTCCAGCACTCGACTCCAGACATGGAGTACTCCTGCACGCCTCCTGCACTTGATGCTCCTCTTAAATGTGTGTGTGTGCGCCTGCTGTCGGCTTCCGGCTCAAGGAACGCTCTGTCGCCTCCATTTTCATAGTCATTGCGTGTGCCAGCTCCCAGTTCCCCGTTCCCCATTCCCATTGAGCCACTGAGTCACTAAGCGTGGGTATATAAATTAACATAATGCTTAAGTATGTGTGACAAGCGACTTCTGGGTTTCACTTTACGTGAATTTATGTTCCTTTCAAATTGTCTATACACATGTGTATGTGTGTGTGTGTGTCGGTGTGTGTGTGTTCAGTCTGAGTGTGCGCCGTTTGCAATTAAAATTCGTTGGCAATAAAAATACGCACACAAATAAAACACACAATGAATACAATTTAATGGCAATAGAAAATTTTGCGAGTGCAATCAATAAAATTGTTCGTTTGACTCAACGAATTAATTTATTGTTGTCATGCTGACTTCCGTTAAATGTGTGCAGTGTATCCGCTTTTGTATCCGCTCAAGACGAATCTCAAGCATAATAATCTGGGATGTGGATGTGGATGTGAGTGGGGCCGAGCATCATCATCAATTTATTATTGCGTAACTCACATTTTTGACTCAATGCCGATAAATTGAACATTACGGCTTTTCACTAATAATTCTCTCTCTCTCGTCTGCCACACACATCTCGTCTAGTTTTGGTAGATATCATATATCTGTGGCAACGGCGGGCGGCCTCAGCAGGTAAATGATAAAATTTATTACGCATGCGACACGCGTATTTCATTTTGTTTGCTTGTTTGGTGCGTTA
Source organism: Drosophila melanosoma (assembly GCA_035042045.1). Classification (NCBI taxonomy): domain Eukaryota; kingdom Metazoa; phylum Arthropoda; class Insecta; order Diptera; family Drosophilidae; genus Drosophila; species Drosophila melanosoma. The sequence continues at coordinate 2,041,110 of JAWNLY010000055.1, read as the reverse complement.
TTATCGCCCAACGTGGCGTATGATTAACATAAAATGACAGCCCCATCTGCCACTGTGCCACTGCCACTGTGCCACTGCCACTGCCTCGGCCTCGGCCTGTGTCTGTGCCGCGTACCTGTTTATGTGTTAGCCCAGCCCATCCCAGTTCACTTTCCACTGGCGTTGAAATATCGGAATTTTGGCTCTTCATCTGATTAACATAATTTTCTGGCATATTACCAGATCGACACTCAAATAGGCTCTGCGGCTCAGCCCGGAATCTGCGGTTGCATAACCCACAGGCTTCCGCCACAAGCTTTTCGCGCATTATCTGCATATATTTTATATTACGTGTACTGAATATTATCGCTTTTGATCATCATTGCTGCAACCACACACACGCACACACACACACACACACACACACACACACACTGGTAATAACCAGCAAAATAATGATGTAATCTTTGCCACTTACACAGCCAAAAATAAATTGTGTATAAAAAAGTGCAAAACTGCACGTTTTTTCTCAAAATTTATTTTACAAAAATGTTCTACTTATTGTATGAACTCAAATTGTGCAAATCTATTCCGTTTTCAAATTTGTATGTTTTTCAGATCTTAGAAATTTATTTAAATTTTTTCATTTTCAATATTGCCTACAATTCAAAAATAAGTGTTCAACAAAATATTCGATTATTATTACCATTCTTATGTTTTTATTATTACTATTATTATTAATAATATTATTATGATTTTTATTATTATTTTTATTTTTATTATTATTTGTTTATTATTAATTTTATTATTATTAATATTATTATTATTATATTATGTTATTATTAATTTTATTATTATTATTAATATTATTTTTATTATTATTATTGTCATCATTGTTATTATTATTGTTACTATTATTATTATTACTAATATTATTATTATTATTATTTTCATAATAAATATTCTTAGTTTTTTATTATTGTTATTAACATTATTATTGTTATTGTTATTGTTATTATTATTATTATTACTATTATAATTAATATTTTTATAAGTATGATTATTATTATTTTTATTATGTGCTTTAAAATTGTTCTGATTTTATAAATAAATATTTTACTAATTTTGTACTTTTGTCTGACTTACGTTTATTTTATTCACTTCTAATTTACAGCCCAAGCTGTAATTGGTTTCAGATAAAGCATAAACTTATTATTATAAATATTCCTTAAAAATGGGAAAATACTTATACTACGAGTTTTTTTTAATAGTTTTATTCGCATTACAGTATTTTATATTAATAATTTGAGCACATTAAGTGTCCATAAATATTCCTAAATTCAACAGATTAAAATAATTATTTATTTATCGTCAACAAAAACATATTTGAAAAATAAATTTCGAATACTCACAAAAAGTGGCTGAGCATTCCAGAATTTTCGTACATGAAATTGGAATAAATTAGTAAAATTTTAACACAAATTATTTCAACTAATTCACAAAAAAAATGAACAAATTTGTAAATAAAATTTGAACAACCATTTCGCCAATCAAGACCCACTTCAAATTCATCGTTGTGCCTACATTTCGCTGAGTGTAGCATGTTGCCGCCGCAAGTGCTTCAATTGCGTATTTAGCTTTTAAAGACCTGTGCCACGCGGTGAGGCAACACGCATTGTTTCGCTGCTGCTTCTGTTCCTATTTCTTGCTTTGGCATTCGCGTACGACGATGCCAAATGGAATGATTGGGCCGCTGCTTTTGTCTCTATATGTGCGCTTGTGTGTGTGTGTGTGTATGTGTGTGTGTGTGTGTGTGCATGGCACCGTTAGCCCAAGACACAAAAGCGAACATGGCAGCATTTCTAACGGTTCCCAGCGCCAGCCAATCAATGAGATATTGTGTGCGTATCCCGCAGTGTGGATTTATATGAACATCCAAGTGTGTGTGTGTGTCAGTGTGTGTGTGTGTCAGTGTGTGTGTGCGTGTGTGTGTGCGTGTGTGTGTGTGTGTGCGTGCTAACAAAAGTCGCTGGAAAAATGCAGCGGAAACTAAAACAAATTGCAACAAAACGCTTGAGAGACAAAGTGCAGTCAACCCACAATAACTGAGGCAGGGGCCGTTTCACCATTGCAAAGCAATAAATTCCTAATTGTAGTCACTTCGCTGAAAGACCAGCGAATGTATTTACACACACACACACACAGAGAGAGAGACACACACACACACACACACAAACACACACACACACACGCACACACTTGTTACAGTGCACATCTTTTGATTTATTTATAATACGGCATTAAAAGCGATTTCAATTTAACTTCAATGAGCCAATTGCAATTGAATTTATTCGCACAATGCGATTGCGATTGCAAGTGTATTCAATATATTCAGGAAAGGTATTAAAGCAGCTGCAATTAAATACTTGAGCGCAATTAAAGTCACGAATCAAGGAAATCGACCAAGGAAACGGCTTAATCCACTTAAAGTTGCCACAATGTTCTTTAAAGTTGAAGTGGCAAGCGGAAAAATACTTGAAACAAGACTTAAATGCAGCAAATTTAATTACATTTGAATTCGCAAGCAATTGTGTATTATTTTATTGTAATGCAATTTATTTATTATTTATTCATTTAACTTTGTTAATTAAGTTTCATTTTATGAGAAGTTGGGAATCTCTTTAAATAAGATTTAGACTTGGATACACGTGGAAAATACTCAAAGCTGGAAAATGCATGAAGATGTTGAATTTTCATCAATTTTCAATCAAGTCGAAGACTTTTCAGAAGCGTCAATTGGCAAACAAAGTTGAAGCCAAGCGATTTGTGGCACCAATTAGTAATTAAGCGACTCGTGAGCAGATTAAACATGTTGGTCTAACATTAACATTGTGTGCCACAAAGTGAACAGTGTGGCAGTTGTTGCAGTTGTTGCAGTTGTTGCAGATGTTGTAGTTTAAGCTAACGACATGGATATAGGAGACAAGGACAAGGCACAGCTCAAAATATGAGGCAGGCAAATGAGACTCGCAACGTGAGACTTGTCCGAGCCTCATCATCATGATGATGATAATGATGATGATGATGCTGATAAAGTTGATGATGATGATGTGAACATTGTTTGCTGAAAGCCAAACACTGACAGCGGTGACATGTGACTGTTGCCTTGGAGTTATTATTACACCATTACGCATGCACTTAAGGCTTTCATTAGGTCGCAGATTGGTGCTATTTGTGAAGGTAATTACGAGAACGAGTCTCTTGCATCACACACAGAGTGGGAGAGGGGGAGGGAGAGAGCGTTGAACAACACTCAGACACACTGAGATGGCATCAAGTAGTGAAAGGAGCATTGCACAAATCCAAATGCAATAAGCCCAGATGAGCATGGCAAAGTACAATCAGAGGCGCAACCAAATCGAGAAGAACATTGGACGACTGGTTGCATGTTGACAGACAGCAGATGCACAAGCATAGCCTATACCCATTCTCCTCTATCAGTGGCCAAATAAGCGGAAGTCACTTCAGTCAGTGCCTGTCGTTTTTGGCTAGAACTGAATTGGCTTTCACAAATGTTGTTTGCCAGCTGACCCCCAAAAACAAAACTCTCTCCTGCCACAGATGCACACACACACACACAGAGAGAAGCGTCTGCAACACGCAAATGCAATTAACACGCCAGCAGACAGAGCGGAAATGGAAAGCTGCTGGCCAATGATGGCCAACTCATGTGGCTCATGTGGCTCATGTGGCTCATATGGCTTTCAAAATTGGCCCTTCTGCATTTTTCGTAGGCTTTGACTTTGCTCCATTTTTGTATGTGTCTGTGTGTGTGTGTGTGTGTATGTTTTTTTTTTTTTTTTACTATGTTCCGCAAATTATATGTCTGAGGACCCAAAGTCAATTTAATTTCAAATTAAGTTTTTACGAGTGCAGCCGTAGAGACTCAATTGACCAGCCCTATTAGTTTTTTTTTTTTCCAGTCAACCCAAAATTACTTTATTTTATGTGATTTTAAGCAGACCATTTAAAGTAGCATTTAAGTTGAGAGGCGCAAACAAAGACCAGACAGAAAAAAAAAATGCATTTCACTGTTACCAGAAAAAAAAGCACTTCTTTAAGCTTATCCGACGTAGAAAAATATCTCTAACTTTTAGCTTAAATTCAATCAGTTCAAACTTTAAAATGTCCACAAGTTTTAATATTATTTTTATTAAGTTGAATTATAAATGGATTAGCTTTTGTCCAATTAGTGTCTTATCCATTCGATTAATCGAAAAACTTATTTTTTCTAGTGTAGTTTGACATTCATTTGATACACTTTGCAGGGCATTTGATAGTCAGCAGCTTTTCACTAGTTTTTCACTAGTTTTCACTGGCCATTCGCAAAAAAAAAAGAAAAGAAAAAAAAAGGGAAAAAGATAAACATTTCTTCTTTTGTCGCGAAATGCATTTCTTTCTATACTTGCCTCTATCGGAATATTTTTTTTGTATCTTTTATATCGGAGTATTTTTTTTTTTGTATCTTTTATCTTTTATCTTGTATCTTTTTTATTTGCATTTTCATGCCCAATTCACTTGTCCGCTTTGGGCAGCAATGAGACAAAGTTCACAAAGTTCAAAAAGTTTCATATTTACGCGATTATCCATTCGAATGGAATTTGCATGTTCCCAATTCAAATTTAAAGAATATAATTTCAGACACTACTCAAACGAAGTTCTTCATTTCTTCATTGTGTATTTTAAAAATGTCATCATTGTAGTTTTTTTTTTGTTTTTTTTTTTTTTAAGTTTTGTTATTTATTTATTTAATATTAAAGCGCTTTTGCTGGCGACTGGCAATCTGGTAACGACACCAACACAAACACACTAAACTCACACTTATGCTCATTCACACACACACACACACCCACTGATAAACTGCCACACACACACACACACATACGTTTACACAAATGTGTTCCTCATTGAGTGCAAAAAGCATTGTCCCAGCACATAAACCATGTCGCAAATGACCAGACGTGAGCCCTCCATTAGCCTGCCTGACCGACAACTGACCAAACCCCCCCTCCCCCCCACCACCCACACACACATCATCACCGCACTATTGCCACATCTCCCACCCCCCCACAAAAAACTATCAGCTCTTTCGTTAACCCAGTAAACGGCCTGGGTCGATGCGGGCCAAACGAGCCTTGTTTGTTGCCTCATTTTTGAAGCCTGCGCAGGAACAATTTTTGTTGTAGTTAAATGCGGTTGTTATACCCTGTACAATGAATGTTTTTTGTCTCTGATGTGTCTGATATCCAAGTTCATGAATACTTATTGCATATATATATATATATATATATATATATATATAATGATTAAGTCAGGCAAACAAATGACGTTTGACAATTACAGATTAAATATTTAGTATACAAAATGATTGCCATTTGTTACAATTATTTGGCGACAGTCGAATGTTGGACGGGCTTAAATATGTTGGTATTTTCTTCAATTCGGCTTGTGAGTACCCAAAAAGTTGATCAGCATTATATAAAACAGGATTTTCGCAGTTGTGGTTGCTGCTGCAGGCGTATGTTGGCCATGTCCTGCTGCTGCTGCTGCTGCTGTTGCTGCTGCTGCTGCTGCTGCTGTTGCTGCTGCTGCTGCTGCTGTTGCTGCTGCTGCTGCTGCTGTTGCTGCTGCTGCTGCCATTGTTTGTTCCACTTGACCACTAAAGCATAGTTTTAGGCGCTAAAAGCTAAACACCCAAATTCAGAAAGCAGCTGCTACAACTTGCGAACTATACCAGATGTGGAGTGGCCTCCACTCGTTGCTCCTCCACTCTTTGGCTTGTTGGAGAATGTGCTGCAACGATGAGTTGTGTGTGTGTGTTTTTTTTTTTTTTTTGCTACCAGGTGTTTTGGTGCCTCCAAAAACGCCTCAGTTAACTTGCCACTAATTGAGAATTTCCGTTTGCACTCACTCAGAGTCCTCAATGCATTTCAAATGCAATTAGCCAGCTGAAAAATATTGCTTCTCTCTATTTTTGGTTTTTTTCCCCATTTTTTTTGCTTTTTTTTTTTTGGTTTGTTTTTTGGAAACGTCAGTGTCCAAATTTAATTAAAAGAATTTTGAAAACCCGCTGGCTTTTCTGATTGATCGACAAACAAACCAAAAGCAAATACCCACAAAACCTGTCCCTGTTTTATGACATTGCTGCTTGTGGCTATGTCATAATGATTATTAGTTTAAATGAAGTTTGTGTGTGTGTGTGTGTGTGTGTGTGTGTGTGTGTGTTTGTGTATTTGTGTGTGAGTGTGTGTCTGTGTGTGTGTGCGTATTGCTGCTGTATAAGCCTTTTATATCATTTGACGTTGACCACAGCGAAATAAACCGCTAAATAAATAATGCATCGACAATGAAATTGTGATTTTATTTGTTAGCCAACTGTGCCAACTAAATTCAAAAGGGCAACCACATAAATACAATATTCCAAAAATTAATTAAAAACTTCAATCAATTACTTAAGTGCCTGCAGGCCCAAAATACCAAATGAATATATTTATATTTTTAATATTATAATTAAGAAATCACACACAATTTTGACAGCCAGACAAACTTGGCCAAAAGTTTTTCAATAAACGTTGTTTTTAATTTAAAAAAGTTTGTTAAAAATACTTTTCTTTTTTTTTTAAATTAATTTACAAAACTATACAAATGGTTTATTTAAAGTAACTGTAATCAATTAATGATTTCTAACTTATTTACTAAGATCCGTTGACAGCACTGTAAATTCAAATTTATATCCGTCGAGTGAAAAATGCTGTGTGTTGGCATAAATTGTAGGGATTGCCACAAAAATGTGCCAACTGAAACTGTCGACCAAGTTTGCAGAGCCAAAAAAAAAAAAACACAAAACTGGTACGTCAAACCACGGCAAAATTTAAACTGCTCTCAAGTGCAGACACTAAAATTTATATTTGATGTGGCTAAGACACCTTAGATGCAGTGCATCAGCCTTGCATCCAACAATGTCAGGGCACTAAAATATATTTATATTTCTAAAAAAGTGCAGCCACTGACTGAAATTGATGGCCCAACGCGATGCATGCGAGCCACTAATTTTGTGGTGTCTGTTTTGGATGATGGAATCTATGAAATATTATTGTAAAGTGTGTGGATGGATTCTGGCCAGGTCTATTTGGTGAATTTAAGCTGTGTGAACTTTCTGGCCAATTTCACATCGTTGCCAAATGCAGCTGCAGTCAAACACCATTGCACGTTTCAGCTGTTTAAATTTAATTTGTCTCGTACTGCCCCGTAACCCCCCCAACACCCGCCCAACCGAACATCATCTCCCAGGTAAGACGAGGCGACAGTCTGTTTTTCAGGTCGCAAGAAATCAACTTTTTCTGGGGCGACGTGCACAATCGAAGAAAATGCACTACGAGTTGAGTCGCATCGCATCGAGTTGAGGCGCATCGAGTTGAGGCGAGTTGAGGCGAGTTGAGTTGAGAACGCGTTGTGCACAACACACGGAAGTAGTTACCGTTACCGTCATGCCAAATATGACAAATGTTGTTGCAGCCCTTTTTTACTCGCAGTGGCAGTGGCAGTGCCACAAAAATAAGAAAAAAACCGTGCAGACCTGATCCAGGCTGACACGTAAACTGCATAAATATAAACGCAACATGGAAACGTGCAACGAGCGGCAACGGAAGGAGCTGGTGGAACCCAACTCGTACAAGGATATTCTTTGAAATGACGACAAAGATGTTGTAAGCAGAGTTGAGTGCAACACCCCACACCCACCCCCCTTGTAATAGTAAATGGTATACAGACAACGAGTCAAGTTATCAACGCGTTCGCTATGAGAAAAATTTAAGCAATCCCCAATAATTTGCATTTAGCGTACAAACAGCACAGATAAGGCAAATGAGGGGGGAGGTACGAAATATTTATCTGATTTGCAGCTGAAAATGTGTGTGCTCAAGGTAAATACAAAAAAAATTGTTAAGATAGTTTATCAAAAATTGAACCTTAAAGTAAATTCAACTTTTGCATTGGCAAACCGCAAAACCAGGCAAATTCCATTTTGTAAGAGTTTTCCAAGCCAACACTTGCGGTATGCATTCATATGTCTTGCTTCCGGCATGTGCATTAAATAATTATAAATTAAATTAAATAAAGTCAACTTGGGCCGCACTGAAACAATCTTACAATTTATGCAAACAACGGAAACGGAAGTGCAAAAAAAAAAAAAAAGGATCAATATGCTTATATCCGCCTTGTTTGAGTAGCAAGCTGAGCTGAACTTGTGGAAATTCACAGACAGACACACACACACACACACACAGTTCTATATATGTACATCGATTTGTATATAGACTGTGGGCAGGCTGTGTGTTTAAATGGAGACAATGCCTGCCTGCCTGCTTGAATGGTTCGATGTATGCAAATCCAGCAAGTTTCATTTGCATTTGTCCATGCAATCGAGCAACGAGTCAGTCCTTCACGACCAGAATGGATTCACTTTTCCAATTGACACTGCAAACAGATTGCGGTCGTATCTTGGCCTGAACTTCACCATTTAAAAGAATTTATTATAGCTACGACAAAAACAGTTCACTGCAAGAAAAAAAAAAAAAAAAAAAACACCTTTAAATTTCAAATGAACAAAAATATATATTGAAAAATAGATTTTTCATTGATACTTTTAAATTCACTTGCTAACTAAAAATGTGATATTTGAAACAAATTTAAGTGCAATTTTTATATAAACAAAAACCATATTTTAGCCATAATTAATTTGGTTGATTTGCATAATTATCAAGCGGATTTAAATTTTTTTTTTTACCTCAATTTATTATTTTGGCTTGCATTCTGAGAAGTTTGCGTGCAGATTTTGAAATTGAACCAAGACAATACACATGAAAATGTGTATGTTGTCTGTGTTGCATTACCTGCAGATATTGGCTAATTGATTTATTGCGTAATCCTAATTAGCAACGCATTCGCCTCCATTAACTGCCACTATTCATGTTCGGTGTTGGCTCTTCTCGCCGATTTTGGATGGCAGCAGGCATATGCAGGAACTGATCCAACTCATTCATCAATAGATATTCTGGGTTTCATCTGCATTTGGTATAGAGGCGTGTCATTAAAGCCAATGGTTGAGCTCGTTTGGTTTTAACTGCACACGCGCCATAAACTGAACCCCGATTTGGGCCAAGATTTATGCAAGCAACGAAGAAATTTAATCAAATATCGCAACCCTTTTGCGAGAAACAAAAATCAAACTTGCAATTTAGAATTGTGTGGGGAGGGTGTCGCAGGAGGGGTGGAGGGGGGGGGGGATGGACTAGGCAAAAGTTTCATATTACCGCAACAGAAATGGCCAAAATGCTGATAACACATTCCACGCCCTGGAATTCCAGCTAACGTCCGTGTGCACTTATATTAAGCATACTCGTACATATATATATATATGTATATATATATATGTATATATATATATATGTATATATATATATATATACACATATATATATATATGTATATATATATATAAATGTATGTGGTTGAAATGAGGCAAGATTTTTCGAATTTCTATGTTACTTGCCTCAGGCTTACATATGTACATACATATATATATATATATATATATATATATATATATATATATGTATATTTATAGATATATGCATATGCAAGTACTGTACACATTTTTTTTGGTAATGCTGGGGGAAAATTTCAATTTGAGATGGCCTGTTTTAGGCTTGGTGCGTTCAATAACCGTTCTTGGCAGGGCCAACAACAATAAAAATGTCGAAAACATAGCAAACATTAACGGGAAAACAATTTTCATAAATCTAGAATTATTACCAGAGAAAAACGAGAGTTTTTTTTTTTTTTGGGTGCAACAGACTCTGGAGTCGGCTGCGTGTCCACTGAAGCAACAAATTTGCACATGAAAGATAAGCAAAAGTGTTTATTCTAAAAAAAAAAAATCGCAACTTTAGTCGACTGCCAAATACACTGTAAACAAATGGCAACAAATTAGATATAGTAAGAAACAAAGCACACTAAGTTTTGAAACTCTTTTCTTATCAGATTATATATCTATATAATATATATCTATTCCAAAAACAAACTAATCCATTTTGGGAATCTTTCGATAGGGTTGCTATCCACCCCCAAAAACAGTTTTCGGATTTTCGCATTCAGCAAGGATAAACATATTTTGCAACGCATTTAACAAACGATAAATTTTTTTTTTTTTTTTTTGTATATATTTCGCGCATTTTTTTAAGGCACTGGCTGTTTGGGGTTGATTTTTAGATAAACCCTGAGTACATTTTCGAGTATTTTGCAAACAAGCTGCTTGCCGCTGGACTGGGCCAAGTCAGCATATAAGACACATAAATCACGCTTGGTGCTTCCAAGTCGATGTGTTTGTAAGGGGGGTGGAAGGAGGGGGGGGGCCGGAAGCATTCGCGCTTCTTCGCATTGTCTTTTAATTCAATTTGCGCAAACGGCTTGGGGTCCTTTGAAGTCCACTCAAATTTCAATAATTCTCTCTTAGCATTAACATCCAAACAAATTATAGAATAGAGCAGCATGTGGGCAAAAATCAAGTCAAGTGGGAATTGCAGACAGCGTCACAGCCCAGCTGTGGGTGTGTCAACTGTGGATAGAAAAAAAAAAAAAACACACACACACACAAAAATGAAGTATAAAAATCTATTGAGCCATTTTAGTTAACGCAAACAAAGCTGGCGATTGAATGAATGCCACTTGAAAGTTGAAGTGCTTCTAGACACACTTTTCAATAGCTTATCAAAATCTTAAGCTGACGACAATGGCAGCAGACACAAGCAAGACTACAAAGGAGGCATCAATCACACACACACACACTTACACACACACACACACATCATCGAACTTTTATAAAATATGAAAAATGATTATTCAACTGGCAAGGATTAAATTGCTTTGAATATTTTTTTTTGTAGCTGCTACAGACAGTTAAGCCTTCAAATAATCCAATTCACATTCCTTTATTCCTTTAGCAAAAATGCTTAAAATAATAAGATAAAATAAATAAATAGAGAATGCTTTTGTTAAATACTTTTCATAAATACTCCTACCTATGATCCAGACCAGATTAAAATTGTCCAGTTTGATAACAATGTCCAATCAAAATTTGCAAAATAACATTTCGATTTGCCACAGTTGCACTGAAAACAACATGGCTAATGGACTGGCTGCTCGGTGAGGACATCTGAAAAGGAGTTAATCAAGATTTTGGATTCGGTTTGGCAACACACACAAACACACACTGATTATTTTTGCACATCACATTTGCCAACACTCGAGCAGCAGTGCAGGTGACAGTTCCATCTGTCATCTAATCTTGTGTGTCCTCAAAGATAATGCGCTTGTTGTGTGCACAAATTTGCATATGCAAATCAGCCTCTTTTGTACTTGATTAATTTTCAACTAAGCCACCTCAGCACTGACACCCCCCTCCCTCCACAGGACAACAGAAACAGCTTGAAGCTCACAAGTGGTGTTTAATCAAATAAACAAACATGTCTACTTATGTGCAAATGTTTGTGTCACCTGATTAATCACACAATATTTGCATACGAAAATTTAATTTATTTTTATTTCAACTAATTATGCACAGATTTTCATTTAACATCGTTAACATCGATTTAAGCAATCAGGCCAAATATAGTTCAACTGAGTTAATACAAAATAAATTTAAAGTGCTTTTTTTAATTCGAAAATATTTCATATAATTTTAAAAAGCATTCAAAGTGAAAGATGCAAATAATTATATTTTCAATTTAGAGTTCGGAAAAGCAGGATAAATAAACAAGACAATATTATTTAGACCAAATGTTTGTTTTAGCAATTTGTATATTTATTTTCCACATATGGCTTGAATGGCTCATCCTTCGACAGATAGCTGAAAATGTATTCCGTGGTCAAACGTTTCCACAACTTTATTGTGCTCCAATTTTCCAACTGCCATTTAAGGGTTGAATAAAAAAAATTAAAAAAAAAAGTGAAGTGTGCTTATTGCCGACCAACATGGCCAAACACTCGGAACAATCTGCGGCTATCAATTGGTGCTCATATAAATGCCCATAAATACACAGAAGTTCAATGGGAAAGTTAACAAATCCAATCGAATAATACCTCTTTCCCGCATTGCTCGATTTCAGAGCATTTTGCTCTTTGTAAATTTCCCAGGGGTCTCCTAGGGCGACAGGCAAGGAAAGAAGTATTCAAACATTTGAGCTGCTGATTGCTCTAATCGAATGTCAGTGAATAAAACACGTATAAAAAACGTTAATCAAAAAGCAAAGAAAATTCCAAAACTAGCCAACGTCATTTTTCGTAGCCAGTGGAATGACCAAAGGATTGTCTTCCCATGGATTCCGCACAAGAACTGCAGATGTCGATGAGTTTATAACTTTTTATAAACGTGGATTCGTATTAGATGAGTTTATGGTATTCCGTAATGGCGAAATGGATTAGATTATGGCATTCTTTCAGAATCTATCTTGCTAAAGTCTTGAGCCAATATATCAAGCTGGAAGTTCAAGCACATTTCCATGGCATTTATAGAATTTTCTCTGATTGTTGGCCATGTTATCGATAAAATCTTCTCAGTATTTGCTATCGATAAGAAAAATAAATTAGATCCTCATCGAAATGCTGCAACATCGCAAATGAAGTCCCTCAATGCTGTCCACCCCTTGTGGCATAGTATTAAATTGTGCAATTAAAAAAAATTGATCGTGAAATAAATTTAATTTAAACCTCAGACATTTGAGACGAAATAAATGTATATCGTTGCAGGATGCAATTTGTTACTCAAGCTGGATGCCCTCAAAACTTGAATACCCCCAATACAAAGCTGGAAGAGGCAACTCCTCGCAATGCCGAGCACTGATTTGATGCATTTTTGTGTCTCCATTTAACTCCTTTGAGGATAAACGCTTTCAGCGCGAAGACATCACGAACGAAAAGTCGTAATAGAAAGCCAGGTGAACTACCACTATCGGCACAGGCCGAGCACAACCACAAAATACACACACACACACACACACATCAGCATATACGTGCAACCGGAATCCGCGAGAAGCGTAAAAGCGCAGTTTGTTTGCTTTCAACTTCAAATCTTTTACCGCCCACACATTGAGGCAAATTCCAAAAAAAAAAAAAAAAAAAAAAATCAGCCACGAAGCTAAAAGAAAACTCTATTCCGTTGTTCCACCTCTAAAGTTGTGTAAGTTTGAGGTGCATATATATATATATATATATATATTTATATAGCAAAGTAGATATGTATATATATATATATATAAATATATATGTCTAACCGGGAGCATTCTCCAGACAAATGTCATCAAGACAGTTTGGTGCGCACTTAGTCCACATAATACACACACTTTTGCGAGTGCTAACGTTTTATGGTTTTAGCCATAACGCTTTGCCAAATCGTATTAAATTCCTGTGTCGCATTTTGCGCACTTTTGGGTCGCCTCATAATTCGGCCATGAAGCAAGCATATTGCAGCAGTGAGTATTGTTATGTTGCCACAACATGTGTAAAGCACTTCCGACCACAAATACAACTCTTACTCTTCCAACTGGTCGAGTAAATTGCTAAATTGATAATGTTAAAATGGATGAATTTTAAGATGGATTTAATGGATTTGATGGTTTTTTTTTTGCGGTTTATTATAACAACATTTTTACTAAAAATTCTAAATGAAATTCATGTTCTGAATTTAGGTGTAATATTTTTTTCAGGATTTATGGATATCGAATTGTGAATCATAAGAATTCTAATGTGTAAATAGGGTTGCTTCTTAATAATCTTAATAATCATCTAGTTTATCAAAACATTTATTACAATCGTTATTCGTCTTTATTTGTTTAAAGCTTAAATTTGTAATACGTTAACAAAAAAAAAATACATTTCTATGCTTCCATCTATTTTCAATTGAACTGACTTTATTTTGTTCATTTTTAAGAGTAACGTTTTTATATTTCTTAGAGCATTTGTGTCATGCAACAAAAGCACAACCACAAAATAAAATCAAATTGCAAAAATTGTAAATCAATTAAAATCGCTATGCACAATAAGGAAAAGTTAGAACGAGAATTGTTCTACGAAAAATAAATATATTTTGCAAACGAAACGATTTGGTAAAAAGAGCAATTTTTGTTTTTCATATTTTGCTCGCCCAAACTGGAATTTCATGTTGGCAATTTTTATTATTGAATATATTTTTTTTGCTTGTGCACTGAGTGAATTTGTGGCTGATGTCTCCTCAAATGTGCATTAAATGTCAATGGGATTTCCCTATAAATGTGAACTTAAAAAAAAACTTAAAAACTTACTATGAAATCGAACTGACCATGGCAAATATATTTAACCACAAATACTTTGTACCATTTACTTGTTGTAGTTATAAGCCTATTTCATGTTGAATTTCAAATGCAATTTTTCTCTTGACCAAATTGGGTTTCAACTGGTTTTTGGTCAAAGCGATAAAGCTGCATTTCAACCGTACAAAGTGCACAACTTCTTCACACACACTCGTGCAAAGCACACACACAACACACAACACTCACAAACGTGGGCCGTTTTTTTTTTTTTTTTTTTTTGGTATGTGTCTGTGTATATTCAAATTTATAAATTATGAAATTTTATGCCTTTGAGGCGTAGAATGTGCAAAAATATTATTTTACACACGTCTATGGCCAAGCATATTTTCATGCATTTGCACAGTTAATACTCGTGTTCCGCAATCCCACACTTGCCACACCCATTTTTTGTAGACTTGGTGGGCTGTGCACCTTAACATCATTTACATGAATTTAGGTTGCCGAAAATGTAACGCCTGACAGCAGGGGGTGCAGAGCCCGGGGTCTTTGGGGGTACTAGCCAGGATATCAAGCCCCAAAGTTGGCCACAGCCACAGCCTTATCTGAGTTATGAATATGCAGGTGCTTATCGTATATACATGAGAATATGTGTGTGCCTATGTGTGTGTGTGTGTGTGTGTGTGTGTGTGTGTGTGTGTATGACCATACTGTTACTGTAGTGCATGGAAGGGGTGTGTGTTTGCCAGTCCAAATAAAGATTGTAAAAGATTTAAGTACCTGCAAATTTTATTTATTATCAAAGCATTTTTTTATCAAAATTCACACATAAAACATCGACCTTAATTTAGCATGACGAAAATACATTTTCTTGAACGGGCAATTAAGTCTGTGAATTCTGGCTAATTCCATTATAGTGGCTTCCATTCGTGTCTTGAGCGTTGACTGTTACCTGAGTGAATCCCCTTGGAATGACTGACAATCTGCTCTTTGTATTATGTTCGCTCAATTAAAATTCTCAGTTGTGCGAGCTGCAAAAGCTAAGCATTTAAAATACATTAGATTTACATATATATATATATATATATGCGAGGCAACTGACTATGGATGCATCATGGAGATTATTGGGATTGCTGAGCAAACTTTTGTCAAATGTCCCAGCATCAGTCTTTGCCTCATCTGCCTCATCTGCCGCATGCTCGGCTGCGTTGTCTTAAACAAATGGTTTAGCTTTGTTATTTGGGTTTCCCCATGAAGCCGAGCGTCATCTGTTGAGGCAGCTATTTGCAAAACTGTAGAGTAAATATTTAATCGCATACAGACGAAAGGGAAGTAGTCATACGGATGGTGCCCCCACAAACATGTACTGTGGTCTCCTTAATTCGACGTCATCAAACGTGCCTACAATTCTAAGTGCTTATGTCATGTTGGCACAAGCGAAATCGCAGTCTAAAAAACAAATAGAAAATAGTCTGTGCAGTACAATGAGCTCATTAAAATAGGTAAAAAAAAAAAAAAGAATTATTTAATAGGAACCCAATAATTATATATATTCTTGATCAGGTTTAACTAGCGTGTAGTAAATATTTATGCATATCTGTAGCAGTACGCGGATTTCAGAAACTATAAAATTTGGAATATAACTTCCGGTTTCAGATTGTCTATTAACAACAGCCGCGTTTCGCAAATATCGATATATATCGATAACTTGCATTAAAGCCACAATTAGCAGTCCAATTAATCTAAAGCCTTTTAAAAGAAAACTTGGCATTAAAAACAGGTAAATTTCTCCATAGTTGATTTGAATATGCTTCGTCAGTCTATGCAAAGCCTTATTAGCTATAACAGCGCCTGAATTCCCATTGACAATAAAATAAAACCACCTTCATCTGGTTTTGTTAATTTTTAAATTATACACCATCAAGAAGAAGCAGGGCATTAAAATGCATATTTAATTTGAACAACAATAATTAAATAATTGCATTTTACAACATTGCTTTTAATATCTGATTATGAGATTAATTGACCTATTAAAATTTTAGCTTAATTAAGTTAGTGTAACTGGTATGTTATAACCATTTTTTATTAACCTTTTTTATGTAATTTATGTTAGCTGCAAATTTAAAATATATACTTGAATGGATTAATTCTACTCAAATAAGTAAACCAAATTAACTACATGTTTTTATATTTTATTTAACTAATTTGATGCAAGCATTTAAAATATATGTGAAAGGTCCAAGCAAAATCTATTATATATCTAAAATGCAAAGTATTGTTTTGCACTAAATAAATTATTTATTATTATTTTATTTATTATATTATTTTGATAAATAAGTAAACATAATGTAAACCTATAAAATACAAACAAATAATAATAATAATAAGTATGAAATATCAACCAATATAATCTATATAAATCTTGCTTACACATTTTAATTGGCACTGGAGAAATAATTTTGCAAATAATATTCACTTATGGCTTTTAGATCGACAGGTCAAAATGTTAATAACATAGTTGCTCTACCTGCTGAATAAATAAATTTGAGTTAATTGTTAAAACTGCTCTCTGTTTAAATCCCCCGTTATGATAATCAAAAAGTGATTCAATCAAAATTGACCACAATGCTTATATACTTACACAAATTAATTCCGCAATCAAACCAAAAGTGCATACAATTTTAATGAAGCCCAAACGAATTCAATGCGAACAAAATTGACGCTGCTATTTGTTAGTATCCGTTTTGTAATACATAATTCATATTGAAGCCTTACAAATTCAAAACTTTTTTCAGAAACAATTACTTGACTACACAAAAATGGTAAAAAAAAAAAAAAATGATTACTTCAACAACGCAAACTTATAAAACAAACGTTGATCGCAGCGAATGATTAATGTTGAAGAAATAAAAAATGTGTCAAGCGATTAAAGTTGGAATTGCTTGTAACGCATTTTATTAACAGCAATCATTTATCAAATACGCTAGCTGCCCAGTCTGTCGCACATGTATATGTATGTGTACACATGTATATATATATTAATATATAACTTTATACGATGTGGGACACACACTGAAATCGAAATCAAGCTGTATTGGCAAACGGCAACTGGGATATGTGATAATAATGCTCAAACGCCGTGCATTCAACTCACACATTTTTTTTTGCCATTTACCTATGCCAGCTTGCTTTTTGATTTGACTGACCCCAAAATGAGTAGCAAAAAATATTAAAATCAATCAAGCAAACTCGACTTTGATATACCCTGAGCGCAGTTGTTAACAACATTTTCATTTTGTTGTCAAATTTCCCATTCGAAAGTTTTGCAACCAGATATGAAGGAAAAGAAAATAAGTAAAAATAAAAACAGATGCAGCGCACAGCGCTGTTCACAAGCCCGAACTGATCCCTAATTGGCTGGCTAGAAATACATGCATATACAAACATACATATATATCTACATGCAATTGTACGCAACGGGGCTCTTTAGAATACACACATAAACATATTTACGCACGCATCGATTATGATGCCATCTCTTTCTCACACATGCACTTGCATATTTATGCATGCAGATTATGCTTGCGGCTGCTGGTGGAAATGATTTCAATATGAGAATATATTTTTGGCCATACTTTGATCTTCGCAGGTTATACGCGAAGCGATATTTCAAGTCTCTGAGATACAGACAGACAGACATAGCTATATCGACTTGTCTGTTGATTTTGATCAAGAAAATATATCATTTATGGGATGCATCCTTTCGCCTGTTACATACATTTGCAAAAAACGTTTATACCCGCTTTACCCATTTTCAATGGGTTTGGGGTATAAAAAACAGAACCCAATGACGCACTGAACAGCCTTTCATATATATGTACTATGTTAGTCACATATAGCATATGAAAAATGAATGGCAAACTACGAATACAATAAATAAAGCCACTGACTGAATTCGCGTAGGCATCCAAGTTGGGTTTTTTTCTTGTTTTTTTTATTTTTTCATTTTTTTTTTGTTTTTTTGGAGGCAAGCGAATGAATAAAGAATGGTTGACTGGCACATGTCAATCAGAGAGCGGAGCCATAATCTCTGATTGACATGAACTTAAAAGTATTATGACAAATATTTCGCAATCTGCGCGTTCCTCTGACACAGTCTCTGGATTCACGCTTCTCTGTCCGGTTTCCATTTGTAAAAGGCATCAACTTGATTTTCGAACGAAATGTGCGATTTTATTTGAAAGTTGATTTATATGGAACACGGAACACTGGTTCGATGTGAATTTAATTTAAAGAAAACTTAATCACACTCAATTTGTATGGTTTGCTTTTTAATTACACAATTTTCGCATGCTGACCAAAGAATTTCATTAAGTTTATTGAATCCCATGAATACCCGAAGATAGCTTTTCTTACTGGTTATGCACAATTTTCATATGTTGATGCATGTGGCGTGCTGTTGTGGCAGGTATTTTTGTTGTACTTTTCTGATTAAATAAAATGATTTCACTGCAAATAGCCGGTGGCAGATTGCTGCCTTTGACATGATCTCCATGTTGCTGTGGCAACATTGCCAACAGTCTCAATTTTCTGTATATTCTTGTTGTAAAGAAAATTGAGAGCATATTTTCGGTTTTTGGGGCAAACTGCTGCCTATCTTCATTTTACACCGGACATGTCGTAAATCAATTTTTTATTTATTCATATATATATATATATATATATATATATATATATGTATACATTCATTCCACTCACTTAAGTATACATCATTTGCATGGCCAGCTATTGCCCAGATTTAATTTACTGAACGCCTCCGCAAACACGACCAGACCAGACCAGACCAGACCAGACCAGACCCACGCCGCTTATCACTTAATTGCGAGTGTGTGTGTGCGTCAGTGCACCAACGTGGCACGTAATTTTGTGGTCATTACAACGAACCTGGCCAGGCACATATATATATATATATATATATATATATATATATAATTTCTGCGAAATACACGTATTTCGTTAATGAATGCATTTCCGCTCCTGCTCAAAGGCTATCTATCGCAAACCATCAAAGGAACGCTACATAAAATATGAGCATTAATTTTTCATATTTTAAACGAAACTATTCAAATATCAAAGTATTCCAAATAATACTCTACCATTCGTAGAACTTTGATTTATTAACTATGAAATCGAACTAGATATATAAAAACATGATGCTGATATTTTCGAGGGTCTGCAGAATGTCATAAAAAGTAGATATATTTTTAAAAGTGTATGCGATTTTTTTAATAAATATTATTTTTTTTAATTACAATCATAAATTTGATTCTTGTGTTTTTCAAGTAATGTTGTAATTTTTAACTCACACGATAAAGTCACTGGAACCGTAAAAAGTCACAATTATCAAGTAGATGATATAATAAATAAATAGAATTGATTTTATAATGCAGATTCTACTTAATATATATATACCGCTAAAATCTAACATTTCTACGAAATATATTTCTGATTTCTCAAATATTTGTAAATAATTTAAAAGGAAATTGTTTTATTTTTCAGATTTGGTTGAGGGACATAAACAAATGGTTTATTTGGGCACTTTAGCCCGTTTGTGGTTGGCAAGTGCTTTCAGTATTTCTCGTATTTCGGTGACTCTTGTAAAAAATAAAATGTGAAATTGAAATCAATCGAAGTGAAATGTACAAATGTTCACAGTTTGCTATTTGTTTGCCAGCATGTTTGTTTGTTCGCTTGTTTGACATTCGGTAGTGGGCAATTTATGAGCACACATTAACAAAATTTGCATATTAATTAAAAATTAACGAGATTAAATAACCGCATAACAAAACCGACCATTGCCAGCCAGAAAGCGAAGCAACCAACCAATTCGACAATAATAACCACAAAATCATTTGCACAACTGCTGCTTTTTCGTGATAGAGTTAATATTGATTGCTCGTTTATGGGTTGGCACTCAAATTGACAGTTTATTGACACCGTCGGACGGTCAGCACCCGATAAATGATTGTTAATGATTGCCAACACTCGTCGTTCGTCCTCAATTCCATTTAAATATTTCAAATATGTAAAATTTCTGTCTGCCTTTTTTTTTTCTTCTCTTTTTTTTCAGTTGTAATTAGTTGGCAACTTTTGGGTAATATTTTGACTCGAATTTTGTGGTTTTGCTTCGCCAAATTTGGTTCTTATCTTTGCTAAAGTTGAGCAAATCCAATTTGTAATTTTCAAATCGAATTTACACTCTTAAAAAAAAATTAAATATCTCGAAATTTATAATTTAAAAATAATATAAATATAACAAATGTATTATAACGTAATCTTGATTTTTGTAAATTAATAAATAATAAATTTTAAATTTTTACACATTTGTTTAATCAATCCGGATATAAACTTTATTTTAAAATTTCATTTACAAAAATGCGGTTAGTGAATAATTTATATGGTTAATGAACTTTTCTTCTGATTTTTTTATTACATTAAATGTGATTGTGGAGAAAATATTGATCAACCAGTTGCATTTTTGACCGTATTTTTTCTCAGAGTGTAGAGCAAACGAGAATTGAATAGAGATAAAAAGAGTGAGAATGACGGAAGGCGAATGTGTTTTTGCGGTTTTGAGTTTATATTGGTAAAGGCAATTGAAAATTGGAGTGCGGCTGCAATTTTCACGGAGTCAATTGAATAACTACCTAAAAGCAATCGAAATGCGTGCGGCAACCAAATATCCGGCGAATGAAAATTTCACAAATTGGCCACGGCAATCTAATCAAATGCAAACTGTTAACTATAAACCGTAAACTGCAAAGTTTTGTGGCAAATATATTGCATCGATTTATACGGAAAATTTAATAATCCCAATGCATGTTGGCAGTTTGGTAATTTGCAGAACGAGTAACTTGTACACTAAGTGTTTTGCATTCAGTTGTAAACGGATGCCAATCCAAAATTCAAAGCGACAGCAAAGGGTGCATACAAATTTGTATATGCAACTGCCACCTGGCACCAGGCACCAGGCGCAAGGCAACAGGCAACAGGCACCATGGCACAAGGCACCATGGCACCATGGCAAACAAGACATCCTGCAATCCAGGCAAGGATTCTAACATACAAACACACAAACACAAAAGGGAACATTTATGATAATTGCTGTTGATGTTCACCAGAGTGTGAGAGAGAGAATCCCAAAATAGCAAAGCAAAAAATAACAAAAACAACAAACAAACGTCCTCAATTCGGATGAAAACTCTTACAAATACTTAAATGTTCCGGGGAAATTTACTTAGCATACTTGAGCGGATCTGAAGCATACGCCTATGTGCCACAGCTCTCTCTAGCTGGCACAACAAATTACTCGACTAATATTTGCTTTAACACACACATACACACACACACACACAGACACATAGACACATGCTTAAGTTGAAGTAGAAACTGACCACATAAATCTCGCCTTGCCCCCAACTCATTAGACACACTGCAGCTGCAGAGGCTGTGAAGAGCATACACACCCCCCACACACACACACACACACACGCACACACACTGAGGCACAGTTATCCCATAACACCCATAACAGACTAATAAACGTATGAAACATACAAAGACAAGTGCTGGGGAAACTCTTCAGCCGCATTAATGGTTGCCTCTCAGCTGCAGGACACACGAATTTGCCGTTTGTCTATCTTTAAACTACGCACAGTTGGTGCATGCCACATGTGAAATTGATTGAAAGCTTCAGATTGCTTCAGGCGGCAAAGTTTGCGCATTAATCCTGTACACTGTGCGAAAAAATGTTTGTCTGCTTTTTAGGATCAACAACGCTTGACATAAGTAAAGCTGATTTTGTTTGCAATTTGTGGAAATTTCAAATCACTTTCACTTTCAATAATCTTCAATTTCTCATATTTAACACATAAATAGAATAATATAAAAAAATTTAATTATTCTTGAATTTTGAGGCTGTAAAATATATTATATCAATAATTAAAAAGTTTGCTAAAAAAAAGGAATATTTAACAGATAAAACTAAAAAATAAATATTAAAACTTACATTAAATAATAACCATTAAAAAAAGATATTATAAGTATAATTAAAATTGATTCAAAACTAACATTCAAAATGTCAAAGAATTCCGAAATATTTTCACATTGTGTATACCCTGTCATTGCGAGCTTATGGGTACAGGGTATTTGAAATGATTGTGTTTCTGACATCTCAGTTTTAGTTTAGTCTCGTCGAGCGTTAATACTGATTGATAGATAAACATTGCGACATCAATTAGCGTTGGAAAAGTGCAACTTGAATTGAGGATAGCACAAAAGTTGCCTTATATATATATATATATATATAGAAGGACAGAAGCAGAGTAAAGACTAAACCCGAACCGACAATTGAAATGAAATTTTGAACAACAGTTTTTGCAAATCATTTCATTGCTTATGCTGAGAGCCAGCAGAAAAGATAAATATTAATAACTCAGCTGGTCAGATCACAAAAGGTGAAGGCTAAGCTCAGCCCCATTATGGAGTTGCAGTCGCAGCAGTTTCTGTGTTGTGCGGCAAACAGGCAAACAAGCAACGCAAGCGATGTGGATGCCACAGCCAGAGATTCTGTGCTGAGCCTTTTAAATAATAACAGCGGGGACGAGCTATTTTGAGGTAGAGGATAGACCAGACCCAGAACCCAGACACAGAACCCAGACCAGAACAGACCAGTGAATAGACAAATAGTTTCGTTGTTGATGACAATACAGAAAAATGTAAGGCAGGACGAAACAAAGTAAGCGCCAAATAGCCTCGGCACATAATAAAATACAGTCAAGGATAAGCCGAGAGAGTTTGAGTGTAAGCAAAAGCAAAAATGAAAATGTTATGCCATATTGAAGTGTCTATGTTTGTATGTATTTATGTATGTATGTATGTATGTATGTACATATCAAATGCAAAGCTACCTAAGCAGCTCTGCTCGGTTTTGCTCTGCTCTTGGCCAGAAGGCTTAAGCTAAATATTAAAATTCATACGCCATGTTGTACGGTCAAATCACTTTTGGGCTGTGGCCCGATGAAAAAAAAGGAAATGCAAAGCACAAATAAAAAAATAAAAAATACTAAAAACGACAACTACAATGAAGGATGCACACACACACTTGCACACACACTTGCACACACACTTGCACACACACACAAACTTGGCACAGCATATTTAGCAGCAGCACTGAAACAATTGCACAATTTATGTGGCATTTATTTGCACATCATTCAAGTCTGGCTAAAAGTAACCAGAACAGCTACCTAAAACTCGCTACAATACCCTGAAACGAACCGTTAAGAATTAATGGCAATCAAAATTTAGGTCAAAGTGTCCGACTGGCTAATACTCTGTACTCAAAAAGATTTTTAAATTATGCAGAAAACACTTTTACCAAAATTTTTTATCAAACTTAGTGAAAAAGTCAGTTGACCCTTTTTTTTTTGCATTTGTGCAGGGTATCTGAGCAAGGGGTATGCGGGTCAGATACACACACACACACACACACACACACACACAACAATTCATTTCCGCTCCGTCCCCGCCGCTGAAACACATGGTCGACAACTAAACTGCAAAAATATTACAAATTCAAAATGCTAAATGTGCATTTAACTTATGTATTTATGTAAATCCTTCGAAATTATTTTTACCTCTCGGGCCCCCTCCCCCACCCCACAAGGCAAACGAAGAAGCAGCACAACGGGATTGTTGCATTTGCCACCAAAAGCAAACTGAACGTCATTTGAATAAATACATGCATGCACATGTATTCTATATGTGTGTATGTGTGGGTGTGTGTGTGTGTGTGTTTTTTTTCTCTCTGTATTTGTATATTTTTGGAATTTCTTTCTTAGTGTCTTTTTTTTCACCCCTGCCACATGCACAATTTTGCTCGCCTTTGCTGTCAATTGTCAGCATTTCAGATTGATGCCATGGATTCAGATCTCCTCCTTTTTGGCTTCCACTGAACATATTTTTCATATATTTTCATTCATTCCACAATCCACAATGTATGTATTCAACTCGACTGTGATGTATTTTATGGTCACTCTCAGCAGTCCTACACACATTGGCACACTCATTAAATCTGCACAATATGTTGTGCAGTGGCCACATACGGACAATCCCAAAGGTAAATGCATACATACATACATACATACATACATACATACATACATACATATATAAATATGTATTTTTTTATGGATGCAACATGCAGAAGGCAGTGTGACGTGCTCGACTTCATAAATTCTCATAACTTATTTAGTTGCAAGCTTCAAATAATTTAAGATAATGCAGTTAGACAAAAGTGCCAAATCCGATTTAGCCAGTATCTTTTTTGGGGGTTGAAGGCAAAAAGAAAACGCATCAGATGTATATATATATATATATATATATATATGTATATGTTTATATGTATTTGCAAGAGAATATTTAATGTCACTTTGATCTCTCAACTCGCTGTGCAACCAAAAGAGTTATTTTTATGTGCTCCACTTTGCATTTAGATTGCATATTCATATTAGCCATTAGCCACTGTATTTGATACACTCGGCCAACTTTAAACAGTTCACTCCACAACTGGCTAATCCTGTGCAGGAGCTGTCTGACATAACCATTGTCTGTTGCTATTGTTTATCAATTTTATGCAAATCGTTGACTGGCGAAATTCCTTCTATTTTTTTTTGTTTGGTTTGTTTGACTTTTATCACCGTTGCCGGCATAATTTTATAATTGAATTAAGTTGGGCTCTATGGTATCAAATACAAATTGAATAATTAAATTTGATAAGCCTAAAAAAAGGCGCGTGCTCAACAATTTAATCAAATAATTAAAATCTAAAACTATTGCCAGCATTAAATTCAAATCCAAATCGGTTTCAACTGCAACCCTCTGCACTGGGCCAGACTGTGCCGGCTAAGCTACTTAGTACAGAAATTGCTGCTCTTCGTCCTTCTCGTGCTCCCCTTCTCATGTTTTGCTTAACTTTGAAGATTCAACAACAACAACAACAAAGTGCAAAATGCTGATCTGCTGCGGGCAGCGAGCGCGTTTTTTATTTTTATGCTTTCCTGATTTCCCACTAAGCTGAAAATACATTTTAAATCCATATGGACACGCGACTCCTGCAAGGCAAGCATCCGATGTACACGCTGACATGGTGGAACTTTCTTTTTTTAGCTCAGCTGTCTGAGAATGCCACTGCGACGGCCACTGCGACTGTGTTTATTGCTCAAGGCCAGTTTTTTGGGCCCGCCCACAGACCAGGCCCAGTACCAGATTGGCTTGGCTTGGCTTGACTTGGCTTGAAGTAAATTCACAGCCGTTGGCCGTACACCAGATTTTAATTCAATTACATCTGTAGCTGCAAGTTGTGCGCAAATATTTTCATAGGACAAATTAAAAAGTTGCTTGCCGTGGCAACAACCAACCCTTAAAAAAAAGCAGCCCAAAATCAGCTACGCAACCAACCCATACGGCAAGCCCGAGGCAAATGCCTGTCCCACTATTTCCACTTGTGGCTGCTGCTCCTGTTTTGGCAGCAAACAAATTTTTGGTCAAAAGAGCAAAAAAAAAAACAACAAAAAACAAAATATTAATACAAATAGCACGCACAGCTTTTGTACAACTTCTGCTAGTTTGTTCAATGCAAAATCTATAAACGAGAGACGAGACTTCTTTTCAATATCATTCAATACACTGAGAAAAAAAAAATACATACAATTTGGCATATATTTACAGAATAGAAGTTGCCAAAATAAATAATTAAATTAATTTGATTTAGGGCAATTTATATTTGAAACAAATATTTGGATTTTTAACTTAAATATATATTTCTAAGTTGTCGCGAATTTCTCTGAGTGTACGTCTTATGAAATCTCTGATTTTTTGACTCAACAAACACAATAAACTTATTTTGCACTTTAGATATATTATTAATTTTGTGATTAATATTTCAAATGTGTCGAGTATTTTGGCGAGTGTACGTGTTTATAGCACGTCTGATTTTTGGTACATCATAACTTTTCAAATTGCCTTCCAGCTCTGCCGCCACTGCCACTGCCACTGCCACAATAAGAACAGAAATCAGTTCTGCTCCTAGACAAAACACTTTGTATACAGATTTTGTGGCATGGAGATGAGCACATTTGAAATTCCAAACAATTGCCGAGGTGCAAGGGTGCACTTAAGTGCGGTTCCGATTCAGCATTGTGCAACTGCAGCCACTGCCAGCAGTGGACACAAAATGCGTTTTGCATTGCAATCAACCGATATTGTGCAGATCTACAACTGCAATCACATGTCCAAAGGGGTGCATATTTTGGGGTGAGGCTACTTGGTTAAGTGGCGCATAAGAAATTGCCCCAAAGGTGTTGAGATTACAACAAAACGGAATAATTAAAATTAAGTCGAAAATCGCTTGGGATCAGCAATAAAAAGTGGAGGCGAAAACTTTCAGCAGGAAATCGCCATGGGGTGAAAATCTGAAGCGGAAATCGAAATTTGTTAAATGGAGCAATCGATGAATCGCGTTTGGCCCTGATGTGCGTCCCCCGCCCAATGCGCCGCCACGCCCACTCACAATTCCACAGTTTGGTTTTACATTTTATCGCTTGTACGTTTGCACCATTTCAATTACAAACAATAACAATAAAATGTGCACGAGGGGGAAGAAGGGGGGGCCGGGGGGACTACAGGACGGACACGGACAAGTCGTTAAAGTTCAAGAAAGCGCGTTGATATAATAAACAAAAAAAAAACAAAAAAAAAAAAAGAACAAAAAAATAACAAAAAAAAACAAATGAAAAAAATAGAAGTGCATGGGAATTAGTTCACACGGAAGTGGATGTCAGTTGGACCCCCCCCCCCCTCCATTTACTCCCCTTGCTTTATTTGCAAACGTTTCCGTCCCCCTCATCCACCCATGCTTATCAGTCGTGTCCAGGGAAGCGCGCATTGTTGGTCGTGCGGAAGGAAGTTTGGATGTTAGGTGCCAAAGCGGGAATTTTGGGTAAATATTATTGCAAAGAAATTTAAATACTGATTTTTTCATTATCCACGCTTGACACTTTATTTTTTACGTTCAACTGAACACATTAATAGAAATGTTTTTGGCTCCTTTCTTGTTTTCGACGTTCAATTTTTATTTTTTCTTTTGTTTAATATACATGAAAAGCAAGATTCGATGTATATATAACTATAGATATAACTATATATATTGATATAGATATAGATATAGATATAGATTTAGAAATAGATATAGATATTGATATAGATATAGATATAGATATAGAAATATATATAGATTTAGAAATAGATATAGATGTAGATATTAATATAGATATAGAAAGAGATATAAATATACGTATAAATATGGATATTAATATAGATATAGAAATAGATATAAATGTAGGTATATATATATAGATATATATATAGATATAGATAAAGACTAAGATATAAATATAGATATAGATAAATTTGTATATATATATCTATTAAAATTACTGATTCGTCCTTTTCGATATGTTTTCCTAACTTTCCAAACTTTCCACTCAGGAGTTGTGTAAACTAATGATTCAAGTTTCAGGTATTGAGCTATTATCAGGAATCCGAAGGCCAATTGAAATAAATGTATACTTTTTTGTTAAAGGAAAATACATAAAAGATCTTAGGACTAAGAACTTATTTCATTAGCAATTTCCATCAAAGCCAGTCAAAGTAAACACTGTGAGACTCCACTTGTGGAGGCGCTGCTGCTCAGCTCAATTTAATTCAACGCTAATAAAACTCGAATAAAATGAAATTTGTACGCAATTTGCTGTTGAACTTGGCGAATGACTTGCCGCGATTATCATTGACAATCGTATGGCGAATACGTGACAAACGGCAGCCATGTGTTAATCCTGTATTGGCCGAACACAGTGCAGGATTGCGAACAAGAAATGACAACAGCTACAAAATCAACAGCGAAACAAATACACACAACACAGCAGAGAGAGAGAAGAAAAGAGCAATACAAAGAAGAAAAAAAAGAGAGACGAATACATAAATAAGGAAAATAATAAAACAGCAACGGGAAACTTTATGGTCAACATTTTTAGTTGCGGTCGAATGAATAGCAAAGTGTATTTCATGAACAACACACATTAATACAGCCACTCTTACACGTACACATCTACACACACACACACCACACACACCCACCACACACACCCACCACACACACACACGCACTGGGCGAAGAGGCAATCGCTGCCTTGGCAACATTTATTGTATCACAAGTGGCCAACTGTATCCCAATGATGGCCCCGATGTCCATTGTTGGCTCCGGCTGCTCCAACTTCATCTAGCCACTCTGCCGCACTTTTATTATTATTGATGACAATTTTGAGCAGACAATAAAAAGAATACAGCTACAAAAAAAAAACACACACACACACAAAAATAACAACAACGCCCCCACTCCACTTCCTCCATTGACAAACTAAACACAATCAAAATAGAGAGAAAGAGAATCAAAAAACAAACCTTGAATATTTCCAACGGCAGTTTGACAGTGGTTAAAAACTTTTTTTAGCGCTGCAAAATTTGACAATTTGCGTACGCCGCCGCTTAATAAACGAAACTGTAAAGTTACCTCAGCTGTAATATAATATATATATATATATATATATATATATATATAGTATATTACGTAAGTTGCCAGCAGCCGTCACATGAACTGCACAAACTTAAATCTAAAAGTTTATCCCTCGAATTTTTTATTACCATAAAATGAAGTGCGTGTGCCACAAATACACCCACAAGTCAAGCTATATTACGCAAAATTGTATGTTTTTCTCACATCTGTTGGCCAAAGCTCTCAGTTACTTTTCGGGCCAACAAAAAAACCAGAAGAAAACAAACAAAAGTTGCTGCATAACTGCAAAAAAAAATGTTGATAATTTTTGCTGCTGCGAGGAGGCAGCGACTGTCTGACACTGCACGTGCTCCATCAATTTTATACTATATATATATATATATATATATATATATATTCCCCGCCTACTTAGTTAGCCAACATACAAACAAACAGCCAAAAATTGATGCACTTTCACTCACATATTGAGCTGACACAGCCAATTGATTAATTTAAGCCACAAGTTGAATCAACTTTGCCGATCTGCGGAAAAAGCCGGCGCACAAAAGTTAATTTTGAATCGTTTATCAACTGGCGAAACTTCAAATGCATCTACATATATCCTGTCAGATGCCAGATGCCAGATGGCAGACTAACACCTCGTCGAAAGCCATGCACCTTGGCTGGCATAACTTGACTAGCTGTTAGCTGTTAGCTGTTAGCTGGTTGCTGATAGCTGGTAGCAGATGCAGCCAGGTCATAATGCAAAATAGCAAAATAACGCCCAAAAACTTCATTCCAGACATATGTCGGCGTGAGTGTGAAAGTGGTGGTGATTCTGGGGGTGAGGATGGGGGTGGTGTTCTGGTTATCGAACGTCAAATTGAACGTTGCGAAAATCGTTGGGAACGTTGCACAGCTATTTGTCAAATTTAACTCTGTTTGGCGCTTGGCTAAAATTGATGAGTTGTGCAAATTTCGACAACATGAAAACTGAACTTGGCACAAGTCACTGCTAAAAGAGACAGATAACAATATCTGATATATCTATATATATCTCTGATATTTGCTTACTAAATGCGTGTTAGAAGTTGATGCAAATCTTCATATGCAAATAATACTAGCTGTGAATTTGAAAATTTCATGAATTTATAATTCCAAATCGCTTTTTAATATTCGTCTAATTGGCATTCATTCATTTTGAAAGTTTTCCTTTTGTTTTGCATCCAACTTCAAAGTTTTTTTTCCCCTGTTAGCCATGTCTGTCACAATTTTTTCCATTTCCTGTTAACTAACTTCGTTTGGTTAAACGAAAAAAAAAGTCGTTGATGTGGCTATTGGATTACACATGAACTGCTGCCAAATGTGTAAGGCAATGTGTTCATTATCTTAATCAGTTCAGGAGGGCATTTTAGCGGATCCATGGCAGCATCTGTCGATGACTTTTACAACATGTTGATGAAGATGTGCGCAAAAATGCATTCATTGTCTGCAAGTGGATGGCACTCTTTGTGTTTGCGGCAGAAGCAACATGTAAGGAACAGCAAAGTGCCATAAGCGGAAATCAATTTCATAGAAATGAAAATCATAGCACACAACACACAACGCACAACACACAGCGCACAACACACAAATACAAACATCTACATCCATATCAAGATGTACATCGTCGCTGCAGGACAATGGCAGGACAGTTGGGCAGAGCACTGAGAGAATGGAGCACAAGTTATTGGCTGGGAGTAGACGGCTTTTGTCGTCCAGCCACCAGTACAATGTAAGCCAGGACAGTTGTCCTTATTGAATTTCAATGACAGCTATGCTCGGTATAACCACAGTCTTTGCAGTAAGTATCTATACCGGCCATACGCTCTCTCCTCCTTACTTACAGATTTGTCTGTATGTATATCTATCTATATATATATATGTCTATATGCCTGTCTGCAAAGTCACTTCAATGTGGCAATGATAAGGGGCGAGAATCTTGTGTTGAGGCAAGACAACCAACCAACAACTTGTTGACCGGATGTGTGGCGCCAATAAGTACGGTAAATGGGATTATTTTTGTCTATATGTGTGTGTGTGTGTTTGTTCGAGTGTGTGAGTGTCTGTGTTTATTTCTTTTTTTTTCTTCTGCTTGAGTCAAGCAAATTGAATTTATCTTAATTTTGCGTGGCTTTTGTGACTGCAAGCGGCAAGTTGCCTTTTTTGTTCCAGCATCCAGCAACATGCTCTCGAATGCCATGTCTGCTGAATACAACATTTTTAAAGTACTTGTTTTTTGGCAAATGATGGCCGGGGAAATGGGGTGTGGGGTCCACCAATTTAACATGGGAGCAGCTCTTTCAGACAGAGATTCCAGATCCTTGCTTGGCAACGCCGCGAAACCTGATGTTGAGTTTGAGGGGGGCAAAAGCAAATAAAATAAATAAAACAAGAAACACACAAAAAGAAAAACCAAAAAAAAAAAAAAAAAAAAGAAAAAACATCGTTGTATGAATTTTATTTATTTATGTTGAAATTAAGTTGCACATAGCTGTAGAAATTGTTGCGGCTGTTGCAAATGTTAACCCTTGTAACAATTCGGTGTTTCCCTACCCTCTGTGTTAAATGAAAAAAAAAAAAAAAACGCGAGCCTGGCCCTCCACTTGGCTTGTGCATTTACTTCTGGCCATAAGGTATCTGAAAGCCGAGACATTTTCAATGAACTACTGTTCCAGTTGTTGGTTCTTTACAACAAATATCTTTTGCTCCAAACGCCATCCAGCGCGGATTTGTGTAGCTGCCACACAAAAAAAAAAAAAAAAAAAAAATGTAAAAATGTAAAAATGTAAAAAAGTAAAAAAGGGAAAAAGAATTTTTGAATGCGGTCAGCCTTGAATGTGGCAAAAGCAATGCTTTGCAATATGCTTAAATTTATGGCCCTCATTGCGATTGCATGTAAATTGCTTTGTGCTGCTCCTCAATGTGGCGCTGCAATTCAGTTCAGATGTGACTTTAACTTTGCCACTCTTCAAATATTTATGCATTCGCTCAGCAAACTGCTGTCGTTTCCCTCCCCACCCCCCTTTCCTTAAGGGCCATTCCCCCTCTCTCTCTCTCTCTATCTCTCTCTCTCGCTGTGCGTGTCAACTAATCCGCCACTTTGTGTTTGCCAGCTGGCTAAGCTAATGGCTAATGGCTAACGGTGAACTATTTTAACCCAACTCGGGGGACTCACATATGTGTGCATGCCACTATTATTGCCCCAATATGTGTTACAGTCTCCACGGCTTACACTTCTATATATATATATATATATATATATGCATATATGGGTGTAGCCAGTAAATTAGGTTTTTTGGGCCCCAAAGAATATCATAAAAACGTGCATAAAAAGGACACTTAATGCGAGACTGCAACTTCAAGTAAATTTCTTGTCGAAATTAATGAAAACTATTAAAGAAATTTAAATTCAACTTGAGACAGCACCTAATCAATTTATTCAATAAAATATTTATTTAATAAAACGAAAATTATGTATCAGCCACAAGAAAACAATTATTATCATTATGTGAAAAATATTTATATACCTTAATATTTTTATTAATGATCAACAGCAGAATCGATATTTGCAGACTTTTAAGAGACTATAAAAATTAGAGATATAAAGAAAAAAAATAGAAAACTATATTTAACAGCTAGTTTGAGGTTTCATTAATATTTATTTATTCATACTCAAATATAATTTTTAAAAGCAAACTTTTCATTTCTCTAGCAATCTAAAATAAACATAATAATAAATTCTAAATAATTCTAACTATTCACTAGTTGGCTATATATAAAATATATGTAAAATATATATAAAATATATATAAAATTTGTATAAAATGTATATAAAATAAATATAAAATATAATGAGGAGTTGAACAGGGCAGAGGAGACCGGCTAGCTGAAGGAGTCTCTTTGGCCAAGATTCGCCACTTTATGATTTCCATTCGGTCTTTCTCCCTCTCTCTCTCCCTCTGTCTCACTCTCTTTCACTTTCTCTGTCTCTTTCATTTTAGCATAATCTTCTTAGTTGCATCATCGGGCTTCACATTCTAAAATGTCCTCAATGATGACGATTATGCTGCCATCAGGTTCGCTGGCGTTGAGCGCTCGCTAATTGGCCCGTTTTGTGATGGAAATTTGCGGCAAATAGTCTTGGTGTTGCAGCTGCATCGGCGAGCAAGCGATTATAATAAAAGCCATTCACACAAAGTGCAAAAAAAAAAAAACTAAAAATAAAAATAAAATTATTGAATACAAATGGGCGTTGGCTGCGTGGCATGAAAGAAATTTCTATAAAATGCATTTAACAGCAGCAACAGCACAAAGCAACACATTTGCTGCATTTATTGCATTTTTCCGTTAACTGGCTCAAACTTCACACATACACACCACACACACACACACACATACACACACATATACACACCTCATACATGGCCATTATGGGCCATAGACTGCTGCTTTGTTGGCAAGCAAGCATCTTTGCTCCTTTCGCACTCAAAAAAAAACCCATGGAATTTCAAAAATTGCAAATTAAGGTTGGATTATTTTTCAATAAGTGATTTTCTAAACTGTTTGATTTTCTATTCGCAAAACTCCAAATTTTTTAGTTTATTTCTGTTTACCCTTTTAAATTTTCGTTTGTTTTGCTCTGATTTTTAGTGGTTATTTTTGTATTTTCAGTAAATTAAATTGTTATTTGTATTTATTTATTTGTTATTATTTTATGGTTAATTAAAAAAAAATGTTGCACAATTTTTCATAATATTTACATTAGTGCTGTATTTTTTAGCACAAGTTTTTTTTTTGCGTAGTGTAGTTGTTGCAGACGCCTGTGGATGCTGCATGCTGCATGCTGCACATGCTGCATGGATCTTGCGCTGATAAATGAATCGGAAAATAGGAGTGCTCGAGAATGGACGCCTTGTTTAACGCGTTGCATAGGAACTGCACCTCAGATTGGATGAGAGTTTCCATTGTTGTGGCTCTTGACGTTCTGACTGAGCGCAACTACAAAGGCCATCAACTTATTGGTTGCACCTGTGCATAATGAAAATGCACAAACTGGCTGCGAATTGAGGTAACCAAGCCAAATATCTTGTCTTAATAGATATTATTGCCACAATATAGTTGCGGCTATTATCTGGTAAGGGGCTTGGAATGCCAGTTCAGTTGCAGTCGCTGCTGCTGCTGCTGCTGCTGCTGCCTCGGCTGACTTCTCATTCAATATTTGTTTTGGGGTTAACCCGTGTGTGTGTGCCACGTGTGTGTGTGTGCCACATGTGTGTGTGGCACGTCTGTGTGAGTTATATGCTATATGCTTTATGCTTTATACACTCGTCGGTGTCGCCTCATTGCGCACTTCATTCGAGCGGCAAATGCTTACACCTCAGCATCTGGTGGCAACCGCCTGGCCTGGCTCGCTCTGCCACAAGCCGTATGCGTGTCAAGGATAATTCATGAAAATCCGCTTGTTTCTGCAGCGTTTGCAGTGTTTTCCACTTTTGCGCCAATTACACAATCAGAAACCAAACGATATCAAACTAAGGGCATTTAGAGCTTAATAAGTGATTTTAAATTGGCTGCATACGGTGCAAATATGGAACCACTTCTACCAAAAAAAATATTAACGCAAACGAAGGCACAAATATTTAAGCCAATCAAATTTTTCTCAAGCTGAATGAGTTCTTCTCCTCTGAAAAATATTATGAATTAAAAAAATACATATATAATTTAAAAATAATAATATTTTTAACTGCTGCTTAATTTTGGATATTTCGTCGTTTTTGTTAAATATAAATATAAAAATTATAAATTAAAAAAAATGAATCCACTTTAAAAAATCATTTATAATTGCTGCTAAATTGTGGATATTTCGTGTATTTTTGAAAAATAGTAAAAACTGTTTAATTATGAACTTATTTTTAATAGTGAAAGGGATAAAAAAAAAATCATGAATACATTTAGAGAAAATCCCAGATTGCTACACTTAAGCCAATCCCATTTTTTCAAGCTGAATGAGTTTTCCTCCTCTTGAAAATGAATATGAATAAAAAAAAAAACAAAATATCAATTTAAATAAAACATTTTTTCCTGCTGCTTAATTTTGGATATTTCATGTATTTGTAAAATATATATTTACAAATTATGAGCTTAAAATAAAATATACAATTAAAAAATATATTTTAACTGCTGCTAAATTTTTAGCTATTTTGTGTATTTTTTGATACTTAGTGAAAACTGTTTAGCTATGGACTTATTTTTAATAGTGATATCAAAGCGAAAGGGATAAAAAATCATGAATACATTCAGAGAAAATGACGGAGTGCTATTTACGAAATTATAAAAAAAAAACACTCACTTTGACGTCAATTGGCAGTGCAGTCATTTTTTGTCAATTAAAATTGTTGCACCATGAAAACGGTAGCTAAATGTTTCGCTGACTCTTTGCTCAAGACTTTAATGCCTCATAATTGGGCATTGCACATGATGCAGCAACTAAAGTGGGCACACAAAATGAGGTGGCAACTTGGCGCATACGCTAATTAAAGGACTTGTTCTGCAATTAACGCACCTTTTTCTACGGTTGCCATCAAATTAATTGGCCAAACAAGTTTTGAGTTGAGTTGTCGCTGCGAAACATAATAGCAGCACAGCTAACGGCAAAAAGAAGCAGACTCCTTCCTAATTGCCACAAGCGAAAAACAGCGGCAAATTGATTAAGTCTAATTAAAATATGCCCGCAGAACGAGCAAAATATGAAATGGATTAATGTCAACCGAAATCATAACCAACCCAAAAATAGCTATTCAAATTTAAAACACAAATAAAAAAAAACGGCCAAATTTAAATCCATTTCAAGCGAAAAACAAAACGTGGCGTATACTTAATATGCGGCAGCAACCACGCTGCTGCCAATTTGGCTGTGTTGCATGCAGGCACAGTGGTCGTGTCTTCAATAAATCTCTGGATCCGAATCGGTTTTTAAAATGGAATCCCACTTTATTATATAACCATCAACACAACTCAATAATATACAAAATTTTAGAGCGAATTGAAACGAATTGCGGCCAAACCTGCGGTTGTAAATGTGTGTGTGTGTGTGTGTGTAGATGTGCGGTATGTGGTGTGAAATTTGAAAGTGTATGTATATGTGTGTGTGGCACACACAAAAACCTATATAAATTTTAGCAAACAACGAAACTTTTCGATTCAAAAGCCATTATCTTCCACTGCTTGCCACATTTTGGTAGTTATGCGCATATATTTAATGTCAACTGATAAATACACTTTGCACTGCCACTGCAACAACAGAGGCATCTGCAACTCGATGCTAATTTGAATTGAATTTATGTGAAGCTTTTAACTCACAGCACACAGCTCACAGCTCGAAATGTAACTGTATTAGTTAAATGAAATGCAGTCCATCAAAATATTTGACAGTTGGCAATGCGTCTGAAAAGCGATATGCAGTCACAGTCACAGTCACAGTCACAGTTACAGTTACAGTTACAGTTACAGTTTGTCAGTTAGTCAGTCAGTCAAAGAGATGGTCTCTCATCTCCGATATGTCAGTCCGCTGTGATGTCCTCGTCAGTGGAGCTCTCTCCTTCTGTCCATATCCATCTCTCAGGCATGCCGAGTAGCAGGACTATGCTCAAATTGGACGAGTGAATGGAAATACCTAATGTCAATTTAAATTGTCAATTGAATGAGAGTTGATTGTAACTAAAACGATTCCTTTTTTTATTTTTTATTTTTATAATCCTTACTGGGTTAAATAGACTGCAACGTGCCACACGAGGGTCAATAAAACTAACAAACCGCACAATATTCGTGCAACCAAAATCAATAAAAAAAAAAAATATTGTTGTCCACCAAAATATGCAAATAACTCTAATTTGTGGTTTTTCATAAGTTAAAATTCAATATTTTCACTTTTACTATACACATCGAAAATAATAGTTGAATTTCAATTCGTACATAAATGATAGCTAAATGAAAAATATTCATTTTTAATTTGCACAAAAAAAAAAATAACAATAAAATTTGCATGTTTTATAATTAGAAATTTACTCATTATTGCAATTACAGCTAAAAAAAAATGGGAAAAATATTGAATCATAAAATTAAATGATTATAAATTTACTGCAATATTTTTAGAAGAATTCGATATAAGCTAAAAAAAAAAAAAGAAACGAAGCAATTTCTCAAAATAAGTCATCGAAGCCAGGCAACAGCTATGCCAAAAATGAGAAGATGTCTAGAAGAAAATAAGGCAACACAATAAATTGTATGGAAACGCGTTGCACGTGAAAGTTGCGTCCTTTTGTCCTTTGGCCAACTTGAGCATTGTTTAGTGGAATTCTTTTGGGGCAATATGTGGTGATTATTAAGATTAATATTATGGCTATCACAACTGGAGAGCTGCTGACGAGCTGTTGGCGAGTTGGCCACCAACCAGATAGCCAAGTTGATGTGTTTTTAATGAGTTGGGTGACAACAAATATCGCCAGCTACTCGCCAGCCCGCACCGCAGAAGCAATTAAAGCCCATCAATTAATATTAAATATTTCAACGGCAATTAAATGAAATAATTCGTAGTCAACATCAGCATCAGCCTCAACCACAAAATGGCCCAATGCGACCAATGAGCCGCTGGCAGAAAACAGAAAACAGAAAACTGAAAACAGAAAACAGGAAAAAACCAAAAGCAGAAAACCAAACTGACAAACGAAACTTTGCTGGTATATTGCGGAATGAAATTTTCATTAACCGATGAGACCAAAGTGATTTTGTCAAGCAGCCAAGTTTCAAGTGAAAAGTTTTCGACTTGCTCCAAACTGGACACATGTTACAGAATTCGCCAAAAATACAATTTTCGTGGAACTCTCTGTGAAAGTTTTCACGCATTCCAAATGCAAATGAAATGCGCGCGATTGTTGACAAGCAAACTGCGGAGCCAAGTTGAATTCGAAGTTGAATTTGAATTTGAATTTGAATTTGTAGTGGAAGTTGAATTTGAAGTTGAATTTGAAGTTGAAGTTGAATTTGAAGTGTGCGCGAAAGTTGAGCTGATGCCGGCTGCATTTCTTATGAACGACGGAATGAAAATATTTCAGAAAGCATTTCAATTTCTCCAGCTATACGCGTAATTGAAATTTGCATTTCTATGAGGCATGCATACAAAAAAAAAAAAAAAAACAAAAAAACAAAAAGCCAAAAAGCTTTAAAAAAAAAAATGCTGAACTTTGCCCAGCCAGGACAAGCAAAAAGAGCCAACTATGGCTTCGACTCACACCTAGCTGGAAAAACAAAAAAAAAAAAAAAAACAATTAAGCGCCGCCGTCGTGGAATTTTGATTGCGAATTTGTAAACCAAAGGGAACCCATAATATAAAGAAATTCGTTCGCGTCCTGAACAAAGCCTCATGCTAATTTCTGAGCATATTAGACTGGTACAATGGCTGCATATAAAGGCTTATGCATTCGCGCTCTAACAAAAACTAACCAAAGAAAACTAAAATGTAAAGAAATTAAAATAGTGTAGAAAAAGCCTGAATTCAATTGCCAAGAATCTTAAAAACTTCCTTAAATCAAAACAGAAAGAAAAAACAAAAAACCAAACAAATAAAACAGAAGTAGATGTAGATGTAGAAAACATACCCAAAGCCTTGGCCAAGGACCTCAAATTGTTTGTTAGCCAGACTCGCGAATAAAATCAAATATTAGTGGCTGTAAAAATACGAGCCTTGAGCGCCTAGACATTCCCTACCTGGCAGCAATTTTACCAGCAATTTGATGGCCAGAACTCAACTGGCCCAAGAACTGTAGAGCAGCTGATTTGGAACAAGAACAAGAACAAGTCAAACGGTGGTCGGCAAGCCGTAAATTTTATTGCATGACTTGATTAAATTCGCATGCAACCCCAGCCGACAATCACTCCACTGGACGCAGGTCGAAGCTGGGTCAGTCAAGACCACACACAAAAAAAAAAAATTAAAATAAAAATGTGAAGAAACAAAAACCAAACAAAAAACCAAACTATGGCATTTCTGGATGTTCCTTTTTTTTCTTGACATTTTCCCCATTTTAAGGTTTTCCACATTTTAACGCAACTTAATGAACTTTTCAGTGCCAGCCCAAAAGGACGCGAAAAAGTCGCCAGTTAATGTAATGGTCAAAAAAAAAAAAAAATTAAAAAAAACAACTTTTCTTTTTTTTTTTTTTATTTAAATAATGTATAGGGTGTGATTATGAGCGTTATGTTTTACTTTAGACACGTTTCGTTGATTTTCCAAAGACAAGCTGGCCCAAACTGGCCGCCGACTGCTTTTTCCATGAATTCTTGCTTAAATATGCTTCACGAAACTTAAAAGCATTTAAAGCAATTAGAAGCATCAAATAAAAATGGCTGTTGGCAAAAAAAAAGCTCAACACGACGTTACTCATTACACTTGAAAAAATTAGGAAATAATTGTACACATCACACGGCAATTAAGTTTACTCTAAATAAATATAATAATTATACACAAAATTATAATATATTTCGATTTTTTATAAATCCGCAACTTTATTTATTTATTTTCGTTATTTTCACTTATAATTATTATAATGACTAAAACATAATAGAATAAGCAAAAGTTGTATTTTGTACTTAATGTTAATTAATTGGAAAAAAAACTTATTCGTTTTCCAAAAAAAAAACAAAGATTAACATTTATGTGGATCGTGGAAAATGTACCTTTAAAAAAGTGTTATTAATAAATCAGATATTGCGTAGAAAGGCAAACTGCTGATTCTATCCAAAATACAGGGTATCAATGAAAAGGGGGGTGGGGAGGGGCTGCTGGACTTTGATAGCCGTCGCAACGTTGCGCAAAATTTAACGAAGCTTAACCTCGTTCAATGGGAAAATACACTTTACGTACACTTTGCGCTGTCATTTTGGGGCGCAACTCGAGCAGCAATTGTGCAAATACTTTGTGCCCCAGCAGAAGGAGTTTGGTAAGTGGTCGTCGACACAGAGCCAAACAGATGGAGTGAGAGAGAGAGAGAGAGAGAGAGAGAGAGAGAGAGAGAGGGGGGGACTGTGGAGTATCTCGTCAGTACAGGTGTGGACGGTGTGGACGGGCAGGGGTCGAGGTGCCAGCGAACTTTTCAAGTTAAATGCAACCAAGAATGATGAATGAGTTGCAGGTGGCAGGTGGCAGCCACCACTCCAAATGCTCTCAAGCGAAAACCAAAAGAATTTCGAATTTCGAATTTCCATCGAAAATGTTGAGAGAAATTATTTTTGATTTGCGCCACAACGCAAATAGTTTGGTTTTTGTTGCACGTGTTTTGGACGTGTCATCTATAAATGATGCAAGCAAGCAATTTCAAAGAGCGACGGCAACAAACTGTCAATTGTAGCACAACATTGAAATTGAAAGTGCGTCGGCATAATAACGGAAATTGCTATCATATGACATGGCCAAAGACATGGCCAAAGACATGGCAAGACAATGGATGCAAACCGCAAGTGCAAATATCAAGTTAGTCAAGCCATCCGAGCACAAATGAGAAGCTCTGCTCAAGAGTCTGTTAGTGTGTGTGTGGGTGTGCGTGTGTGTCTGGGTGTGTGTGTATGTTTGTGTGTGTGTGTGTGTGTGTGTGTGTGTGTGTGGGTGTGTGTGTGTGCGTGTGTGGGTGTGTGTGTGTATGTGCGTGTGTGTGAAATGTGATGCAGCTAAAGTTACGGTGCCCTCGGGTCGATAGATCTAAGACGTTAGGCGACCCCTACGCACACTCAGAGAAAAGCTTTGTTATCAATTCAAAAAATATATTTAAAAATTACAAATATATTTTTTTATTTTTAATATTTATTAAATGAATAATCATAAAAATTATTCTTAATTTTAAAAGCGAATAGTTTTGCTTGGCAAATAACCATTAAAATAAAAATTAAAAACTTGAAGGAAAATGGAACATGGAAAATGGAAATAAGCAAAGAAGATTTTTTTCATTTGTGAATGAAGTGTTTTTTAACAGGTAATAATTAAATGATTAATAATTATAATAATAAATACTAATTTCAATTGAATGCAATATTTTTTTTTTTTATTTGAAAGATTTTTTTATTCGTAAAGGAATAGTTTTTTTTTTAACAGGTAATAAATATATTTTTAATAATTATAATA
This sequence comes from Drosophila melanosoma, assembly GCA_035042045.1. Lineage (NCBI taxonomy): Eukaryota > Metazoa > Arthropoda > Insecta > Diptera > Drosophilidae > Drosophila > Drosophila melanosoma. The sequence goes on along the minus strand of JAWNLY010000055.1, from coordinate 1,999,850 downwards.
ATAAATACTAATTTCAATTGAATGCAATATTTTTTTTTTTATTTGAAAGATTTTTCTATTTGTAAAGGAATTGTTTTTTCGTGAAGGATTTGTTTTTTTTTTTAACTGGTAATAATTAAATTATTAATAATTATAATAATAAATACTCATTGCGATTTAATGCAATAATTTTATTTTTTATTTGACTGCTAAAGATTTTTCTATTCGTGAAGAAAGTTTTTTTTTTGTAACAGTTAATAATTATACTCTTAATAATTATAATAACAAATAAAAATTTCGATTTTTTTTTTCTATTTTTCTGAGTGTGAGTTAAAGTGTTTGGGGTGAAAGTGAATGCTGCCTAAGACTAAGACAAAACCGAAACGAGGCAATGAACTTGATGCTGGCCCATGGGCAAAATATTGAATTACATCGATTCCATGTGTCAACTCAGTGGAGAGTTAGCTATAAATACAGCAAAGCATCTGGGCAACCACACACTTGAAAGCTGGCAGAGCAGTGCGTGGGTGCCCAGGAAGTAGAGAAGGAACGAAGGAAGAGAGCAAGTCAAAAGGATTAGCTGGTTAAGCAGTGGAACACAGGTACTCTCAACTACTACTCAACATGAGACCGGCTAGCCGCGATGGCCAGCGAAATGACCAACACACCAAAATTCCATTAATGATCATTGAATTACGGAGACCCAGTTTATTGTCGCAATTGTTGTTGCTGTTGTTGCTAATGTTATCCATAACAATGAGGCCGACGGCAGCGATAATGGCACGGTTGCCACAACTGGAGGACTTTGCCACACCACACCATACCACGCCCCATCAGCCACATGCCAGAAGCAATTACCACGACCCCAACAACAGTGAGCCCTTTGCCGGATTAGCAGGATATTCGAGTACACGACATTATTATGGTGGCTCTGCCGACGGCCAGGCGTTGTTCCACGATGATTATAACGGAGGCGGAGGCGGAGGCGGGGACATGGGCGTTGGCAGCCTCATGGATGACTTGGCAGCGGCACCATATGCAAATTATCAGCAAAAAGCCGTCAGTGGTGCTCTTGGTAGCAAGGCCAGCGGCTTTGTGCCAACGACAACCACAGCAGAACTGCACAACAACTATAACAACAGATTGCAGTCGGAGGGTAAAATCGATTTTGTCATTAATACACAAAATTATGAACTCGATGTCAATGAAGAGACAGAACAGCATCAGCACCAGCAGCAGGAGCAGCATCAGGAGCAGGAGCAGGAGCAGGAGCAGGAACAGGAGCAGGAGCAACTCCAGCAGCAGCACGAACAACATCCGACTGATGTCTACTCATATCAGCCGGGGGCGCCACCGCGACATGCCCTGCCTCTGCGCGATTATCATATTGAGCAATTTTCCAATTATCAGGATGCAGCCAGATTGGGTGCCGGCAGGGAGCAGGAGCGGTTGTCGTTGAACGATGAAAGTGCCCAAGTTTTTAGAGAGCAGCGACCCAAATTTAGCTTTCCTGTGACGCGACAACAAAGGGCTCAATATCAGCCAGCGCATCCGCATCCGCAGGCAGAGGATCAGCAATTGCTCTACTCCCATTCACAGAGTCACATTGCCAATTTACCGGTGGGTCAACTGCACAATTCGCTGCCACCGATTACGACCAGTGTGCAACACACATCGGCGAGCAGCAAGGCAATTGCTGGACTGCCACTGTCGAAGCACGTGGAGATCACCAAACATGTACCGATAACGCATTATCAGAAGCAACTTGTGCCGTTCAAGCAGCCGATTGAGTTGCGAGTTCCTCGACCCGTTATCACAGCCATTCCCAAGCCGATTGCGATCAAAATACCGGTGCCCCGCATGGTGGCAGTGCCCCAACTGCAAGAAGTCAAAATACCAGTCGAAAAAGTGAAGCCCTTCGCTGTGGAGCAGCCGATACCATTTGTGGTGGAGCGACGAGTGCCGTATCGAGTGGAGAAGGCAGTGGCACAACCCTTCTACTATCCCTATCCGGTCAAAGTGCCCGTGGTACGCACAGTGGTGCACAAGCAGCGACCACAATACGGCATATCCAACCTCGGAATGGGCTCTTATGGAGCCAATTGGAATTCTGGCAATCATTTGCTGGGATAGACAAACACTCAAAAGAGTTTTCAAGTATGATTTCTTTTTTTCCATTCACAATCTGCAAATTTTTGGTGAATTTATTTCAATCAAATAACTTGTAGTTTCTGCAAGTATTTCAACTGGAAATGCGATCGACATGAAAATGTGGCACTCTTCGATCTACCGTTTCCGCCCAGAGAATAATATATCCTAAAATATATTATAATAATTCCTAATTTAATTAATTTTTATGGTTTTTTTTTTTTTTGAACACATACTTATAATATATATTTGTCAGTCCGCTTAAAAAAAACTTTTCTGAAATTAAATTTTTTTGTAATTTTAAATCTTATTTAATCTCTGATAAATATTAATAATATATATATTATGTTATTTCCTGATTTAATATATATTTATGGTTTTTTTTTTTTTGTAACACATACTCATAATATATGAGTCCAATTGAATAAAATAATTCGAAATTTTTTAAGTTTAAATCTTTTTTAATCTCCAATAAATATTTAAAAAAAAAAGAAAATTATGGCGAAATTATTCATGCACATTATTAATTGAGAAACTTGAAAATGTTAAAGTAAAAATTGCAGTCATGAGACAAAATGTGAAATACTTCTTACTCGACGCGTTTTCAACCCGTCGGCGTCAAAAGCGAAATAATTGCAATTAGCCACCCCACCCCCCTTTCCGCACTCTTCCAAAAAAAAGGAGTTTCAACTATAATGGAACTGAGAAAGTTTTGGCATCCAGCACAGCTGAGTTGAGCAGCATGGCCGAAACGAAGACATTTAAGTCGGTGTCGGTGGAGTCACAGGGCAACCTCCAAATGAAGAAAAGTAGCAAAGTAAAACTTTTTAATTGAGCTAAGATCCAACAAATGCGGCTAATAAATATGTATTGAAGTGCGGCATGGCGGGGAATAGCGGGTGGGTGCAAGTGCAAGCCAATGCAACTGCTAATTGCTAAATGTAACTCCAACAACAACAATAACAACAACAATAACAACAATAACAATAACAACAACAACTTCTAAGAACAACATTACTACACAAAATAAAATAAACGAGACGCTCAACTTCAACGCGAAACAGAAACAAAATTAGCCAAAAAAGTAAATTCTTGACTCAGCCAGTTGTTAGCTTGCAGCTGAATGTTGCTGATGGAATTGTTGCAAGTTAATGCCAACTAATGAAATTAAGGCTAATTGACTCGGATGTCCTAGGCCAGGGCATTTCTGTTTGCCCTTATTCATTATGCATTTGTATCGTGCATTTTGTTGGCCAGACGCAAAACGAAATAACCAAAACAAATCGCATCTATTAATGATAAATGGCCAAAACGCATCGATAATGGTGGGACGAGGATTTTGACCAAATCAAAGGCTTACGTCACCTTTTGGCAAATATTTGCTACAATATTGTGGTAACGCGAAATTAGAATTCATTGAACCAAATGATCAGTCCGTCTAACAAATGAACTATTGTGCGGTTTGCCTTTAATTTCTACACACACTTAGCGAAAAAGTACACTAAGTTTTCATTCTCTTTATTTAAAGTCATATTTTCAAAATAAAATGAGATCTGTTCACAATAAATACAAAAATTATGTAAAAACTTAACTTTAATAATGAATTTTGCATTAAAATAAAATGCTGAAACATTTTTAGCCCAACTTCGACATTGCCAAAAACAATTTGTTGTGGCGCTTTTAGGAAATTTATTTGGCTAAGTGAAAGTAAGGAAATGCTTACATTTTATATTATTAAATAACTATATATATTTCTTTTTTTTTATATTTATATTTTATATATATATATATATATATATGTATAAAGTTTTTAATGATATTGTTGTTAATTCTCAAAATTCATAAAACTGTTGCCATCAACAAATTTTCAACCTTTTGTTTAAAATTAGCATTAGAAGAAAAATGTACATATTTAAAAATACAATTTCAGCCATTTTAATAATTTTTATTATATTTTGTATTTAACACATTAAAGCAATAATTATTTATAACATTAAAATGTTTGTAATTTAGGGCAAATAGAAAATTAAAATTATTTTAAAAACTAACATATATTTTTTAAAGCAAAAAAATCTAATACTAATACCGAATTTTTTTCAGTGCATCAAAAATGATGTATGTGTCTGCTGTGAATAAATATTTTACAATGTGATAGAGGACAGTGAACATAAATTCATAATTGCAGCACCCGCAAAACCACTTCGTTAAGAATTCTGTGGCTAGTTTAACAACTGCCGGCCCCACTCCACCCCCCCATAGCCTGCCTGACCACGGTGCCTGCTCGACACTGCCCCGCTCCCCCGAAACTTTCAGCTGGGAGAGAACAGCGAGCGGTGCAACAACGAAAGCCGCAAATCGCAATGAACATGCACGCGGTCAAATTGGCAACCACGATACTCCTGATGACGCTGGTTAAACAGTTGATATGAGCCGTTGTAGTGGCAGTGTGGCACTCGTTGTTGTTGTTGTTGTTGTTGTTATTGTTGTTGTTGTGGGTGGCTGGTTCTACCTGTCGATTGGCGTTACGCATATTCAATGCAACCCGACCCGCTGTGGTTATCCGTGATTGCGTACAATTAATTTATCACTCGCATGCCACGAGTCACGAGTCACGAGTCAAGTGTCATATATCACAGCGAAGTCATTTGGCCAAGGTGTGGCAAGATGCCTAATTTTGGAAGAGCAGCAGCAGCAGCAGCAACAGCAGCAGCATCAGCGATCCCAGCAAATGTGACAAGTGTGAATTTGGAGGCGTCTGTTTTTTTTTTTTGGGGGGATGAAAATGATTTTATAATTTTAGCAAATGATGGCGCACTTTTTGGTTTGTTGGCCAAGTTAAGGAAGCGTCTGCTGGCTGCTGTTTGCTTGGGTATCCTAAACATAAACATTAAAAATTAATCAGCACTTTTACCTCAAAAAACTTTCTCATAATTTCTGCGCAACAAACAACAACAAGTTGCAAAGGGTTAAGTGGTGGGTGTACAATGCCAGGCAATGGGGCGAGAAATGGAACCATTTTTCGAGAAAATGACAGTCAAGTTACACATACACACACACACACCACACACACACACACCACACACACACAGAAGACAATTGCACAACATCCTGGACCGCAGCTCCCAAAAACTTTTCAACCAGTTCGTGGGACACGCGAAGCCCTTTTTTCGAGTTGGCTTGGCCAGCAGCCATTTTTGGTTTTGAAATTTATGTGCGACATAAAATTGGGACTCAGGTGGATGTAATTTTTGATGTTCATCCAGCGCTGCTTTACTTAGTGTTAACACACTTTCCGGGTTGTTTTATATCAGCTTTAATTGGTTCTATGCTGGCCAAAAGTTCAGCCTGACTAAGAGCCCCAGCTACAGCTACACACACACACACACACACACACACACAAAAAAAACCTGGTTAACAGCAAACAATAAAATATCTAAAATGTTGAATAATTTAACTCAACTAAAGTCATCTTTTTTTCTGCTATCGATAAGTATTTTGCAGTTAGCTGAGAATCGCTTATAAATATAAAAATTTTCATATTTTTATTAATACAATTTTTTGGCTGAGTGTAAGCCGGAGTAACAGTGTAGAAGTTTTTCACAGTTTATTGCTATGAAAAGTGTTCGCTTTTCCTGATGCCAAACCGGCGTATGAGTGATATTTCTTGTATGAAATTTATGTGATGCTTCTTAGCATAGACCTGTGCACATACCTATATATATAAGTGTGTGTATGTGTGTGTGTGTGTGTGTGTGTGTGTATGTGTGTGTGTGTGTGTATGCATCGTAAAAGTAAAGTGCAGCCAGTGTTATATTTTGTGATTACCATAAACTATTTACACACTACTTTAATAATCTTCAGTGCACAGCACTAAAAATTGCTTGCAAATTTAATGCTCGGCCAGATGAATATAGGCAGACCCCGAAGAAGGCATAAAACACTTTTTTTTTGTCAACTGACTGAAACGCAACCCTTTCAATTGCTCTGCCAATTTTGAGTGGTTTTTGTAAGCTGTAGAAATCGGAGAGTGTCCACAAAATACAGGTGCAACGAGTTGCTGCCACTTTGCATAGCCACTGCTGTCGGTTGTTGCATTAAAGTTGTTGCATCGAATATAGTTGCAAAGTTTGAGCCAATCTTTCAGATATTCTTCTTTATGTAGTTACACATATTATGTGCAAATCAGTAGCTTTTTTTCTACTCCAACCTGTCAGTCGGTATGTCTCCAAATGGAAGAAAAAAAAAAATGGATGACATGCGCTCCGATTTCATGCAACAAATTCTAATTAAAAAATGTTGCAGGTACATAACTCTGATTACCTGCACACTCCACACACACACACACACACACACACACACACAAAAGGAAATCAGTCATAAAACTGCAAAAGCAAACAGTTTTGACCCACATTTCAAGCTGTGACCACGACTCGTGTTGCACAACGCATAATTAGTAAAAATTGCTGAAACTGATTCAGAAATCGATAACTTTGAATGCGATAAATTCGATGAACAAAAGTTGAGTGTGTAGCACCGATGAAAACAACAATTTCTCTGCAGTTCCATTAACATGCCGACAAAATATTATTTATTGTTTAGACAGAAGCCATATCTCTGGCTGCATCCTCTTGCAATAATTTTAGTTAGCAATTTGCCACGCCCTAACCGGAGGGAGCCAGAGACTCCCACACAAGTTGCAAGACAACAATGGCCAACTAACAGCCAAAAGTACGAAACAATCTTGTCGATTGCCAGAAAAAGCACCAATTAAAATCTGCATGCATATAAATATTTGAATATGAATTTTTAGCAGAGAAAAATTAGAAAACGGAAATGTAATCGCTGACTTCAAGAATATCCGTATTAAATTCTATGATGGAAAACATACTTTTTCCAGTACATCAGTTTGTGGCATAGTGATTAAAATGAGTTCAGCTCATGCACAAATTCTAAAATGTCAAAAATTCTAAAAAAAAAAAAAAACTTTAATAACGGCACCTTAATTCCAATAACACATGCTATGCCTGATATTCTATACACAGAAAGAAAAATTCAATTAATTATGCGCGATTAAATATTAAAATATCATAATTATAGACGTATAAAATTCGAAAAATATTTAAATATATCAAATGTAAAATATTTTTGATTTTTTCTATATCTTTGAATTATTCTCAGTGTGCCATTTGCGAAAACAAAGTGTAGTTAAGGCCATTTGTATGCGCATTTCGGTTGCCACAGCCACATATGAAATTGTGCGCTGGCAGCCATCTGGTAATTGGCAACTTATTTAAGCCATTTATATGCCACGGGGTGGGAGGGGGGGGGGGGGGGTGCTGGTGCAGGTATACGCTTTGCACTGTACTCTACAATACGTAAATCATTTTATCTAACAGCAGATATGGAGAGTCCCCTTCACATTCACATATATACTTAAATAATCATGTCCCATCCGTGTCCTGGAGCCTGTCGGCGACTTTTGCTTTAGCACGTGCCGCGTGCTCTCTGACGGAATTTGGATGGGCCAAATCCGCAAAAATCCAACCACATGGCCAAAACCTAAAGCAGCTGCACCGAATATAAAAATATATATACCAAAAAAAAAAAAAAAAAAAGAAAAGAAAAGAAGAAAAACCACTGAACTGTGCGGACGTCAAGAAGTATGTGTTTTTGGGATAAAAGTACTCACATAAGTAGCTTGAGAGGAGTCCCATTTGATGGTGAAATATGAGTTTTATGTTTCGCACTCAATAAAACGTGAATTAAATAAGATGAATTCAAATTTTGAAAAGCAGTTTTTTGGAAAAGGAAGCAATATGATTAGGAAATTTATATCATATTTTTGGCCAAAAACTTATGCACAAAAATGATTATACATATAAATAACACGCTGAGAAAAACTTTATATTTTTTTATTTATTTTTTTTTTTTGGCAATTTACTGTGACTACAATTTGGAGTGCAGGCATTCAACTTTCATTGTGGAAAAGTTTTTTAATAAAAATATAAACATAGTGGCTAGAAAATGGCACAGGCACACCACACACACACACACACACACATACACACACACACACATACACATAGACGAGTAGCCATTATTAAAATCAACTGCTTTGTCGGCAACTGCATCAACTTGCAATTATGTTTAGAGCATTTAATTTAGTTTGTGCTTTGTCAGTTTTTCATTTTAATTAATTTATTTTATTTGCACATTTTGCATGGCTGTATTTTTATTTTCTCGACAACATGACAATTACATGCAATTCATAGAAATTCAATTCATCATTGCTCTCCAAAAATGAAATCTAAAATCTCACCAAAATCAATATTTTCTCTCACCCTCAAATTGAATCACGTGAATGAGATTTAATTAGAATGTGTTTATTTTTCCAAAGTATATGCAAATTATTTCAGTGTTTGTCAAAAATTAAATATCCGTTCAATACTATAAATTAAATTTAAAATATTTGAAGAGTTTGATCCGTTGTTATTCTTATATACATAATCAAATAATCAGCTTAAAATAAACAAAAAAAAAATATTCATTTTAATACCAACTATTTAAAGAGTTTTCGTAAAACTGATATTATTTTTTGATAAAAGCGATTGTTAAACCCGCTTGAAATAAACACAAAAATATTCATTTTAATACCAACTTTTTGAAGAGATTATTCTCTTAAATAAAATGGTAACTTTATAGGAAAAGCGATTGTAAAATCAACTTGAAAGTTGAAGAGTTTACTTAAAACTGATATTATTTCTATATAAATAATAAAAACAATTGCAAAAGCGATTGTAAAATCAGCTGGAAATAAATATAAAAACATTAATCTTAATACCAACTATTTGAAGAGTTTCCTTGAATATAATCGTAACATATTTATTGGATAACGCTTAAAAAACATTGATGAGCAAAGAGGGAGCAACTTCAATATGTACAAGCATATAAACCCCTTACACACACACACACACACACACACACACATATTCACACACACACACGCAGTGAGGAAAAAATACTTAGTATGGAAAATAAAGTGCTTGAAAAGTCACTTAAAGTGTGTTTGTCGCAATAGCATTTCCCGACCGGCATAAAGAGCGTAAAAAATGTTAAATGATAAATAAAATTTATAACCGCAACAACAAGAGCAGCGACATCTAACATCCAACAACCAACAACCAACACAACACAACGACATGCAAAGTCGTCAATGATATGTAGAGGAAAGGGGAATGCGTGGTTGTGTGCGGGGTGTGCGGGGCTTTGGCTGGCCAGCAAATGTTGCGAGCAAAAGGAGTTTTTTTTTTCTTCTGCCGTTTGCCCGTCGCTCGATGCTTTGTTGTTGCAGGCAACATAATAAAATGCAATTTAGACATCAAAAATACACAGTAAATGGAGCGAGTGGAGAGAGTGGAAAGTGCCAAGGACATGTATGCTCTGACAAAGACGAGGACGACAAAAAAAAAAAAAAAAACAAGAGCCACAGACAGCCGCCACATGACTGACAAGCGGCTGGCAAAGCCAAAAGCAACGAAGAAAAAGGGAGGAGGGGGCTGGGTGTGTGTACCACAACGAACACAGACCTGAGTATGACAAAACAGTTGGCGGATTAAAGTATCCAGGACGAAGGACACAAATGGCAAAATGGCAAATGGCAGAGCCAAACTGTGCGTGCGAATTGTACAAAATTGTGGGCAAAAGAGTAAAATTGAGTCTTATTTTGTCACGACTTGGCAGATGAGCAGAATAACCAGCGAAGTATGATGAATGATGAATGACGAGAACGAGAACGAGAACGAGAACGAGGACCAGTATGAGAATGAAGAGCTCCACTTGTCTATCTGTCTGATGAGCATAAATTACAATAATTTAATCACAATTAATAAGCCTTTATAATTAAGTAAACTTTAAGCAAATGCACAAAATTCATTGAAGCAAAGCACAGGGCTTAATGGTCGACACTCAAGGTGGGACCAGGTCAAGGCAATGATGATATCGAGCGAGGGGAGAGGAGAGCAGAGGAGAGCAGAGGAGAGCAATGGCAACTATGCATTCCAGAGCAAAACAAAGGTGTGCTCTTAATTTAATTAGAGTTTGCGTGTTGGTGTCGCACAGCACAGCTCAACTCAGCTCAGCCTCAGCCTCAGCTCCGACCGGTGCCACTCCAAAAAGCCAATGTCGAAATTGCTGGAATTGCGACGCGGACACAGGGATTGAGGTGCTGTGCCTCAATCGTTCCACTGTGGATGTAATGGTCTGAAAATAGCATTTGACAGTTTATAAACAACAACAACAAAAACAACAGTCACAACAAAAACATCCGCCTAGACACATTTTATTTAATTTAACACAATTTCATTTGGTACGCTTAATGTGAATAAAACTTAAATAAATATAAACTGGCTGCGGCAGGTGGCAGGAGGCAGCAAACAGGAGGCAGCAGGCAGCAGGCAGGGGGCTGGGGGCAGGGGGCAGATGTGCGACTGAGTACATAATAAATGCAGCATAAAATCACAGTTAAATACAAGCGTGCTTTTTGCCTGGTAGGGTATGCTACACTAACAAAATACCCATCAATAAAATCGCTTTTTAATTTTTCCAAAACGATTAGTTGTCGCCTTCTAAAATCAGTGTTTTTTTTTTTTACTTTTCTTAACTGAACCAATTTTATTTCAACATTTATTTAGATTTTTTGGACTTCGAGAAATTTTTATTTTAATTTTAACAGGATTTGGAATAATTTCTCATATTAATAAAATTTTTACTATATATTGTTATGAGTACAAAATACTTTCTTTAACTTAGTTATTAATTATTATTAATAATTATGATTAAAGTTTTGTATTTAAATATTTCATGTGAACAAATTTTTAAGGGCTATTTCTAAAAAAAAACCAGTTCTAATCTGCATCTGGTAATTTTTATTTCAATTTAATTATGTCAATTTAATTATCTGGTAATTTTTATTTAAATTTAATTATGTTTGTCAATGCCATTTTGTAATAAATTTGCCATAAAAAAATTGTATTTTTTCTAAATTGGAAATACTTTGTTATAAATTTTTTTTAACTTGTAAAATAATGAAGTATTCGTGAGAAACATGCAAGTTAAATTTATATATATATTTTTTTTTTTGCTGAAAATGAATTGAGTCTATGTGTCAAATTTCAGGACACTTGCCTAGGACTAATATATATACCCAATTTCAGGATACAGGATATACATAAAAAAAATAAAAAAAAAAAAACCTCAACTCCAAATGACGATTTCTGCGCTGGTTTCATATGTATTTCATATGTAAGCACAATTTTTTTTTCTGCATCCAAACGAATGCAAATTGATGTAATGTTAAATGAGTCACAAAATTGGTAAACACAAAACAAGCTTTTGGTTTAAGCCAAATTCATTTAGGGACTCGACAAATGAAATTGCACGAAAACTTTTGTAAAACGCTTTGAAGCTGTTTTTTTTTTTATTATTTTTTTTTACAGGACATTTGTGATTTAATAAACTTAATGCTAGATTAACGTGGAGTGGATTGGAGTGGATTGGATTGGATTGGAGTGCTGGGTCTACCACCAGCTTTTGACCTTATGCAGGACAGTCTTGAATACGGGCACCTTGACGGGGAATGGCTTGGGCACCTTTATGGGTAAATATTTGATGACGGTGTATGGGACACGTTTCTCTACCGGCACCGGTATGTGCTTCTCCACTGGATAGGGCACAATGCGCTCCACTGGCACTTTCAATTCCTTCTCAATGGCCACCTGCACCTGCTTGGTGATGGGTATATGTATCGGCACCGGTTTCCTAATGGGAATGATGACTGCATGCGAAATGGGTATTTTGACGGGCTTCTCGACGGGCACATGTTGCTTCTTCACATGCTTTACGGGCACATAGTTGATGACATCCACATGGTGATGATGATGATGACTCTGCGTTTGCTGATGTGAATCCTCGTTGCCATTGGATTCGGCTAGAAAATTGGAGCTCTGCTCATCCCCATCACTTGCGCCCCCCTCGTGTGAAGGTGCAAAGTAGGAGGCGTGCTCCAATTGCTCCTGATCCTGCTCCTGCTGTTGCTGATGCTGCTGATGTTGCTGATGTTGCTCCTCATCATGATGCTGCTGCAATGCCTCATAGCCGGAATGTAGATAATTTCCCACAGAGATTTTATCGTAGGCATAATGATTACCCGCCTGCTGATGTGGATGTTGATGTTGAGACTGGTCGATGCCGCCAAAAGATGGCAGATAGGCGGACGAATAATCCCCCCCAGCTGGATAATTGTAATATTGCTGCTGCTGCTGTTGTTGCTGGTGTTGCTCGTCTCCGGCGTAACGGTTGCCACGTCCCGCTGCCGTATCAGCATAATCGTTGGCAGTTGCCGCCACCGCTGCGATTGCGTCAGCATCCTCGTGCTGCTCCTCATAAATTGGTATCTCTTGTTTTGACAGTGCCTCGGTATGCGTGGGCGCCACTGAGGCATAGCCGTTGCTAATGTGTCCCATGCCCGAGAGATTTGTGAGCCCATTAAGCATCGCTCCCAGTCCGCCGCCATGGCCACCAAAGGAATTGCTTCTATAGCTGCGACGCGCTACACCTCCGTCTGCTGGTCCACCCTCAGCTGCTGCTGCTGCTGCTGCTGCTGTTGCCGCATCATGCTTTAAGGCGTAGCGTTGCAATGGTCTGTGCAACACGGACGTGCTCGGCTCTCCCAATGGCAGCCAACGATTATCGTAGTGGCCATAACTGCCGCCATATAACGTTGTCTGAAGGCCGTCATTCGTGCTCGTCCTCGTCCCCGTCGTCGTCGTCGTCGTCGTCGTCCTTGTTGCCAGTCCTGGCATTGATGAAGCTTTCAGCGGCACGACAATGCAGACAATTGCCACAGCCACAATGAGCGGCATCTGCTGAGCGGGTGTGGGTGGGGTGTGGAGGTGTTTTGGGGGTATATGAAAATGCCAAATGCAAATTATTATTTTAAAAGGTAAAAATCCGCATCTGCAGCGTTTCGCTCGCTGCTTTTGAGCGAATGCATTTTTAATAAACGCCAAGCTGCGAACAATTATTATCTACAATACTTAGCTGGCCATCCTCGGACTCGGCCTCAGCCTCAGCCCGCCACACTCACCAGATTGGTGTTGGCCATTTGGCTTGGTTATTCGGCGGTTTTCTATCCAATGAGTTTTTGGCCCGTCAGACCCTGTTGCTGGCTGTGCGGCTGCAATGGAAATGTTTGCCGTTTGCATTTTGCCCGCCTTTTTTATACTGCACTTTTCCCCATCGCAGTAGGACAAACAGCAAATATTTTCCTATTACACAATTCGCTGCAATTTCCTTTTTTTTTTCTCCTTTTGTGTGTGTTTTTTTTTATTTTTATTTTTTTTTTTTGTTGTTTATAGAAGGCGGCCGTTCAGCTGTCGTCGTGCAGCCAGTCAGTGCCAAAGAGCCAAAGAGATTGTCTTGCATTGTTTTGACCCTCTCGTCTTTGGCCACATTTGTGTTGATTTTTAGTTGTATTTTTATTTCTTTCTCTCCTTCAGTGACTAACTTTTAGGAGTCATAAGCTGGTGCTGCCTGCTGCTATACACATTTCGCACCCATTTCTCTCCATCTCTCTCTCTCTCTCTCACTCTCTCTTTCTCCCTCTCTCTCTCTCTCTCCCTCTCTCTCACTTGCCTTTCTTGCTATGCATTTATGAATTAAGTTACGCGATCAATTTGAATCGTAACCCTGTTCCGTCTCAAGTGCAATTGAAAAACCAACTGTAGATAAAAAAACTAAAAAAGTTTATCAATCATAAAATACCCTTGCAGATCGAATATATTTATTATATATTGAGATGAAAAGCTATATTTTAAGATAACTCAATTGCTTTGACTATGCGAAAATCGCCATCTATTTGAAGAAATGTATTTTTCTTTAAAATAAATTTCCCAAAAATAGAAAATGACACTTGCAATGAATGCTTCACAATATGTTTTACATATGCTTAGAAAGTATATTTATAAATAATAAAAAAAAACCTTCCAGTTCTCAGAGGAAATTTTTATTATGCGTAATTTTCAACAATCATAATAATTTTCTAGAGTCATAATAATTAGAGGATTATCCAATTTGGACAACTAACTACAAATGAAAGGCAGTGAACATTATAATTGCTCTGGTTGTCCATGCCAAGTTCTTATGTAGGGATTAAACTGCCACCTTCTTCCACTCCCCTTCCCTTGCTCAGACTACATAAGTAAAGTAATGCTATCTGGCAACGTTAATACACCCAATTTACGCATGGTTATAGGGTATGAAACTGATGCAAAGAGATATGCAAGTAAAATGTAATATTAAAATTTTAATTGTATGCATGCCTTTGGCAATTTGTGCTTAACTTGCAATGAAAATAACATGCTCTACTCTTCCTCCATCTGAGCTGAGTTTTTTATGATCACTTTTTTTTTAAAAAAAAAACCTCTTTGAATAATTACGCTTTAAACTTTGTTTCAAAATGATGTGTACTAAAATGTTCAATGTTTAAGCTAAATACACAATTTTTAAACTGGATACTATCAGAAACATTTGGATAAATCAGAAAAATTATAATAATAATCTTAAATTGTATTTCTTACCTTATCATTTCAATAAATATTGCTCCATTTAACATTTTATTTATTATTTATTTTATTTTATTTATGCTGCCATTCTAAATGTTTGAACTAATTTCTTCACTTTTATATTTATTTAATTGGAGACTTTAATTTGAATTTCTAATTTACTACATAAAAATTGATTTAGGATGTATTTTTTTTTTGCTCTTAAATCGTTACACGTTGCACGACCAATTTATAATGCACATTTGGAAGCGTATACAAACACAATGGCCAAGACATTAAGTTCAAAGTCATTTTCCATTTGCCACGGCAAATGAACGACGACGACGAGGAATAAACTCAAAATCCGGCACGCGCCAAAACTTCATAATGATGAACCGAGCAACTACTTCAACAGTTGATGTCTTTTGCATGATCACGATTTGTCCGACTGCGCGTACTGTGGCCTTCATAGGAAAAAACAAACTTGCACTCATTCAAAGTCGTCATAAGGCATGCCAGGCGAAAGAGCGAGACCGGCAAGAGAGAGAGAGAGAGAGAGAGGAAAGCATAATAGGCGAGAAGAGACTGAAAGCTGCTGAACAGCTCCAAGTAGAGCGCACTTGATCCAAACTGACACAAGCTGGCTGCTGTGATTTGCCTGAGATTTGACTTTATCTGTACCAAAAAAAAATGCAACTTAAAATTGTTCATTTGCATTGTTTTTTGAGACACGCCTTCAGATTTTCTATTGTTGGTGCATGAGAGCGAGAGAGATTCAAGAGAGAGAGAAAAGCCAGCAAAAGCATAATAGGCGAGAAGAGACAGAAAGCTGCTGAACGGCTCCAAGCAGAGCGCACTTGATCCAAACTGACAAAAGCTGGCTGCTGTGATTTGCGTAAGATTTGACTTGACTTGTGCAAATAAAAAAAAATGCAACTTGAAACTTTTCATTGTTTTTTTTTTGGAACTCGCCTTCACCTTTTGTATACTGTTGGTGCATGTCCATGTCTGAATGCCCCAAAAGGTTAATTTTAATTGCCTAAAGATTTAACTAAGCTCAAGCCATTGTTAAGTTTAAGTTTTGGGAGCTGAATTTGAAACGGTTTTTGAGGCAAAAAAAAAAAGCCAAAACAAAAAAAAAAAAGTGAACGCCTTTTAAGTGCACCTGCAGACATGATGCTGCTGATTATATTTTTCTTGCCAAGCGTAACAGCTCGTTAGTATTTTCAAGTGATTTCCACTCATTTTCATTGCCCCGCCCCGGCCCCCACAGCTGCGCTTCGAGCGACGAAGGCGAAGGTGAACGGCGTCGGCCCTGGCCAAAGGAAGTGTACTGATTTGAAAGGAAACAAACATTTTTTGGTGGCCTCGCTCGCCTCGTTGCCCAAGTATTTTTTCTTTCTTTCCTTCTTTCTACTCTTTCTCTTTCTTTTTTTATTTTATTTTCTATTTTTTTTTTTTTATAGGTTTGCTGATGACTTTTATTTTTTATATCGCAATTTACGCTTACTTCATTTCAATTACAATTACAATTACATGATTTCTTTCGAATGGCCGAGCGGTTGTGCAATTTAATGGACACAAAACGCAAAACTGCACTAGACTTATGCAATCGAGGTCATGTTTAGGGCCTAAAGCACCAAACTTGTATATCATATTATTAAATGTCATTTTGTCTGACTTGTGTCGATTTCCGGTTTTTTAACCACAAGTTCCCCACTTGACAATTGAGTGTTTTCCAATACACAAGAGAAATTGCTAAGCTACCGTATACATATAAAATACACACACACACATATATATATATATATATATATATCTATATCAATATATAAATGGAAATAAAAATGTTTTATTGACTGTTTTTGCCATTGCCTTTAAGCCATTTTCAAACATTTTATGTGTAAAATTCTGTGCAATATTTTTGTCACCCGTATTTTTGTTCAATGCTGCACATTTCAATGGATCTGAATAAAAATGCCAAAACGACCAGAGTTTTTGGCCATTTGCATTTGCATTTGTTTCTATGCATTCATATTTTGCCGCTCTTGTTTATCGTAAATACTGAAAAGCAATTGTAAATTTGTACGCAACAAATGCAGACGAGCACAAAGCGAAGCAAACAGGGCAAATATTAAATAAAAACAAAACTGGAACAAAGTGAAATTTTTTCTATTCAGGCATAGCCGACTGTGCCATACACTGATACCAGTACTATCAGGATAGGCTGGGTTTAACTCTCCAAATATTTTATAACGATCTGTGAAGAAAGCTCCCAGAAAATTATCTTACAATTTTATTGATTTTTTTGAGATTTTTGTGGGTTGGAAAACTTTGGAGGAACTTCTTAGTAATCTACATTCGATGTTTGGTGGCTTTAATTTAAAATTTGCTGGGGAAGTGGGTTTTTGAGATGATGTTATATGTTGGACGTGGTCCGCAAGAATGCTTTTTTCGATGAATGCTTTGTTTGATGTCACATGTTCAAAATTGTGGCATTTATGGCAATCTGAAATCAAAATTTATCGAAAATGGAGAAACATATCAATTATGAATATTGGTCCGGGCAGACCGGGCACGAGAAGCGCAATTTCTTGAGAACAGCTTAGAAAGAATATCCCAGGGAACAGAATCCCTGCAGAATGTGTAGCATCGATATGCTGCGGATTCAGATATACTCAATTGCCTTGAAATTGCCATTTGCTCTATCGATTTGCGATGATCAATTTAATCGATTTCATAGTCAACACTTTGTCTTACGGGAGCACAGATGAATATGTATTCTAAGTGATAATTCTTTAGTTAGGATGCTGGCAAAAGATTTGCATTTAGCTGGAGACTTCAAATTGGGAATGTAAGCTAACATTATTTGCCAGCCTGATCACTGGCACATGCAAATAATCAATTGGATCCACTATAAAGATATCGACTATGATTTTGAATTTGAATTTTAATTGGTAAACTCCTGTTTCGTTTTGGCCAATCCTAGAATTGCAGTGTAAGAGCAGAGAGTCAGCGAAAGAAAACATCAAAAATACCGCAGTACTACACAAATATTATATAAATATATATATATATAGATATATGTATGTATGTACCTTATTTGCATACAAGCATTTTGGCCCACATGACGAATACGCATTAAGCGCGAATTAGCACATGAAGCTTAAAAGTGTGGCAAGGGGCGTGGCAGTGCAGTAGCAAAACGAACTAAATGCGCCACTTGTAGTATAAAATTCACTATGCACATTATATGTGAAGTGTCATAATAAGCACAAGTATGAGTTAACACACACACACGCACACGCACACATAGTTTTTTATTTGGGCATTGGTATTAGTGTCGTCGAGTTGCCCCCTGTGTTTGTGTGGAGGAGGATATGTAGAAGTTTTAGTTCGCCTTTCATAAGCGACTAACTAATTAAGATAAGTGTGCCTGATTTTCATATTAATTGCACATAAACGGAACCCGTTGCGCTGCTCTTATCTAAAATACTCCGGAGTAAAGCAAATCGTCAAACGTTGCCTGGTGACCAATGTGTGTGTGTGTGTGTGTGTGTGTGTGTGGCTGTGTGTAAATGTTTATTACGTGTAGTAGGTGCGTCTGCGAGTGAGTGTGTGTGTGCTTGTGTGCGTGTGTGTGTGTGTGTGTGTGTGTGTGTGGGGGGCGTAACGGGCAAACATGAAGCAAAACAGGCAGCATGCTTTTCAAGCGGACGTGGCTTACATGAGCATGTGTTTTTAAGCCTCGTTGGGTACAAAACAATTAATTTTACGCCACGCCCACACACACACACACACACACAAACACACACACAAACACACACACACAGAGAGAGACACACACATATGTGAGCACAGCACGATTCAGCCTCCTGTGAAATGTGAAGCATAAAAGCACCACAACAACAACAACAAGAACAACAACCGGAAACGGAAGCGCACAACTCTTTGCGCGAATTAATCACACAACAAGCTCAGCAACAACAACAACAACAACAACAACAACAGCAACTACAGTGACCAAGTACAGCTAGCATATCGCAAGAATAAAACGGTCACGCATAAACCGCTTGCCCGAACTCAACTTACATTTACTGCACACACTGAGAGAAAATATGCTCAACCTAAAACTATTTTTTCTATTTTTTTTTTAATATAATTTCTAAATTAAAGAAATAATTTCTCTATATTAGATTTTTCTTTATTTGGTTTTTTAAATTTACAAATATTTTTCAAAAAAAAAATATAGTGCCAACTAAGATTTTAAGAGGAAAATCCCTTGTGATATTAAGAAACTAAACTTAGCTGTTGTCTGACTTAAAAATAACTTAAAAATTAAACATATTAATTTTTTCCAATTTTAGAGAAAGTTATTCTTGAAAAAAACTGTTTTCATTTATTTTGTATGTATATAATATATATAATAATTTCTAAATTAGAGAAACAATATCTTAATATTAGAAATACATTTTTTTAATTTTGTTTCTTAAATTTACAAATATTTTTCAAAAAATATAGAAGTGCTCACTAAGATTCCTAGGAAAAATCCCACGTGATATTAAGAAAATAATCTTAGCTGTTGTCTGACTTAAAAATATTTTAAAAACATATTAATTTTTTAAAATTTTAGAGAAAGTTATTCTTGAAAAAATACTGTTTTCATTTATTTTGTTAGTATATAATCTATATAATAATTTCTAAGAAACAATATCTCAATACATTTATACATTCAATATACATTTTTTTTTATTTTGTTTTTTAAATTTACAAATATTTTTAAAAAAATAAATGTGCTAAGATGCTTAAAGGAAATTGTGATATTAAGAAAATAATTTAGCTGTTGTCTGACTTAAAAATACCTTAAAAATTAAACAAAAAATCTTTTTTTTAATTTTAGAGAAAGTTGTACTAGCAAAAAAAAGCTAGTTTAATTTATTATGTAAGTAAGTTTAATTAAGTATGTTATGTAAGTTATTAAAAATAAATTCTGAGCGATTGTTTTTTGTAAGCGTGTACCTTGGTTTGGGCCCGGTTAACGGAGAGAAATAGTTGAGTTGAGTTTAGTTGCGTTTTGCAGCTCCCCTGCGAACGGACAGACGGCGAAACCCTTCCTTCCAGTAGGTTTCAACAGAGCCCAAGCTCATTAACATGCTTACCACCTACCACCTACCACCTACCACCACCGCACCCCCGCCGCCTTGGTGACCGTTGGGGGTTGCGTGATGCCGTGCTGCAGTTGACTCGAATGGGGGGCGTAATTTTGACGTGCTCCTAGGAGGCAAACGCGCCCAACGCTTATGCCGCCCATTGTATGGGGCACAATTACATTGTGCGGCTATTTCGGGCATATTTTGTCAATCATTAAGTGTGTGTGTGTGTGTTCTCTTTTTTTTATTGTTTTTTAAAATGCGAACGTGGCAAGTGAATTTTAACGAGCAGCCGCTCGCTGTTCGTTTTTATAATGCAAATTAAATAAACATGATTTTATATGATTTCGGTGTGTGCCCTGTCAGCGGACGAGACTCCGGTCGACCAAGTCCGACAGTCGGACAGTCGGACAGTCGGACAGTCGGACAGTCCGAGTCCTTTACGTCCTGTCCTGTCCTGCCTTCTTTTGTCGTGCGAGTTCGCCGTGTCAGTTTTATGGGTCGTCAGCCATTTGCCATTTGCCATTTGCCGAATGCGACATCTGCAACGCCTTCGAGTGTAATTTAATTGAATAATTAACCATTTTTATTGCCCAAGCTGCAATGTGTGTGTGTGTAGGTGTGTGTGTGTAGGTGTGTGTGTGTGTGTGTGTGTGTGTGTGTGCGGTTGTCCTTTGCATGTACGTATATAAATATGCAAAGCGTGTCATTTTAATTTACGAGCATGCTGTTTGTGTAACCGTGACCACGACAGATAATAAACACGCGCAAAATTAAGTATACGCCCCGTGCAACTTCTTTGCATCTCTCAGCATGAAGCACGCCACAAACTTATTGTTCAAAACTAAACAACAAATAATACTTGCTGAAAGCAAACAAATTTTATCCCAACTTCTGCATAAGTTGTACTCGCAAATGCATTGTCGTTTCAATTTAATTATTATATTTATTGTTTTTGTCTCTTTTGTCGAAAAAATTGTACACAAAGAAAATAAATTGTGTTCAATACAAATATTTTAATAAATATCAATTAAAGACTCTGCTTTTAGAATTGGTGCTAATTTTTTTATCATCTTAATTTAATATATACATTATTAAATATAATAAGCAAAATTTAATCTGCTCAGATTATTTTTAAACATTTATTTGAAATTTGCAAGACTCTAGTTTTAATAGTCTCTGTGAATAAAGATTTTATACAAATGATTGATTGATTGATTGATTGATTAGGATGTAGATCCTGATCAGGAACATATATATATATACCTAATGCAGTCGTAGATTTCTCACTTTTTTGGACTTAGCGTATAAAAAAAATACTTGAGTTGAGATAACTCAATCTTTACTTTGCTACAATACATTTCTCGCTGTGTAACTGCTATAAACTATGAAAAGCGATTTTATAAAGGACATTGCACTTTGCTTGGAGGTTTGGAGACATAAATGGGGCTAAACTTACCAATAGAGCAACCTGCCTTATTAGCTGGGCAACCGCCACATTCCCGCTGCTCTCTGCCCCCTTTGCCGACAAACTGAGTGTGTGTGTTATTTGCCAGCACATTGTTTGTTTATTCTGAACTTTCAGGCAATGTTGCATAATTGATTTATAATTTATGCAACTGCTGCGGACATTAACACGGCAATTTGCATATTTCTCTTTTTTTTTCGTTTTTTTTTTTTTGCTAGTAAGTTGACTTTTAACAATGCCAAGGCAAATACATAAACTGCCACAACTCTTTGCACTGTTAAGGTACGAAATTTGAAGCTCAGTTTAAAAAACCCAAAATTAAATCAATAGTTTTGAAAAAGGGCTCAGAGCGTAATCACTACAACTGACAATGATCTGAGGAAAAGCGTCGCGTTGAAACTTGGCCAAAAACTTTTGGCAAACACCCAACGACAATTTGAGCTCAGCTAAAGTTAAAGTTCAAATTTAGCACTGCTTGTCCAATGGACTAGTTAAGCTTTATTTAAGCATTCCATGTACATTTTTTTTATGGCTATATTGTGCGTATTTTTTGGCGCAATGCTCGCCATATCTATAAACGTAATTGGATATGTGGCTCTCTGACTTTTGGTTGCCACAACTTTTCGATTGCTCCCGCTTGCAGCACATGACCACACACACACAAACACTCACACACACACATACATACACACATACAGGCAGACACACATGCAGGCCAGGATAAGATGAGTAGGGCTTAGCCACACGTCTGCTCGGGTGGAAATTGGCAACAATTGTAGCGCGCCACAAAATGCCAACCATAAAAAGTTTTATGAAAATTTCTAAACGCGCCGCGGTCTCTAAGCAACCCCTCCCCCCTTACTCCTTTTTATATGGTGGCGGGGGGCGGGGGGCGTTAACTGGCCCATCAATTTGCCAATTACTCGACTTGAAGTTGAGTGCATGTATTGCATGGAAAAGCAGCAAAAGGGTGGAACGGCGATCATTTTGTGGAGTGTCTTTAAGCGTGTTTCTTTTCTGTTGGCCAAGTGCTTGTAGCATGTAACAATGTGGCATCAAGTGTCAGCTTGTCATTCACAATTGTCCCCCCCCCAATTGCCCCCCCCCCCCCCCCCCCATACACTTTGATTGCTGCATCTAATTGCCACAATAATACCACACTCAGCCTAGAGTGGAGGGCGGCACTTTTCTCGGTTTTCCGCTTCAACTTTTGGGCTACATGTCAAGATGCTGGTCAGATGGCTTCCGCTTTTTTGGCAAATGCAACAGCTGCAGCTGTTTTGCTTCAGAGAAATCCCACTCAAGCAACAATATTTCTACACTCAGCAAAATGAAGCGCACCTTGAACTAATCATTTTCTAATTCAATTTTATATATTTTGATTAAACTAAAAGCAGTGCAGCTAATTAACTAAATTACAAATTGCGATTGAAACTTAAAACTAAAATAAAAAATCCATTTAAAATAAACTGAAAAGAAAGAGGGAATATTAAAAAATAAATCTGGGGGATCGATATATATAAAATGAGAATTGCATAATAAACACAATAGATACAAATTTTTTAGTATTTACTAACTTATAAATAAGGAAAAGTCTGACAGAATAGATATATATAAAAATATATATAAAAGATAGGAAAATCTCTCAGAATGTGAATTAATTTAAGATATAAAAAAATTATTTCGAACATTTCTTTATCACCAGATCTTTATAAACGTCGGTTAATTCTTATAAAAAATCGATTTAAAATAATCTAAAAAGAAAGTTACAAAAAATTAAGGAATATTATAAAATAAATCCGGGGGTATCGATTTATTTAAAATGGGAAGCGCACAATAAACACAATAGATAAAAAATTTTTTAATCTTTAGTAGCTTATAAATAAGGAAAAATCTGACAGAATATATATATAAATAAAAGAGGAAAATCTCTCAGAATGAGAATTTAATTAAGCTTGAGTGAAATAAAAAAATTTATTTTGAAAATTTTTATATCACCAGATCTGGTTAAAGTTGTTTAATTTTAGTCAGTTTAGTTCTTGAAACCAACTCATTTTTAGGATACATGATTACAATGATTACAAATATATATATTTTATATATACAGATAAAAATATAGTTTGTCAATATTTTTGTCAAGTGTATGCAAGAAAACGAAATGCAAATTCCTGCATTAAGTCTTTCGACACTTGCAAACTTTTTCGCCCAAAACTTTAGATATTTTCAATTTTTAAATACAATTTCAGCGTTTATTAAAGATGCAGTGTGAGAAAGAGGGGAGAGAGGGAAGAGAGAGAAGAGAGAGAGAGAAGAGAAGAGCACACTTTGCACAGTGAAGAGACCTTAAAAGTTGCCACTGTGAGTTGGCTGTTAACTTGGCTTAATATTTTCGCTTTTCGTGGCCCACCTCAGTTTTAGACAACAACTATTTTTGCACTTAGCTGCAGTTGAAGCATAAAATTGATTTTTAATTGAAAATTGCTTGCATATTTTGTAAGTGTGCACCCCCCGTTTGTGGACGTGTGTGTGTGTGGAGGGGTGTGGGGTGGTAGTTGGTCTCTGTGTGTGCGTGTGTGCATGCGTTTCAACGCGATTCGAATCCGGTCAAAATTGAAAACAGCATGCAGCTTAATAAACTGTGCAGCTTCAATGGCGTTGTCCACATTTTGGGACTGCAGCACTGCATCCACCTGGGGGTCCATTAGTGTAAAATCAAAGTTGAGTATTGAGCATTGAGCTCATCAAATGTGGAAATGTGCGCCTGTCAGCAAGACAAAATGTCACAAAAAAAACCGAATTCCATTTAATGTTGTCTCCATAATTGGAACTCTGCTCAGTTTGCTCTACAAAAACTAAAGTTTGCTTCGTTTATTACGTCAATTCAATTTTTAACTAAAACTGCTTTTTATACATTTCAAACAAAAAAGCGAATTTATACTAATTTTATAAGCTTACTTTTAATATTGGCAAGAACTGAAATATGACTTTAATTGGTCAAATCTGTCAAAAATATTTAAAAAAAAATAAAACACTTGGCCTAAATTCAATACAAACATATTAAAGTTTAAAAAAAAAATTTTCAGTTAATTTGTAAGTTGTAAATTTTAAAAAAGAAATTCAAAAGTAGTCCATGAAGTGCGCTCCAAGCTTGACCAACTTGAGGCTCACAATAGGATTACCCTAAGATGGGTTCCGGGACACAGGGAACGAAGTGGCGGAGAGAGCCAGAACCGTTTTGTGGCATAGCAAGGCAAACAATACGGCTGCAACTCAGGAACGAAGCAAGACAAAGGAGACTACGGAACTGGGAAGAGACACCAGGACTCCGACAGGCCAAATGTCTTTTGGGTGGCTATAATCAAAAATGATTTAAGCAAGTTGTATCCATGGGTAGGAATAGGCTGAGGATACTTGTCAATCTACTGAGAGGACTGATATTGTAGACGAAGAAATCA
Source organism: Drosophila melanosoma (assembly GCA_035042045.1). Taxonomy (NCBI): domain Eukaryota; kingdom Metazoa; phylum Arthropoda; class Insecta; order Diptera; family Drosophilidae; genus Drosophila; species Drosophila melanosoma. Next base: position 1,975,051 of record JAWNLY010000055.1, on the reverse strand, counting down.
CCTATCCAAACTGGGTATTCATAGTAACAATCAGTGTAGGTTTTTTGAATGTGAAGAGGAGGAGTCCTAACAGAATGTATCCAGGAAAAAATGCAGTATCCTAAGGATGCAATCCATCAAAAATTCTTGTGTTCGTGCGGGAACTGGGGTTGATGGAGAAGCTATAAGCTTAGAAGGGAGCACAATAGATCTAATCACCCAAAGTTTTATAATAATACGCTGAACTTCGTCTACGTCTGTCAGAGGCACACATTAATTATATATATTTTCTTGAACAAAATCAACAGACAAGTGAATTTAGCCATGTCTATTTTATCCGTCTCAAAGACATTTTTAGATTAATTTTTATAATTTTAATAAATTGATCGGATAAGAAACACCTAAGTTGTAATCCAAAAATCCAAGAATTTTCGTACTTTTTCGTTGGCAATAAAACTTGAATAGGAATTTTTATATTTTAAGTAGATCGATCGGATAAGAAACACCTAAGTTGTAATCCAAAAATTCAAGAATTTTCGTGTTTTTTCGTTCGCAATAACTGCGAAAGATGACAATAAAACTTGAATAGGAATTTTTATATTTTAAGTAGATCGATCGGATGAGAAACACCTAAGTTGTAATCCAAAAATTCAAGAATTTTCGTCTATTTTCGTTCGCAATAATTGCGAAAGTTGACAATAAAACTTGAATAGGGACAATATTCCTAATTGTTTTTGGTGATGATGGTTTGGTTGGCTTAGGGAAGTTCGACTGTAATAATAATAATGCTGCTAGGCAGGAGCGCATATATGCATATTGAAATGTGAAACCACGACAAAGGACGAAACAAATAGAAAACAACATGCACAGCGATGCCGACAACAATAACCATAAAAGCTGCCAGAGGTGCAACAGAAGCGTAGGCAAAGTCGTTGCACAAATAAACGGAGGAACAGCCAAAATGGTGGGGGTGTGTTAAAGGGGCAGGGATAACAGGCGGAGCTGGAGCCGATGCGACGTAGCCAAAATCAACCTGCAAACATGTTGAACTAGGTCAGGCTTTTAACATTCCGTCCGTGTGAAATTCGCCGCAACAGCAGCAGGAGCAGGAGTAGGAGCAAGAGCAGCAGTAGGAGCAGGAGCAGCAGCAGCAGGAGCAAGAGCAGCAGCAGGAGCAAGAGCAGCAGCAGGAGCAAGAGCAGCAGCAGGAGCAAGAGCAGCAGCAAGAGCAGTTGCTTTAGCTGTGGCAGTGGCATCTGTCGCCCTTTAACACCTCCTGGTTTGTGGATGCACAGAGCATGCGCTTCGCTTCGCTTTGTCCAACTTTCAGCAAAATGGGGCCCCTGCGGCGATTTCGCCTCGGGCCAATTCGCTCTAGCGTGTTATCAGCCACAGAATTGTTGTTGTTGTCGCTGTTGTTGTTGTTGCTGTTGTTGTTGTTGTTGTTGTCGCTGTTGTTGTTGTTCGATGTACGATTGTTTTGTGCATTCTCCCTTTTGAATATCAATTGCATTTTATTATAGTATGAGCCATTTATTGTTTTGTTTTGTTTTTGTTTGTGGTGTTTTTTTTTTATTTTTTATTTTGCATTTTCTTTTTTTTTCTGCCAGCGGCAACATCGCGTGTCCGCAGGCCAAGCAGCAGATGGCACTTTCCACAACAACAACAACAACAACAACAACAACAACAGCAACAACAACCACAACAACAAGGACAACATTAAGAGAAATTTTCTTGCACATTTGGCTTTTGTCGAGCCGTGTCGTGCGCTGACATTGCCAAAAACCACAGAAAAGCTCGTGCAGCTCGGTCGTCACCCAGTCCCATGTCCCGTGTACTATGTCCCATGTCCCATGGTCTCCTGTCTCCTGTTACCAGTCATAAACAGCGTTGTTCCGTTCTTGCCTGCCTGCCTGCCTGCCTGCCTTCTTTCTTTGTGGGCCATGTGCATGTAATTATTTTTGCAAAAATATTTCAATGCAAATATTGCAGAGCCTCATTCTGCATCATGTGCATACTTTATGCACTTTTCCTTTTCGTTTGACAGCAAAATGTGTATGACCGACTTTTTTGTATTCTATTTTGTTTTTGCTTTTTTTTTTGTTGTTTTTTTGGTCGCAATTTACTTGTGACTGTTACAGTTATATTGCCGCAAATTAAATACAAAAATTTTAAATTATATTTGCCAAATGCGGCAACAATAAAACAACAATTTTATATATGCAAATTAATGTTGGCACTCGACGCCAAAAAATAAAAAAAAAAAAAATACAAAAAAAAAAAATGTGCAAACTTAATGGGCAACAAATTCGAATACGAATACGACAAGTACAAAAGTGAATTTTCACAGCTAAATATTTACTTTTCAAGAAGGCAAAAGCCTTAATACAGTTAGCCAAACTCCGTTTCCCCCCTACGCTTTATCCCCCCCTACTGTACTGTGTAAATGCAATGGGCTGAGAATTCGCTCAAGCAAACGATAATTATCAGACACATACAGAAGCTGCTGGCAAACACACACATTTTTTTTGACTTTTAAATATATATTTGAAAATATTGATGCCTAGTTGTACCCTGTATATTTTCTATATAGTCAACAATATTATATAACGAAAGTGTTTGTCATAATAATTTCCCATAATCCGTTTTGTTTCCGGTTTATATTGTTAGCCCGTTTTATGCTCCAAGCCGCAACTTAAAGCTGAACAGCTTAAGTCAAAATAAATAAAACTAAAACCTTATTATTAAAAATTTGGAGAACATAATATATAAATTGAATGGAATCATAATTAACTACTGCTTGGTAACTAAACATTTAACATTAATTTTAGCAAGATTAAAAATTAGTATAGACTCTGGTAACTTTGACATCCTTAGCCAGGATACTCTCTAGTCAGGCCTTCGCCAATGTTCCTTTTCCTTTTCCAAGTTAGAGGCAAAAGCTAAGAAGCTGGCAAGTTGCTCGACAGCCGCCGGCTGTGAATACTCGCGCCCTGTTCAACTTTTGCGTTAACATTATTTTATTTAATTAGGTAAATGTATGCAGGCCCAGCAAACCCACATAAAAACCTATATAATATATACACATATGTATGCATGTATGTATGTACACGGCCGGGAAGTAACACAACACATGTTTTTGTAATTACAACCGCGCTTAATAAAGCTGCCTGCTTGGCTACTTGGCTTCTAATTGTAAATATGCCACATTCCCAGTGTGTGTGGCACATGGGCAATCGAGGCAATGTGTATTAATTGTTGGCTGTAAAACTTTAAAGGCATTCATTTTGAAAAATTAACTACCTAGTGGAGGCACAAGTGTTCCAAATTAGGCACATTTCAACAACAAAGTACGATTTCATCAAAATTTTTTTGTTGAAATTTTATATTCTTTGCAATTTACCCTCTCCGCTAAGAAATTCTCCGTTAGAAATTATTTTTATTTTCATAAAGGAGAATAATTTTTTTTTTTTAAATCAATTTAATTCAAATTTATAATTTTCAGTTTCCAACTTATATTTAAATTATTTAGCGAATGTGTCATCTATTTAAGGGATTTATAATAATTAATTATGGCTCAAAAATCCTGTTATAATTTGAGATTTAAATACTTAAAAAGAAAAATTTATTATTGGATCTGTAATTATAGCTGATTCACTAATTAATTTAATTTGTGATGAGATATTTAACTATTTACTTAATATTTAGTTTAAGTTAAAGTTATCAACCGTATTAAATATATATTTTCTTAACAGATTATTATATGTATTTATTTATAATTATTTTATTCTAATTATTATTTTTTCAAGGGCTATTGTTCGAACAAGAAAACAAATATGAAAATTGCTCAGTCGTTTTCCGAATCTTTTCCTTATATTTTCTTTGATTTTTCTTGTAACAGAAAATTTTGCATAGGTCGGCCATATCTTCCGGATTCCAACAGGTCCTGTACAAAGCATCCAAATCTTTATTACAGTTCCCTCAACAAAGAAGTATTGAATATATCGACGCATTTCCGACTTGTCTGCAGTTATACTTATTAGACTTATTTTTAATTCAAATTTATGGACTATTATAAATTCTGCAAAACATCAGCTTGTTGTGATGTTATACAAACATTTATAAGAAATGTTATAAAAAAAAATAATCAGCCGCTTATGTCTAATATTTAGCGATAATTAATGACAAACAGATGAATTTTCTTTTGTTGAATTTTACATAAATTAAATTAATAATAATAACAAGCGTTTAAAACTCAGAGACGATACCTTAAATCCATTGTTTTTATTTCCCTTTAAGACTGTTCGATAAGTTATTTTTGCCAGGCTTCTTTCGTTCGCATCCCTTTTTTTACTCTAGACTTTAATAAATTTTATTTTTATTATCACAGCTAATAATATAGCGTAATTACTAATTTTTCACATCAGCGTCTTTTTCGCCATTCTCGTATTCTCCTTTTGAGAAACAGCTCTTCTGTACTAGTTTGTCACTGCAAGTCTCCTCTTTTTTAATATCTTTAATATCTTTGGTAATTTAAGTATTCTACACTCGAAATCAATTGGTTAGGCTATGGCTTACCTGCTTTCAAATTTGGCTGCTTGAACACATCGCTGGTAATTAACTGGTTCCGAAAGGCCTGCTGCAAAGCCATTTATGGCCAAGAGCTCTTGACTCTGTAATTATGTAATCAGCTCGCACAACTAGATTAATAATTGTCTGTTTGGCAAAGGTTAACAGTCAGTCAGCCAACCAGACGGCTGGGAATATAAAATTATATTGAGATCAATATCGAAATTGAATAGCGATCGAATATTGTTACTACTCCCACATTGCTAACAGCCAGTGAAAAAATGTAGACACTAATAATTATTGTATAATTGGATAAGAAATTAACACATCTAATAAATTAGCTACCTGCCAATCATCTTTATAAACATGATAGAGAATATTTAATTATTTATGACATAATACTTTTGCCCTACAACTATAATAAATAATTCATGAATGTGCAAAAATATTAATATGTTATATCATATCTATATTTTTCGATCTTTTGTTAAAATTTCAACTTAAATATATTTATATATTGGTTATATTTGATATTTATTAATAATATTAATAATAAAAATAATGAAAAAAAAAAACATGTATAATTTGGGCATTTCAAGGACTAAACGGGACTATGCTTCACTCTTTTATGTCAGCAGTGTAGTTCTGGATTCTAAAAATTCGTATATCAATCATTATGTTTTGACCAGGTCTGTCAACTGACCAAAGAACATTTAAACCGCAAAAAACAATTATTTTGCGATTTCAACTAATTATATTTGCTCTAAAGTTAAATAACCCATAGATGCAATTCGTCAGAGGTCCTTGCGATACAAACGTAACATTTGGTAAGGATTTGGCCACGTTAGTGAATAAAAAGTATGCTGTATTTTTATTCGTTGTGTTTACTGGCAACTTAGCCAGGGCAACAACCCAAATTGTTTGCCACTTCTGAATTTAGTCAGTGCAGCAACCAAATGTTTGTGTCTTGTCTGCATTGAATGAAATCGAAATATTGACTTTGATAATACTTTTTGTTTATTAATATTTTTATTGATTTTGTGTTTTATACATTTTTTTCTTGCTTGATTTTTGTTTTAGCGTTTAGTACATATATATATATATATATATATATTTATTTATATATTTATTTTCCCGCATATCCATACCGTGATACAATTCTCCCCACAAATACAATATGTAGTGTTTTCTTGCTTGTAAATATGTTATACAATAAAAATGTCTATACAATTAAGGATACAAAAGTGGTTAAATTTAAGCTTAAGCTAGAAATGATGTCTTCCAGTAATTAAGAGCAATTGTGTTCGTTTACAGATAGATAGGTCGATTTAAAGTACAAATCATATTAGGAGTAATAGAGATAGAATATTAGCATAATATATATATAGTACAATTTGAAATCACTTTGAACTTAGACACTAAAGCAGCGAAAGCAGGTAAAAAAAAAAAAAAAACAAACACGTAACCAAAAAGGTTCAGCATAAAACTCAATTAACTCAAAATGAAAATCACACAACATTTATTGCAACCAAAACAAAACCTAAAATCGCTAAGCAGTTTAAATCTCACACTTTTGAGTAAAACAATGAAGGCATTATGTAGTTTGTATCTTTCAATTTCTATTAATCATATCAAGCATCAATATATAACCAAAATCTCAATCGCAATCGCGGCCTAAACCATTAGCCAATCATATATTTTTGAGCTTTACATCTGTTATGTATGCAGTTCACAAAAATGTATTATTTTTGGGTATAATTTGTGTATACGTACATCAGTTATGTATATAGTATAAATTTTGGGTGTCGTAAATGTTTTTTCTTTGTTTTTTTGCTTTTTCTTTAGCTTGATTTATTTGTGGTTTTTTTTTTTTTGCTAGCCATATTTGACCTTGTCGGTATCTTTGATTAGCTAATGGAAATAACGCTTAATTATGCGTGTGTATATACATCAAAATATTTGTTTTTAATTTGCAAACGCGTATTGGCATTTATGTTTGATTTTGGGTTTTTTTCCTTCTAATGTTTTTTTTTTTTGTAAAGTTTGTAAAAAGAAATTTAGCTACTCTCCGCAACATAAATCGAATCAAAAAATACTAGCACTTTGCGACTGACCACTGGCCTGTTTCTTTATAATGTGTGTGTTTGTTTGTTTGTTTGTTTGTTTGTTTTTGTTTCTAATCCCTCTCCATTGTTGTATGCCTCATCCTAATTGTGTTTTTGCTCTTTTTTATCGCAACTAATCTGTCCCACACAGTGTTCGGTATCACTTTTGGTCAGCCATCTAAGCAGAAGAGCCGCAGCCGAAGCCTTAATCAATATTTTATACAATGTTTCATTGTTCTTTGTTTAATATGTTTGAAGTTTAATATGTGTTTTTTTTTTCTGTTTTTTTTTTTTGCTTTGTTTTCCTCGCTGTTTAATGCCAGTTGGGAATTTTTAACGCACTCGCGAAGTCGGTCTGTAAAAAAAACAGAAGTTAAAGGATCAACAATATGGAATACATTATTAATAAGACAACTACTCACCTGGACGTTGAGGGGCCGGCACTGTGGCGTTTGGGTGTATTCGGAGTATTTGTCGCCGTCGTCCCAGTTGCTGATCCCGTTCGATTGGTCGGAGTGCGCGCTCGGCCAGCTGTTGGCGTTGTTGACGTCGATGTGGGCGTGCCGGCCAAACTGTATCGCTTGGGCTGCACAATCCGACTGGGGGATCGGGTGCTGCACTTGCCACCATTCGCTGCATCGTGCCCATTGTTGCTGACTCTGCAGATTTGTGGGGAGATAAGATTAGCAGGCGTGCTCGGTTTACTACATGATTTAGGGACAGTCTTGGTTGTAGTTGTCGTTGTGGTTGTGGTTGTGGTTGTGGTTGTCGTGCTCGGACTAGGCTTCGGACTTCTGTCATTATTGTCATGCAAAATCATACAAAATAAATAAAATAAAAAAAAAAAAACAACAACAACAACAATTGTTGTGCCAAAAAAAAGAAAACAAAAATTTAGATAAAAAAGCAAATGCCAAAAAAAGTAAAAATAAATTTTGTGTAGATTTGTTGTTGATGGTGATCTGGAATCTTACCTGCCGGCTGGATAACTGACTGGTCGTGGTATGCGTGACTTTAGCGCCGAATTGGCGGATGTGCCCGAATTTGTGGAGGTGGGCGTTGAGCCGCCACTCTTTGTTGCCTGCTCGTTGGCGAGCTCCTTGAGCATGCTCGAGTCTTTGCTCATTAGCTCCCACTGGATTTGCAGTCGCTTGAAGCGATTGCTCTCAATCTTGCGCTGCTCCTGAACATCGAGTGTTTCGCGTCGCTGCAGTGCCGCAATTGATGAAATGTTTGGTGAATTTGGTGGCGTTGAGAAACGCTTCGCTCGCTGCTCCGTTTCAGTGGCAACAGCTGTGGCTGCAGCAGCAGCTGCAGCGGCAGCAGCTGCAGCAGCATCATTGAAGGACACCTTCTTCTGCTGGCTGAGCACTCGGCTCACCTCCTTTTTGAGGGCGGCGGCATCGTACAGCACCTGCTCGCCGGAAGACTCGAGAATTGCGGCAATCTCGGCATAATGCTTGAGCTCCGACCGTGGCAGCGATGCCAAGAAATTCTCGGCACGCGCCCGTGCATCCAGATCCTTGCGTGAAAGTCGCTGTTTGACAGGTGGTGGTGCCGTCGGCTGCACTGTCTGCTCCTCCTCCTCGAAGACTTCGGCCAGCTCATCCGTGGAGCCCAACGCGTAATTGTATGGCGGCTCCTGCAGACTGCGTCGCTTCTCCAGCTTGGACAACTGCTGCGTCTGCTTGGCCTCAATCATCGAGTTGCGCTTCGCCTTGCGCAGAATGCTGCGTGGCATCGGCATCGCCTGTGGCCGACTGGCCGGGCTCGTCTCGGCGCCCGAATCCATGCGCTGCTGTTCATATTGATAGACATACATCTGCTTCAGAGGATCGGCTGCATCCGCCTCCGAGTCGGTCAGCAGCGTGGATGAGCCACGATAGCCAGAGCTGGGCGGTTGACTGGACCCCGAACTGGATGCCTCATCCAGCTGTGTCTGCTGCTGCTGCTGCTGCTGTTGCTGCAGTTGCAGCTGCAAGTTCTTGGCACAGTCGCAGACATGCGTCCGATTTCTGCGTATCGGTGGCGACATGCAGAACAGTGGTCGCTGCGAAAGTTCCGTATCCAGCTGACCGGTTATCTGATGCACCTCCGGAATGTGTTGCAAGCGACGTCGATACTCAGCCGGCAGCAGCGTTGCCAGCGATTGCCAGTCCGCAATATGCTTGAAGTCCAGCGTCTTGAAGAGCTCATGCTCGTTGGCACTCTGCGCGACACGCTGCTGCTTCTTCAGATGGCTGGAGCATCCGGTGCCGGCACTCTCCAGGGTCATCTTGTAGTTGAAGGGTGTGAAGATGATGTCAGTGTTGCTGCTGCTGCCGCTGCCGCTGCTGCTCGTCTTCACAAAGCCCAAATCGGGCAGCGCATAATTCGGATAGATGACATAGATCGGTGCCTCGCATTGCTCGCCAAGTTTGTGCAGCTTGGCGAGGAACGAAGGCGGCACACAACGATATCGTTCACTCAAAGTGCTGCTGTGCGTGGTGCTCAGCGAACCGCAAGAGGTTTGCATCGAGCGCGTTATCATTTCCGAGCTGGAGGCATACGAGAGCGGACGTTGACGCTGCCCGTTGCCAGCCATTGGCACCTGAGTCAATTGCTCCGAGTTGCTCGCATCCGACGATTGCTGACTTTGTGTCTGGGTCTGCGTCTGTGTCTGCGTCTGCGTCTGGGCCTGGACCTGAGTCATGCCGTGTGTGTTAGCCGCCAGTTGATAGAGCTGCGGATTACGCAGCGGCATACTGCGACGACGATGAGCTGGTGAATTGGTCGCCGTCGAACCCGTCGAACTCGAACTGGCATTGGCATCATCATGGAATACGGCATCGCAACGGGAGCGTAGCGTACGCTTTGGTGTCGTCATCATCGTCGCTGTTGTCGCCGTCGTCGTCGTCGTCGTCGCCGTTGCCATCGCCGCTTCGGCATCGTCGTCATCGATTTCATCGTCCTCATCGTGGCGACTGACCGCCGATCCTTTGCCAGAGTCATTCATGCTCTTCTTGCGCAAACGTTTCTCCAAGGAGCCACTGCTGCCACAACTGGACGATGGCCAGCAGCCCGACGAGACGTCCATGCAGGTGAGCGCACCGGCTTGTGCCTCATCGGGGGCACAACTGCTGCCACTGCCGCTGCCACTGCCACCGCTGCTGTTGCTCTTTTGTTTAATGAAGAGCTTGACTAGATTGAAGGCAGCCGCCGGATTTGAGTTGGCCGACGTCGCCGAGCCAGAGCCAGAGCCCGAACCCGAACCCGAGCCTGAGATGTGCTGTGCCGAACAAAAGTTTTGGCTTGCCTGCGTCGAGGAGAGTCCACAGCCACAGCGATGCTTATGGCGATGTGAATGATGATTATGATGATGATGATGATGATGATGATTATGATGCGACTGTTGCTGTTGCTGTTGCTGTGGCGTTGGTGTTGTCGTTGACGACGACTCCTTGTGTGGCTCATCCGTCTGCTGCTGCTGCTGCTGCTGTTGCAAGCGATCCGAAATCGAGACACTAATCGAGATGGGCATCTGGCACATGGGCAGCAAATTTCTGGAGCGTGACGAGCAGGATTCCATTGTTGATGTGCTAATCGCTTGCGAGACATTCAATGGTCCTGACTGATTCTGATTGCCCATTTCAATGCTTGCCGCTTCTTGTCCAACTGCTGCTGCTGCGGCTGCTGCTGCTGCTGTTGCTGCAACACTGCAACTCAATCCTGCGCTCAACTCACTCTGCAGATTGGGCAGACTGTTGCTCTTGCGGACGCTGCACTGTGGCAAATGACGTGTCAGGATAATTGTCTCCGTGTTGTTAATGTTGATGTTGTTGTTGTTATTGCTGTTGTTGTTGTTGTTGTTGTTGTTGCCGGAAGGATACCTGCGTGCGGGCGATACAAAGAGAAGCGAGCGTCTTTACAAGCCCAGCAGCACAATTATAATCAACATTTTTCATTTGTCTTGCGGAAAATTGTTTACAGATTTATTTGGTTTTTGACATATCTAAATCCCATTAAGCCTAACCCCCTGGCGCCGATCCGACACGACCCGACCCGACCGGATCCGTGCAGATCCGTCTACCTGAAGGCGTTTTGCAAAATATTTGGGTTTTTTTTTGTATTTGGGTTTTGCTTAAAATACCCATTCAAAAAATGGGCAATGTGGTATGCAAAATTTGCTTGCAACATTTTTTGAATGGTATCAATAATTGAACAATTAATCAATATTTTTTTTTTTTTAGCTAATTATAGATTTATGTGGCAGACACAAAATAGGCAAATATTTAGAATAATTCATAATTCTAGTATTAAAGTTATTTTCAGAGCGCAGCTTGCAACATATGTGTTGCCTCGAGTTTTCCCCCCCGTCTGACTTTGGAAAAGGGAAAAAGGATGTCTGTGTCTTGCATACTTTATGATGCCACATTACAACGAGTTGAGTTAATCTAGTGTTGCACACATTTTCTGAGTGGCAGGCAGCTGCAAAGTTGTGGCAAGCGCACTGGAAATTTCTGAAGCCGAGTTCCAACAAATTCACATTTTGCATTCGCTGCTCAAAATGGGAAACGTTAATTTTTGTATGTGGCACACAAAATGAGGCTTAATTGAACTAAATTGAAATGACCTCAAGCCAAGCAAGCAGAAGGGGCAAGATGAGTCGGTTATATTCACACATCCGCCATGCGCCATGCTCTCACTCGACACTCAAAAACCAAACTGTAAGTGTGTGTGTTGTGTGTGTTGTGTGTGGTGTGTGTGTGTGTTGTGTGTGTATTTTGGGTACTTTGTACTTACCGCTGTAGTTGAGCTTTTGTCGCATGGTTCTTGGGTGACTTGCACAGGAACTGAAATGATTGGGCCGAGCGAGACATGGATACCTCCAGGGCCTTGTTTCGCTTCACAATGTCCTCCAGATTGCTATGCAGATTGATGCAGTTCTGTTTATTTCGCACCGCGATCTCACACGGCTCAGCTATGGAGGCGGAGGAGGCATAAGAATATATTTCATTATTTTGACTAGCGCAAGTACACTCAGCGAAAATATGGCATTATTCAAAACAAAGACTTTCTCTCATTTTATTCGTTAAATTCGATTCAATTTGCCACAATTTGTGAATGAAGGAATTACATAATATTTCGCTGAGTGTACGAGTATTGCACTGTTTGCATACTTACCATAGAAACTCTCATCGGAGTAGAGAACACTGCCCTCAAAAGCGATCGTATAATTGTCCTTGTTGCAGGTGAGTATAATATCGCCCTCATCCGGATAGGCATCCATGTCCAGTGAATCCACAGAGATGTGCGATTCCTTAACGGGCGAGAAGAGCAACTCCGATTTGCAAAAGGAGTTGTCGATTGATGTCGTCGATGTTTGCGACATGTTGTAGTGTGCCATATTTTGTAGTTGTTGTTGTTGTTGTTGTTGTTGTTGCATGTTTGACATTAACATATTGTTGCTGTGCTGCATTTGCAGTTGCAATAGTTGCTGTTGCTGTTGCAGCTGCTGCTGTTGCTGCTGGTAGAGCAACGATTGTTGCAAGCGACTGTTGGCGTCGCCAAGACTTTTACTGTATGCCGGCAATTGTGACCACAGCGAGTGAATATCTTCCGCTCGAAAGCTTTCCATGTCGACCTCGGCCAGATTGGCATCCAGATTCTTGGCATCCAGATCATCATAATAGATGAGGTCGCCCATTGCATTGTACGACGCCGATAGGGAGCAGAGCACGCTGCGTTGCATGCCACCGCAGCCATCCCGATAGCCATAGTCGAGAGACCACTGATAATCGGAATTGTCGTGAGTAAAATCTTGTGATGAGGCCAGCGAACAGTTGAGATTGTTGATACCACCACCAATACTATTACCAACACCAACACCAATACCACCACCACCAACAGAAAGCATGCCACCTACCCCATATTGCTCATTGCTGCGTGCCGCTGCAGCACTTGGCGTTGTTGCATTGCTGTTGTAGTCCGATTCGGGTGTTGCTGCCACTGCCACTGCCACTGCTGCAGCTGCCATATTTGTGGCAGCCATTTTATTATTGCACTGCCGCTGTTGCAACAAAAAATTGTTGTTGCCCGCCTCGCCGAGATTGTCGAAACAACTGTTATTGTCGTCGTCGTCGTTGTCGTCGTTGTCGTCGTCGTCAGAGCAGAGCAGCAAACTATTGCTGGCGTGGCTTATGTTGTTAACCTGCTCATTCAGGATAATGCTGCGCAACGCGCTATTATAGCGATCCAAATTGCTCAGGACAATGGCAACATTCTGCTTGAGGCTCTCCTCGCTCAGTTCATCGACAGCATCGGCATCGGCGGCGGCGGCGGCGGCAGTGTCGGCGGTGCTCTGATCGTCATTCGAGCCGATCGATTGCAACAACTGTTGCTGTTGCAAATACTGCAAGTGTTGCTGCTGCAACAGGCGATCGTTTAGCTGCTGCTGTAGCTGCTGATAGCGTTTGCCCAATGTGAACAGCGAATTGTTTGGACTATTTAACGGTATCCGATATGGATGTTGCTGTTGCTGTTGCTGTTGATGTTGCTGCACCGATTGTGGCACTGATCCACCTGGGCCGCTGACGCTGGCCAATGGTTTTGTGCTATATGCAGCCGTGTTGCCGTTGTATTGCTTACCCTCACCAACAACGGGCAATGATTGCCGATGTGCTGCTGCTGTTGCTGCTGTTGTTGCTGCTGCTGCTGCTAAGCGTGAATTGATCTGTTGCTGATGCTGATGAATATGGATTGTTGGGGAGTTATGCGAATTGGTTTTAGTTTTGTTAAATTTTGTTGCGGATTCGTGATGATGGTTCGATGTGGGATTCGTTTGTGGCTTGGTGAAAATTAATGGTGTATGTTGTTCGAGATGGCTGTTGATGTTGTTGCTGATATTGTTGTGGTTGTTGGCGTTGTTGGCGTTGCTCGTCGAGAAGTCTGTCATGCCACGTCGAAGTTTTGGTCCTGCAAACAGAGATAGATAGTAAAATCGTGTGTCAATTAACTAATAATCAGTTGTAAAGATGTCTCAATGAAATGCTGCCACTATAAAAAGCATTAGCATGCCACACGTTCTGTGAACGAACGCACACATGCCACATGCCTCAATATGTTTCAATTAGCTTTTATGTTGACAAGCCAAAGCCAAAGTCAGCCAGTCGTAATAAAGTTATAGGCATTATTTTTATACGCCTCCGAGAATTTTTACGACCCAGAGAGAGTCCCAAATAGTTTTGGGGCATCTTCATCTACATTGACATCGCTGCCGTGGCACGGACTCCTATCAGCTATCATAAAAACTTCTCTCTCGCTTGTTATACACAGACATAGATATATCCCCGCGGAGGGTACTAGACCAGATTTTGTTGTTGAGTTGGAAATTCAATTAACCAAATATTAACGAAAAAAAAATAAAATAATAAAAATTATTTGCGTGTGATTTCAAATTTAATTTAAGACAAAAGTTGTATATATTTTCCATCACAATTGATGATTTTGAGACTCGCCTGATCAGAAAGAAATTTATTTAATGAGTTTCTTGAATTGTGCATTTTTATAGAGTTCAGGGAAAAATAGGAAAAAAAATATCTATTTTAAGCAAGCCGCATAAATCAATCGCTTGCAGACTGCCAACTCAATTTTATAAGGAATAATTAAATATTTATTTAATTTATAAAAACGGATACTTTGCGCTGCAAGAATATGCCAAAAGTTGTTGTTTTTTTTTCATTTCTTTTCTTTTCTTTTTGTCTTTTCTTTGTGACATTGACAGGACACAGGCAACGTCGCGTTGCACATGCAACATGCCAAGAACACAGAATACAGCGACTAAAAATTGATGGTAAAGGTTAAAGTGTGTTGCAGTCATTTTGTTGCATGTTTTGTGGCAGTTACTGCCAAGATTTGTAGTACAAAGCAAAGGGAAAATGCCGCATCGATATTGGGTGAATCGTTTGCCATATGCATTATGCTCGGGAGACTCTAGGAGTAATTGTTAAAATACATATTTATAATTAGCCAGTTGTGTAAACAACAAACAATTTTGAGGAGGTCTCTTTGACGGCGGCCAACATGTGCTGGCGGCAACCCAAGACGTCATTTTAAATGAGGTATATAAATATTATTATTATTATTATTCAATTGTCGGTTGATTGAGGAAAGTTGCCTTAGAGTGGATGAGAAATAATATTGTCATAGCAAAAATGTTTGCCAAGTTCATAACCAAAAGCCAAACAAATTAATTAAAGTTGACTTAAAACACTAAAAAGCCAAGAAATACTGCGCACCTTGAGCCAAAACGTTGAGGCCAACAAAATTGTTGTTGTTGTTGTTGTAGTTGTGTTTATTGTTTATATTTATATTTATATTTTTGTGGCCATTGTTGTTGTTGTTTAATAAGTAATTTTCATTGTTGTTGGCCACATTTAGTTGTTGGTTTTGTTGCTGTTGTTGTTGTTGTTGTTGCATGCGCTGCTGCATTAAATATTGTTGATTACAGGTAATGCTAGCAGCTGTTGTTGTTTTCTGTGGCAGCAATACGCCCTGTTCTCGCAACTGCTGCTGTAGTCGACGTCGCTGCAATAGTTGCTGTTGCAGCAGCTGCAATTGTTGTTGCTGCATGTGTTGATAATAGCGTATTTGTTGTTGTTGCTGTGGTGTTAAACCATTGTTGTTGATGTAACTGTTGCTGCTGTTGCTGCTGTTGTTGTATTGCTGTTGCTCCCTTTGGGGCGCATAATAGTTCTCCTTAGAGGAGCTGTTGCTGTCACAGCCGCTGCTGCTGCTGCTGCTGGTGCTGTTGCTGTTGCTGGCGTGGCGAGTTGTGTCGGCAACATGTTGCCAGCAGCAATTCGTGTTGCCGTTGGCATCAGTGTTGTTTCTCTCGCTGTTGCCGTTGTTGCTGCTGTTGTTGTTGCGCGGGCATTCAACACCAGCTTGGGCACAGGCGGTGCAACGTTGCCGCCGTTGCATTTTGGAAATGTCTACGAATCGCATGATGAACGCAAGTAAAAGCAACAACATTGAATGCGGCACAAAGCGCGCTGCAACAAATGTTGTTGATGCCACAAAATGTTGCCGCTGTCTTTATTTTTGGTAAGTTCACCGTGCGTGTGTGTGTGTGTGTGTGTGTGTGTGCGTCTTGCTGGTATGCTAAGACCAACGCAGTCTCACAGCTCTGCTCTGCGTTTCTTGATCTTTTTCACTTGTTGCCAAGTTCCTGGTTTGCCCTTTGGCAATTGTTATTTTTAGCTTTGATCTATGGTTTTTTTTTTTGTTGTTTTTTTTTTGGTTAAGGGTTCAACTCTCCATTGATTGGTTCCACATTTTGTGTGTGTGTGTGTGTGTGTGTTAAAGTTTTTGTCGATCGTTTTGCTTTGCTTTGGTTTGGTTTGGTTTTGGTTTTGGTTTTTAGTTTGCTATGCTTTACGCGCTGCACTTTTCATTTTGATTTCTTCGCCGTACTATTTTCTATTTATAAATATTGTTTTGCTTTATGCGTAAGTTTCTCTATAAGACACATCTGTGCATGTGTGTGTGTGTGTGTGTGTGTGTTGTTGTTTTTGTGTACAGTCAGAAAGTTTTATAAATACACAGCTACATACAAAAAAAATATGTATTTATATTTTGTGTTCGTTTCGACTGCATATAAATGTTATTTATGAGTTTTCTGCAGCAGTTTTAAGAGAAGAACAAAAAAAAAACGCTTAAAGGGAATTTTTTTTCTTTTTGTTTCTTTTTTTTTCGCGCAGCAATTAAATAACCGAAAATAAACTGCTGCAATAAATAATGCTGTTGCCCCACAGAGTTGCCACGCGCTACTCCCCAAAACTACTCCAATTTACAACTGCAACTGAGACTTGAACAACATATCCATTTTTGGGCTGGGTGCAACAAGCCTACTTTTGTTGCATACATTTCGGACCGCAAATGTGGTTGGCCCAAAAAAAAAAAGCAGTTACCAAACGGAAATGGAATTGGAAATGGAACTGTTTGCTGCACTTGTTTTCGCCTTGTTTTGTGGCATTTTTGCAACCGCAACAGCAACAGCAACAGCAACAGCAACAACAACTTCAGTTTCTGCGCCTGCTTAATTTAAACAACATTTAAAAGCTGACAAGCCAAACTAAATGGCAAACATTTCACAACAATAAATTGTCACGCCAAGTTCGACCAAGCGCAATCGCAAAAAAAAAAAAAGAGTGGACAACGAGAAAATCATTTTCTAAATATATACATAAATACAAAAAAATAAATAAATAAATCTGTATACTCAATGTCGACGATGCCAACAAACAAACAGAACCTTTGCCAGGTGTCTTTTGACAATTTTGATGAGTGACATAAGCAAGAGCTAAAAATCATATAATATATATCTTTTATCTAGCATTATCTTAGAATAGTTGGGCAGACTGCAAATTACACAATGCAACATCAATTTTAACAATCAAGAATATTTTCTTCTACTTAATATTTTAAAGTGTATATTTAAGTCAATCTTTAAGCTAAGTTAAAATTTTAAACTTTTGACTTGTAGCTGAAAAATTTTAAAATTTTTATCAATTCAGAAAAGGCAATCAAATATCCAAAAAGTCAGATTTCTTGAAATAATTAATTATTTTAGAGTAATTAATATATTTGTTGAGCAAATATTTATTTCATTTATTTATTATTTACTTGCTGCTTTGTGTAATTTGCGTAATATTCAAGGAAAAGTTGCAAGACATTAACGCATTGTCTGCAGCGGAAAAGCGTTTTGGCCATAATAGACACGCCCAGTTTATTTTGGGAGGGGCTGGTGTTGTTTGGGGGTGGTGTGGTTAATTGCGAAGACGGAAAGGAAAATTCTCGAGATACTCGAAAATGTGGTTCACCCACCACACTCGAATTCGCAAAAGACCAATTGGGATTCAGAAAAGAGAAAGTGCGCTAAACGGCAAGGAAAGCAATGTAAATACACAGAGAAAAAACAAAGGGACTTGTTAAACATAACATTGAATAAAGTTTAAGTAGAAGTAGGAACTGCTTGATTTCGGGCAGTGTAAACAGGAGCAGTGCAACCGCAAGAAAAAGAGCTTGCAACAAGGAGGCAGGGAGGCAGACTACACAAGCACAAAATGGCTGCCTTGAGAAACAAGTGCGATGAGAGGTGAGGGGTTAAGCCAACTGGCAGCTTGCCAAGTGGCAGGCAAAGTGGTACAACTCTTGACGGGGGCGAGCGAGGGGACAAAGGGGCAGTTGCCTGGTTGCCTTGTTCCAAAAGAAGGAAGGAAAACAACGTAAAGCATCTCTTGCACTCAATCGATAAACGAAGAAATAATCATAAACAGTCCAGGCCCAGGCCCAGGTCCATAGTGAGTTCTTGGGCATGTTGCATGCATTCAATGTTGCCATTGCCGCCACATTTGGCACCCATTCTGGAAATAGACAAAAGTACAGCTACCTCAAGGTATTTAGCTGCTGCTTTTAATGCACACACACACACACATGTGTGTGTAGCGTTTAATCACATATGGATCATTAAAAAAAGAAAAAAAAAATTAAAATCATTTAATGTGCTGGTTTTTTCACCAGCTGGCCAAAAAATTGTAGTAACTATAGCAAGCATTATTATATAGATAGATGCAGCTGGCAGCCAGCTTCAGGGCACGTCGATATGGAGAGTAGAATATATGTTTCTGGCCTGATGCGTTTTAGTTCAACGCACTTGTTGGCCTACATTGCAGCAGTTGCCAGTTGCTGTTCTTGCAATTGTTGCAGTAAAATGTGCAACCCACCCCTCCCTATGCAACCACCACCCGCTCTATGCTGCTGCTTTACCTCTACCTCTACAGAGGAGTTTAGATTGCCAAATGGCAGCCAGCTACAAATGTATATCAAAGTATATATATCTGTAGCTGTAGCTGTATCTTTAGCTGTTTCTTTAGCTGTATTTTTATCTATTATTGTTGTTGTTGTTGTTGCTGTTGTTGCTGTTGTTGTTGTTGCTTGAAATTCTATTCTATTTTCTAAACGATTGCAATTAAGCAATCAAGCATTCGCAATGCGGAACAAATCAGCTACAAACAATGTGTCGATTTTCGCGTTTCTTTTCGCATTTACATTTGCATTCTCGATGCCCCATCGATAAAGACTAATCCAATTGCAGCAAAGAAAAAAAAAAAAATTAAAAAAAAAAAGCTGGTATGCATTTTCGCGTTGAATGGATGATCTCATTTTTCCAGACTGCAGAAAACTCAGACGATTTATATTATTTTTTAATATGACCAACGCATTATGTGCGTGTGTATGTAGCTGTGTGTGTGTAAGTATATATGTATTTAAGTAAGTGTGTAGCACAAAAATACCGTACGAAAAATCAGTAAAGTTTGTTAACCGGCAGCGACGATAGCAAAAACAGATAACGTCGTTGAAAGCTCCTTTTGTTAATCGCACATACACAAACACACTCACTAAATGATGCACCCTCTTAAATACACTTGTGTCTGAGACATATGAATATGTCTGTGCGTGCGTGTGTGTTGTTTGTAGTAGTATTAATGCGTCACTTTAGAATTTAACGCGCTTTTCTCCGCTGTTAGTTCTCGCCTCTCCATTCAATTACGTTTAATTATTATCTGCGAGAGCATATCTTTGAAATGTTATCTAAAGATATACATATACGCTAATACATAAATATATATAAATTTATATTTAAGAAAAAAAATCTCTTTCACAACAGACACGAGACGCGACGCACATTTTCACGGTTGCACAAGCCCAAGGAGACTGACTGACTGAGAGAAAAACAAAACGAGCGAGCGAGCCGAGCCAAACCGAACCGAATGGAATGGAACGGCGAGATGCGTCAAACGACGACAACAACAAGAACAACAGGCAAAGTTAGCGGACAACTACAAAGCGTGGAACGACGAGCGACGACGATGTTGTCGTTGTGTGGCCACCTCCCTCTCCCGGCACATCTGTGTGTGTTTGTGAGTGCATGTGTGCATGTGCAAGTGACACGAATGAGAAACGCACGAAGTTTGCCGAAAGAGTTCTCAATGATTATACAATGTGCAGCAGCGAATTAACCCCATCAAATGGGGAACAAGTGAGAAAATTATCAGCGCCCAACGAAATTGGGCAAATACACTTGAAATAAATATTTAAATATATGTCTATCTAATAAAACTTAATTATTTAGATTTATGCCGGGGCTAATGGGGCAGACCATAAACCATTTGCTCAGCTCGAGTGGAGCACTCGAGGCAAAGAAAACAAATGAAGCGCTCAGCCGAGATAAATTGAACCCTCTTTTTCCACACTTAGAACAGGACACAACACACACACACACACACACACAAATACACTTTGTGAGGATCGTGATTGGAGAGTGCGCATGTGCGCGTGCCTTGACTCAATAATAAAAACATCTGCGCTGTAAGCGGAACGGAAGCAAGCAGAGGAAGGGAAACACTACAAACAGCGGGTGCAAGTGCTCATTAATGATGGCAACATTACCCAATAAAACTATTACAAATGCGCATAAATTTAAAAGAAATTCAATAAGGGCAGCACAATATTATGGCATACTTGAATACACATAACATTCTATCTATCTTTTTATTTATTTCTCTATCTGTCATTGAGAAACGCTTAAATAAACACAACAGCGCACCCCGCACACCCTTCAAAAAATAATCATTACTTTGCTCTCTCAGTAACACAAATCATTAATGAAATCATTTTTGAAAAGCGTACAAACACTAGGTATCTCACACATATTTCAATCTCTATGCCCCACAGACTTTAATTGCTACACAACACAAAAGCAAAAAACAAAAATCACAATTTTAACCACACAGCGTTGGATTTTAACAATTCTTATGTGAAACAAACAAGTAAATATACAATAGTCGAGTGAGCTCGACTACGATGTACCCTGGAGCACAGCTGTTGAATATATTCTAGATTTATTGTAGGTATGCATATTTATGCATACAGAATATGTTGACTTCTGTAATGACTATAGTAATGAGATCAGTATTATAATTCGCTTTCTTATTCGATCTCTATGAAATTTCTACAGTTGTTAACAAATACAATTAACATATTAGTTGGCAGGCTATGCCCTCAAGATGTTTTCTCCTGGCAAACGCCTTTGCACAAAATCATTACACCCAATTTCAATTCTTTTTATAAACATACACAAAAAATAATCAATTTAATTTAATTCCATACACTCTTCACTAATAATCATTAGTCAGCAGCTGATAGGAAGAATTAGGGCGATAAATATTTTTTGATATAGCACAAACAAAGAAAAAGAACAAGTACAGAAAACTTTTATATTGCAACATTCTTAACTGTTCAGGCCAAAATTTTGATTTATATTAAATTCTTATTTTACATGTTTGTTTTTATTATTAGTTTAGGAAAACATATGCATCTAAGAGCGGATGAGTAAGGTCAAACTCATAAATCTCAAATTGAATTATGTACGAGCTACACAGAAAATAAACAGATGCCCGCATTTATTACAGAATCGAGAAAACGAGCGAGTCAAAAAAAATTGCGAGTGTGGAAGCCAATTCAAATAATTCTAGCATTCTTTTAGGTGCCGTACAAAAAGACAAGAGACGAGTTAATGGAAATCGTTTAGCTGGCAGTTAAGTAGAACAATAAATGCAATATTATGTCAATCTAAATTTGTTTGAAATATTTCGAAAATGTTTAAATGTCAAACATTGCGTGCCGATTTGCAGTATTCGCGTATTTCATATAAATTTACCAACTTGGTGCCTTGACTTACTCATAATCGAATTTTGTTTTTTTTTTTTGCCACTTACTGTGCCATGACTCATCGCGTGCATTTCAAAGTCATCTATGGCAAATCCATTTTCGCCTCCAGCTCCCCTGCCACTGCCACTGCCACTGCCACTTCCACTGCTCCACTGAATTGGCGACAACAAGCCAGCTAGAGGCAAATTAGCGTAGAACTTTGAACTGTTTTCGACCACCCTCGGCTCGTCGGCCTCCTACTTGCTCAGAGTTTTGATCGTACAAAAATAAATTGTTTACTTGTTGGAAGAAAAAAAAAATAAAAGAATAATAATAAAAAATAAACAACACAAATCTGTGCAACGCTCTGAGTCCCACTTGGCTTGCGGTGGGTCTTTAAATATTGCACTTTTCTCTTCGACTGTGACTAAGATGTCAAAATAAACATTTTTATACTCCAAACGCAGTACAAATCTGTGAAACGGGTATTATGATTTTGGGTATATATATATATATATTATTGATCAAGATTAACAGCCGAGTCGACATAGCCATTTGTATTTGCATATCAGCGAGAATTTTGGATCCTAGGCTTCTATTTTGGATTAAAAATTCTTGTATACTTGACACAAATGAAGTTTATTATATTTTATCAATTTATCAAATAGCAATAAAAGCCTCAAATAAATAACAAAAAATATCTTCAAATATTTCTAATGTACAAAGAAAAAAACCCTCAAGTTACAGTATAAAATATAATCTTATATTGATTTCATTACTACCACTAAATAATATTATTATTTAATATAAATAAATAACAGGGTATCTCGTAGTCGAGCTCATCCGAGTAATTATTTCAATTAGTGTTCTCTTATGGAATACCTCAACTATATAGTGACCTTTATCATATTGATGTAATTTGGAAGCAACGATTAATTAAGGGGGTCAAAGTCATGAAGAAATATTTATTTAACTTGGACTATGGAATAAAATTTTGAATTTTAAAGATTGTCTATTTGAAAATCGATAACTACCAAATTGGAAAATTGAACAAAAACTCCAAATGAATCGTCTGCCAAAAACAAGTTGAAATATTTAAAAGATTTTAAAATTAAAGTGCGCCAAACAATATTTAATGACATACTCAATTTTGTAGCGGATCGTAATTAACTCATCGCAAAAGAGTAATAAATCCCACGGGTGGTGCTGACGATACCAACTAAAAGGGGGCGCGCCAGGAGAAGGGTGAGATGGATGATTTGCACCACCAGCGAGCAGCACATGTGGTAACAAGCTAATTAAAGACATGACTTGAAGAAACGCAACAGATAATTACGAAATTTATATTATTTGTTTCGAATACTTGACAAATTCGATACGAGCCAAATTCAATACTTGGGGCAGTTTGTCGGCCACAGCTGCCACGCCTCAATTGCAACATATTGAAACTTAACCACCGATTTGTGCATGTGCATGTCAGAGATGATGATTTATCTGTCAGGGGCACAGACTGCGGCACATGTTGCTACTTAGTCTTGACATGCCACAGCAGACTTTCCACACACACACACAGGCACACAATGAAAATGTGTCATTTATCAACAACTAGTTGGAATTTGTCATATTGACAAGCCAAATACGACAAATGCTTCAGATACCAATCAAATATGCCATTTTTCCATGGCATTCAGTGAAAATTGCGTAAAGTTTTTCCTCACCCATCAAACTGAGTGAAAGTCTGTGCGTAATAACCGGGCCCATAAAATGCGGAATACTCTACACGATCCATATACAAGATGCACAACTCAACCAGCTAATCATTTCAATGCGGCGGCGCTGCGGGGACCAATGCAACGGCAACAACGAGGCAACTAAACGACTCAGTCAGTGCGGCGCGGCATGACATGACGACAAACAAACTTGACGCAGCAACAAATGTGCGCAACTGCAACATTGATTATCGTTTAGCTACACACACACAAACACACGCACACACACACACACACACACACACACAAATACGCATTTTTAAGCATCGTAAACAAATTTGTATATATAAATTTGGAAGTAAATTCAAATATCATAGTGGAAAACCAACAGCAACAACAAATGCAGTTATTCAATCGACTTTTAACCGGTTGCTGGCCACCGTCCTCAGTTTTCGCCGCGGCTAATGAATATATGAATGGCCCCCCAAAGGCGCTAAAAGCTGCAATAAAAGCTAAATTATTAATGAAAAATAAAATAACAGCGGCTGCATATTATTGTCATTTATGGTTAATTAAGATTTATCGAAAACCAAACCTAAGCAATTCAATTAAATTAAATGCTTTTTGCATAATCAGCCGCTGGACTTCACTTCAATTTGAAGAAAATGAAAACAGAGGAAAACCCTGGGCACAATTGGGCAACGAAGCAAGACATCTGCGGAAATCTTGGCTGGACAGGGACATCTGGTCTCAAACAAGCCAAGTCTTCCTAGTTATAATCCGAGACGATTTCGGCAAGTAATAGTCAAGTAAACTGTAGACTAAAAGGTCAACTAATTAAACTAGCTAAAATAGTATATTCAATACCGAAAACTCTAAATTTTGTGACAATGGAAGTAAATACCCAAGTCATATCGTAGCAAAATTCTCCCCGAGTCCAGTTGTTAAATATCCAATCAATTTTATTGCGAAATTTCCCCCTTAAAAAATCTTTATACTTTATTTTAAAGATGCTTGTAGAAAATGCTTCCTTCTGCTGGCAGTTCAATATGAATA
This sequence comes from Drosophila melanosoma, assembly GCA_035042045.1. Classification (NCBI taxonomy): domain Eukaryota; kingdom Metazoa; phylum Arthropoda; class Insecta; order Diptera; family Drosophilidae; genus Drosophila; species Drosophila melanosoma. Next base: position 1,950,882 of record JAWNLY010000055.1, on the reverse strand, counting down.
TACATTTTTGTATATGTATATATGTATAAGAAATACAGTTGGTTTATTATATATAAATTATATTAAATATGAATTTGGAAACCCTTCATATACCAATCCTATATATCTATATATCGACTTTATGGTTTATCCTGATCAAATTTAAATACAGTTTTTGCTTTCTTCTACTGGTCACACAAAAACAATTTATAATATTTACACCTTTTTTAATGGGCATCATCAGCATAGTCAGCTTTTTGGTATTTGCTGCTGAATCAACCATATTTTTCTAACTAAAACCGATTTAACATGAACGATGCCAACCTTCAGACAAAAAAATCATGTAGAAAACTTGCCCTACCACAAGCCCCATATATATAAATTTCAGACAAGGCTTACGACAGAGGGAGCGACTCATTGAAATATGCAAAGAGAGAGAGAGAGACAAATCACAAGCACTGTGAGCACTGTGCATAAACGTGATGCAATGATTTATGGCTGATAAGATAATGCAAAATGTGGCCATGTGATTAGCTGACTGGACTGCATTAGCTGGTTTTAGACACGTCAGTCGGTTTATAAATACATCAATTGGCTTTTAGTCTCCTCAACAGTCGCGTGCTTTGCGACTGTGACTAAGCTCGGAAAAAGACTTATGCAACAGCAACTGGACAAGTTCAACGGACCGAGTGGACACCTGCCAAGAGGCGCAACAACAACAACAACACCTGCTTAGTTCTATCATCAACGAGAATTTCTATTGAAATGCAAAGCACGCCAATTATCTGGCTAATAGCGGGTATTGGCTGGCCGGCTGGCTGGCTGGCTGGTTGGCCGGCTGGCTGGCTGCAAACAAGCTGGCAGGCAGGGAAAATCACAAGCTAATATGTCATCAGCTACGATATACTGACCTAGTGCAAGCGTCTATATAGTATCTATATCTAATATTTATCATAGCTAGAGCTGCCCACTTCTGGGTAGTCAGAGTCAGACAGCACACGCACACACACACACACACAAACAATTTTATTTATGTGATTTATTATAATATTTTTAGAAATGTTTTTGTCTTAATATATAACATTTGTTTCGATTCAGATAATGAGAATAGTGTATTTAAGTTTTAACTTCCAACTTATAACTTAAAATGCAATAAAGCCAAATATTTGAAAATAATGTTGAATTTTTTTTTTTTGGGGGGGGGGGAAACAAAAGTTGTTTCGATTTATGCAGCGCAGTCACGCGATTGATAGAATAGAATGTAGCCAGTCTCCGAGGACTTGTGTATATCGGAGGTAAGGCCATAGAAATCCTCAATGGTCGATGCCTCAATCTTGTCGACCATGTCATCGTCGAACAGTAGCCAGAGTCCGTGACTCTTAACAATGCTGATGTAATGGCCACGATTTGGTCCGGAACCACAATGTATAACGACAGCCGTTAGATCGTATAGCCGATCCGGATTGACCGCATCGTCCGAGGTGTTGAAGAGCCGCAACTCAAGCGGAAAGACGACACGATGCGAGACCTTGATGTGACGATTGAATTGTTCCATATATTTGAAACGCTTCAAGTGCAGCGCCAGTATCATTGGTAGCTTCTTGACACGCATACGTTTTTGTGCCTCCTGGTAGCTGCAACAATTGTCGCACTTGAACTTGTTGTCCGAGCAGAGGGTCTCCGTGTTGCTAAAACAGCGCAAACAGTGCGTTATCGATGTATTCTGATCGACGTCCACCTGTAGATCGAAAAAGTTCTCATCCTTGCTGCTGACCGTCTCACAGTTGAGGCAACGTGTCTCCGATGTTAGTATACCCTGAAAGATCTCATGCACCCACGTCGGCTCCGTGTTGGCGCCATTTGTCTGCACCACCGGTGTAGTGGTTGCCGTTAGTCCACCATCCAGTACACTTGTGGTGGCAGCAGCGCTCAATGAACCCGTCGAATTGCTGTTGCAATTGCCATTGGTTGTCGTCGAGTTCGAAGTCGATGTTGTTGTCGAATTGGACGAGTTCGAGTTTGTATTGGAGTTGGTCGTTAACTTTGCGGCAGTGCTGGCTGTTGTGTTGCTGCCACCAATCGATGTAGTTCCAGCAGCAGCAGCAGCAGCACCAGCAGCAGCAACGGTATTCCCATTAGTTGTTTTGCCCGGATTGCCCGGATTGTTGCGTTCCGCCAAAATGATCTCGTTGATGTGGTTGATCAGGAAATTGAGAAACTCGTGCGCATCCTGTTGCATATAGTTGTCGAACTCTTCCTTTTCTTTCCGCAGACGCGTTATGAACTTCTTGGGCGCTATCGAGCCAACTTTCTTCTTTTGCGTCGCAATGCTATAGAATAGATCCGCCAGGCACGAAAGCAGTGTCTCTTTGGGCCGCTTATTTTTCGCCTTATATTCGAGGACCTTCTCGCGAAAGGGCTTACAGAAATAGAGGGCCTGCAGCACCGAATTGCTGTAGCAGGTATTCCCAAAATTGACAAGCCCAAAGTAATGCTCGTTGGGCGGAAACATTTCCGAGCCGATCTCCCGCTCCAGTTGCGAGACATTCGCGCCCATGTTGGTGGCTACGGGCGCTGCCGCGGCACAGCGGTACAGAAAAGCCCACACTGTGGATGCTTTTTGGTTAGGTAGTCGATTGTTAGGCGCACAGCACACTTTTGTGATTATTCTATATCATTCACATATATATATATATATGCATATATATATATATAGCTGGTTTTTTTTTTTTTTTTGGTTGTGGTGGATGTGTGTTTGGTTCGTTATCGGAAATTATTACTTTTGATATTTGTTCTTTATTTTATTTTTGGGAGCCGTGGCTCGATTTTTGTCTACAGAGATTGGTTAGAAGATGCGCAAAACACTTTTCTATATTTGTCTGAAAATAAATAATTTTGAAGAGGGGATACACGTGAGTTTCTTTCGCATAACACAAACGACAACAAAATTAAAAATATTTAAATGTCTACTTTGCTTTCATCATTTGACGACATTAAAAACCAAGCATAAAACTGATAAATTATATTACAACTAAAATTGGCATACGTTAAAAACACAAAAAAAAAAAATAGCTCTCTTAATATATATATAAATATCCCCTCTCCAAAAATATTTTCAAACAAAGTGTTTCACATGCGCATATTTTCAAAAGCACATTTCTTTGCAATTTTTTTTTTAATCATATCAATCATTTTTCTGTTTTGTGACAAAGCAACATGAAAATATACAATTAATTATTTTTGTTACCAAATTGATCAATTTCTCAATGTAATAATAATATACAAAAAAAAAATAGATATGTGAAATATTTAAAAAAAAATAAGCGTAGCTAAGATGGTAAATTCACACATACTCATATCGATTATGGAGAACTTTAATGTATCATACCATAAGACGTCATACAAAAATGTAGATTTTTCTAACTAGAACTCAGGCTAAAATTCACTTGTAGTACACCAACACTTTTTAAGTCGATTAATTGGCACTCAGCCCACCACTGTTGCAAATACTGTGGGAATACTCATAGTTGTTGAGCTGATAACAATTAGCTAGATAATTTATACGATAGTTAGTACATCTTTCAGTGGATCGGTTAAATAAGATCTCTTATGACTCAGAAACTGGCTCGTGCTTAATATAGTATCAATCTTATGGCGTCAATTGGTTTGGTTCGGTGAATTTTTTATTTTTTAACCGCTAGACGTGTGCTGGGAAAATTCCGAGCAAGTGCATTGCCCCTCACCGACTGCATCCCATTTCCATTTCAATTATTAATGGCAACGAGCCGTCGTGTGCCATGGGCAATGCAGCAGAGACATCGCCAAACTATAAAAGCTACAGTTCGCTTTGACTGCCACTTAGAATCAATTGTGAGATAAGAGTGAAAACATCAAGCGGGATTATCAATTATCAGTGACCAAACTTGAAGCTACCTAAAGCAACAAGTAAAATCGCCGTTTATACTAGATCCAAACTACCTGAACTAAAGGAAAACCTTTGAATAAGGAAAAGCGCACTCAACTTAAAATCGCCTTTGGATATCCTACACAGAGCTGGAGCAATTTTTATTAACGCTATACAACACTGAATACCTGTATGCATTCGAACACAAGAAAACAGTTTCTGGTATTAAGCGATACCCAGTGGAGCCAGTAAATCATCTATCTGGAAAACTACTTAAAATTCTTTCCTAATCTTTGGAGAAATTTTTGATAACGCTATACAACACTGAACACCTGTATGCATTCGAACACAAGGAAACAGTTTCTGGTATCAAGCGATACCCAGTGGAGCCAGTAAATCATCTATCTGGAAAACTACTTAAAATTCTCTCCTAATCTTTGGAGAAATTTTTGATAACGCTATACAACACTGAATACCTGAATGCATTCGAACACAAGAAAACAGTTTCTGGTATCAAGCGATACCCAGTGGATCCAGTAAATCATGTATCTGAAAAACTTTTTAAAATTGTCTCCTAATCTTTGGAGAAATTTTTGATAACGCTATACAACACTGAATACCTGTATGCATTCGAACACAAGAAAACAGTTACTGGTATCAAGCGGTACCCAGTGGAGCCAGTAAATCATCTATCTGGAAAACTACTTAAAATTCTCTCCTAATCTTTGGAGAAATTTTTGATAACGCTATACAACACTGAATACCTGTATGCATTCGAACACAAGAAAACAGTTTCTGGTATCAAGCGATACCCAGTGGAGCCAGTAAATCATCTATCTGGAAAACTACTTAAAATTCTCTCCTAATCTTTGGAGAAATTTTTGATAACGCTATACAACACTGAATACCTGTATGCATTCGAACGCAAGAAAACAGTTTCTGGTATCAAGCGATACCCAGTGGATCCAGTAAATCATGTATCTGAAAAACTACTTAAAATTGTCTCCTAATCTTTGGAGACATTTTTGATAACGCTACACAACACTGAATACCTGTATGCATTCGAACACAAGAAAACAGTTACTGGTATCAAGCGGTACCCAGTGGAGCCAGTAAATCATCTATCTGGAAAACTACTTAAAATTCTCTCCTAATCTTTGGAGACATTTTTGATAACGCTATACAACACTGAATACCTGTATGCATTCGAACACAAGAGAACAGTTTCTGGTATCAAGCGATACCCAGTGGAGCCAGTAAATCATCTATCCGGAAAACTACTTCAAATTCTCACCTAATATTTAAAGGGCTGAAATAAAAACTAGTATTTAATTTCAAGATTACCAAAATAAAAATGTGCCAAAAACTTTAACAATTAAATTTAAGTATTTGTTTAAATAGATTTTTATTTTTTATACCCTGAATAATAATATAAAAATAATAGTAATAATAAAAATAAAAAGCTTGTACGACTTCATAAAGTATATTCTTATATATTCTGGATCAAAATCAACAGCGGGTCGATATAGCCATGTCCGTCTCCACGGACGTTCGTCGATCCGTCGGTCGGCCTACACACGGATCTCAGAGACTATCTGAGCTGGGGACTTGCAATTTAGAATATAGTATATCAATTTTGCTTTTATCGGTAACTTCCTCCCTTTTTCGATTATCAATACGATTCGATATCCGATAGAAATAAATTACCCAATTTCGAAGGCAAAATCTAGTTAACACATAATATGCATATGCCCAAATTTCACCAAGTTATGGTAAAAATAATATTCTTAAATTGGTCTAATTTTTACCAATAACTGCAAGCATTTTCTGTATGCATATATACATATATTTAACTATAAGAGACTTAGAAACTTGGCCTGCTCATATCTGGATGCAAAACCTTTTAAAGGTAAATGTAATAAATGTAATAAAATTCGAATATTTTTAACAACTTTGTTTAGGGTATATCGTAGTCGAGATTACTCGACTACAGCATTCTTATTTGTATTTTTTTTTTTTTTTGGACAGCTGTGCAAAAAAAGGCAAAGATAAATAAATTACAAATCAAATTTCGATAAGTGTGGCATTTACAATTTAATTGGGTTAATTTTCAAACGCACAATTATTGAATCATTTAATGAAATCTTCCCTACAAATGTGTCGTGCGTATCTTAAGTCAATCAACTATGAGCTTTTTCCAAGTACACCTAAGTCAAGATAATTAACTGGTCCGAGTAATCGTTCGCACTCCCATGGGTAATTTTATGAATAGCTAACTAGGCAAAATGGCTAGTATAAAACAAGCTGCGCTCTCAGATCGATTCTCAGTACACCGCCAGACACAATGCAACACGCTGTAAGTAACGTAAGCTAAGTTTTCAATTTCAGCAGGTGAGCAGGTGAACAGGTGGTTCTAATACATTTTCTACCACCTCAGATTCTCCTCACGATTTTGTTGGGTTGGTCGTCCCAAGCGAAACAGCCTCTCGAACAAATGAGTAACGCGTTGGACCAGTCAAATACAACAGGAACTGGAGTCGATAAACTTTGGATAAACAATACTACACCGATTCCAGAACATAACAAATATGCTGAAACTACAACAGTAAACAATTCAATTACAACAAATTTGACCAAAACGAATTTAAAATCAACGTTGATCACCACAATAATTTTACATAAAATAAAACCAACACTAAAGCCGCTAAATTCAAGCACTGAAGCCACAACAATTGGCAATAATTCTCAACCACTCGATTTTGGAACCAGATTAAGCGCCAAACTTTTACAAGTACTCACACGTTAACTTTAAACATTTTCAGTTAACTGTTTTTAATAATTCTTGCGCATAGTAATAAAAATAGACCGAATGTAATTAATGTATTTATATTTAAGCTGAAATTAACTGCAATATACATCAAATCATATTTATTGAAGATGTGTTTAATTATTTTAGATTTAGATTTAGTTATTGAGGCATCTTTCAATAGATAAGGGTGCGTCTCTTACTCTTGTAAACAAATAAAAAATGGAGCATTCGTAAAAACAACAAAATGAGGCTATTTCCAAATAAAAATTAATTGGTTTATATTTAATTGTGTAATTTGAAATACATACAATCGATTAAATTTGAATTTATCGATAACCGCACATATCAAAACGTATCATGTTCCAATAGCAAAAAAAATTAAAAGCAGTGTCTTCAAAATTGATATGTAATATAGATTTACAAATGATTGATCAATGATTGATCAGAATTTAATTAAACGAATCGGAAAACAAACATTACTATCAGAAAAAATAAGCATTATTAGTAGGCATGCTTAATGCTAAATGGGAAAATTATACAATAATCATATTTAACAACCGACTTCAGGGTATATCGTAGATGAGCTGACTCAACTTCTGCATTCCAACTTATTGTCTTACATATGCCATATTTAAGATTTCTACAATCCAAACTATTTAGTCACTCGATCAAGTATTCCCCAAATAGAAAAATTTGCAATTCAACGCCTACACAATCTGAGATGGATCTTTTCCAACACCTACTGTTTCAATTCATAGATCTAGTTTACAGATCAGTGGGTAATTTGCGGAATCGTTAATAAGTCAAGCGGTTAGTATAAAACTAGCTGTGTTGTTAGCTAAATAAATAGTACCTCAAGCGAAATGGAACGCCTCGTAAGTCCTCTGGATACTTGTGTCAATAGGAATAATAGCAATATTTACTTCTACAGGTTCTCATCACTATTCTGCTCTGTTCAATATCCCTAGGGACACAACAGCTGCAAAATATGAGGCATTTAAATAGGGGCATGGAAGCTTCAGTTGAGTTATCCACAACAACAATATTTCCCAATGTGAACTCGAGATCAGCTGAAGTCACAACTCTAAGGCAAACTGTGAATGCGGCTAAATCAAATAAGCAAACAATTGATTTGAGTGCCAAGCTATTAAAACTAATTAGAATACTAGGCTAATATCAATTTTAAATACCTGTTATAGTAATAAATGAACAGGAGCAATTACCCAAAAGTAACCTGGTGTATTCCCAAACAAAACGATGGGATTTTCTTTCAAGAATAATAGCAAGTGATAATTTCTGTTAATATAGTTAATTGTTACTGTTTAGTTTTCGAATTGTGAAATTGAATTGTGAAATGTTTTTTCGAAAGTATTAGTAATAATCCCCACGAGACCTGTGTGGTCGTGGCCAGTTATATGGTAATCAAAATTCGCAATTATTATCAATCATCGCCGCCGGTCAATGCAATGCAATTATGAATCGAGCTCAATACCAGGCAATACTGAATTGTGAATATAACTGGTTTTGTTAACTAGCCAATTCATTCAATACAAACTAACGGATAGAATTGTTTTGATTCGGAACTTCTCAATTGCAACCGGTCAAACTAGTTGCGAGTGCAAAATATTTGAGAATTATTGTAGAAAATATCGCATTGTATATATTCATCAGAGATAGTTAGAAATTCTATGCACTCAGTGCAACTTGACAACTTCAACGAGAATGATCAGTGGACAGAAGAATACAGTGAGTAATGATGAAAACTACGAACATTTCTGAAATGTTACATTCCGAAAATGTTACATTGTGAATTGCAATAGTTTTCTTATTTGTATATCCCTGGCACAGTTGTTGTACTTTCTACTCGTGATTTGTATTGCTTGTATTCAGCACAATCATGCCGCCACTAAGGTCCTCTATGAATTCCAGTAAGTAAAATCGGAAAACCGTAAAGATCTATAATAACAAAATGATGATCCATTGATAATTGAAGCATTCGCGAGGCAACAGGGGAACGCAATGAAACCGGAATGCTCAAAACACCATCAACAACAACAACAACAGCGGAAAACAAGAATACGACGAGAAGCGAACCCGAACTGGTGATTACAGGTAAACGCACCTCGCACGTCATCCTGCAATCCGACATTAACGATCCGAGTTCGGGCAATCGTATCTACAAGGAGACGGCCTACTACACGGCCGATGATAGTGGATATCATGTCACATACAATATTAGCATATCACCGCTCGATTTTGGCACGCGACTCGACGGCAAAACACTTAAAATAATTGTTGGCTAACATTTCGACAACAACAAGTTTGATAAAAAGGAGCACACATCTGACTGGATATTATATGATATGTATATATATATATATATATGTATGTATATATATATATATATATGTATGTATATATACCAATCAACATATTTATACAAATACAATAAAATAATAAATCTAGTTTCTTACCGTTTTGTAAAGTTTCCTTCCTTTTAATGTCGGATACGGATTGGATCTCTCTCTCTCTCTCTCTCTCTCGGTGGAATCTTCAGGGGGCAGAGATTAACCCTTGAGCAAATTTCTAGACAAACACTTTCCGCGGCAAATGGGGCACAAATAAAAGCAGATCAAAGTCTGCCTAAATGAATGTATGCCAGTTGCCAGTAATTTAAAAGTGTAGCAGAAGAATGCCTTTGCCTGCAAAGAGAGATGAGCAAAAGGGAAAGGGATTCTCATTCATTGTTCATATTCAAATTGGCTTAAGTGATGAAAACATGACTAATTTTAATTACTATTCATCTATGTGTGTTCAACCTTGGCCATAATACTACTGAGAAAGTAGTAAACAAGCTGATTACACTACACATGAGAGACGAGAGTGAATTGCAATTAAAATTAGAATAAAAAACAAATGTGAAAAATAAATATGAAAAACAAAAATAACAAAAAAAAAAAACTCGAGCTACCTTGTGGGTCAAGTGTGCGAGAGCAAAAGCATTGAGATGAGATGCGCTGAGAGATTGGGCATGTTCATGTCGTGAGACGTGCGAATAGAATAGTCAACAGCAATTGGGTCATTCGGTTGGAGAAGAGTAAAATATTTTTTGCTGGTACAACGATTAATAAAGCTAATTAATTAATCAAGAGGCAAACTGAATGCCTGACTTGCTGCCTGGCTGGCTGTTCCGACTGGCTGTTCCGACTGGCGATAAGCCTCCGCCCCAAGTCAAAAATCGACGTAACGCTCAATTTGAGTTTTAGTTTTGCGACGACAACTAAACTGAACATATCACCAAATCGCTCGAGAGCAGTCAAAAAATAAACCTAAAATATATATAAATATATATATATATATACAAAAAATAATTGCAATGGAATTGTGGTTGTGCCTGTTGTTGGCAGGATGTGCGCTTGTGTCGCTTGGCGCCACACAACCGCTGGCCATCAACTATACAACGGATATCCTGCGCCTGGCCAAGGCCGCCCACATAAAGGCCTATCTCAGCGAGGAGGAGCAAAGACCATGTGATAATTTCTACAATTATGCCTGTGGCAATTGGCCACGTTTGCATCCGGCACGTAACGCAAATAAAAAGACCAACTATCTGGAGGAGTTGCAGGAGCTGTTTGTACGCAAAAGTGCCGATATGCTAAAGACGGCCAGACCCGGCGGCGATAGCAGTGCCGATCGCATCCTGAAGAGTTTCTTCACCTCGTGCTACAATCAGGCAAATGACACACAATCGGCGCTACAAACACTGTTGCAGGTGACCGATTTTCGGGGTGGTTGGCCCGAGATACGGGTGCCATCGTGGTATTACTACGAGTACGATTGGCTGCAGGTTGTGGCGACGCTCAAGCGACGTTTGGGTATCGATATACTGATTGGCTTGGATGTGATTCTCGATTATAAGGAGGAGCATATGCATCGACTTAAGGTCGGTGCACCAAAACTGCCGCTGGGTAATCGTCGTCAATATTTGGATGACAGTTTCCATCTGACACGCCACAGATATCAGCGCTCCATTGCCGAGAAGCTGCAACGTTATTTTCCGGAACAATCGGAGCGTTGGTGCGAAGAGGTCTCCGATCAGGTGCTGGACCTTGAACAGCAACTGGCCAATGGCTTGCCACACAATGCGGCATTGACGCTGGAGCAGACGACACGACAGCGTACGGCGGCCGAGATGAAGGCCGCCTATGGCAGCCATGTGGATGTGAGTCGCTATCTGCAAATGATCTTCAACGACACGATGTATGTGGATCTGTATGAGACGCCCGAGGATTATCTATCGAATTTGGTGGAAGTGATACGCTTAACGCCCAAAATGCAATTGGCTAACTATACAATTTGGCGAACCCTGGACGCCCTGGATCAGGCACGTGTCCCCCAGACGGTCCAGCTGGACATCTGGTGTGTAGAGATGGTCCGTGAGCATTTCCCCCAGCAACTGGAGAGTCTGTTCCATCGCAACTACAACAATATGCAGATGATCAACGATTTGCAGTCGACATGGTCGGATATTAAGCGTGTCTTTCGTGAACAATTGCAGGCATCCACAAATCTCCTTTGGATGACACTGGAGACGAGGCAGCGGGCCATCGTTAAACTGGACGCAATTGAGCTGCAATTTCGCAATCATGACGAGACACAGCTAATCCGGCAGACGCATGGATTGCGTTTGCATCCGGATCAGTTCTATCCGAATTTGGTTAATGTGCTGCAGTGGCGCACACAGCGCCAGCTGGCTAAGCTGGTCGAGGAACCCCAACTGATGGATCAGGTGTACAAGGTGCCGCACTATGAGCTGACCAACAATAAGTTGCAAATCCCGATTACGTTTCTACAGGCCCGTTTCTTCTGGGATCCCGCCTATCCGAACGCCATCAAGTATGGCACCCTCGGAGTTCTGCTCGCCCGCCAAATGCTGCACGGATTCGATGATGTGGGCAGACACTACGATCGCCGCGGCTATCGCAACAATTGGTGGGATCCCGCCTCGGAGAGTTCGTATTCGCTTCGCGCCCAATGCTTCCAGGAGCAGTATGCGATTTTTGTCGAGTTCCACGGCAAACCGGTGCACGATAAGGGATTAATAAGTCGCGTTGTCGCCGATAATGGTGCGCTCGATATAGCATATCGTGCCTATGTCGATTGGCTGAAGAACATCGACGAAACGTCGCCTCTATTTCAGGGAGAGCAATTGCCATTGCTCGATAATACGCACAATCAACTTTTCTATATGGCCTATGCACAGTTATATTGTTCCGATTATCCCGAAACCGTTGAAATGTTTGACGAGCTGCCGGAACAGATACGCGTTAATACGGCACTCTCCAATTCGGAGCATTTTGTGAACGCCTTCAGCTGCTCCCGCAGCGACAAGCTCAACACACGCCTTAAGTGTGGACTTTATTAACAATTGCGACAACGATTATCTATATAAATAAATATATATATATATATATATCAAAAAAATTATTAGACATTTTCACTGTTCATGTCTGTATTTCTTTTCCTTTTGCTAAGGGAGGCCCAAAAACAGTTCCTCTGCAAGTCAATCGTAAACTCAAAATTTAAATTCTTCTTGGCACAAGTCTATTTTCAATCTGGGAACCCTAAAAGAGCTTTATCTGTTGATCAGTTGTAAGTGAAACCACACAAAAATTATACTTCTCTTTGCTCCAGTTTGTTTTTGAGGGTCAAAACAACTTGTTTTGTGAATCAGTTGTAAATTAATAATAATAATAAAAAAAAAAATAAAAAAAAAAAACATGTTGCTTCCTCTCTTGCTCTCTCCCGCTCCCTCTCTGGCTGCCTCTCTCGCTCCCTCTATTGCTCTCTCTCGTTCTCTCTCGCTCTCTCTCGCTCTCTCCCGCTCTCTCTCGTTCTCTTTCTCTCGCTCACTCACTCTCTGGGCGATAACCCGCCTTGAACCCATAAGCAGACTTATCAGCAACATTTAAAGTCGGAGCTTGAAGATGTTCAGCATTTGTTGACAGTTGTTGACAGCAATTTACACAAAGATGTAGCAGCATGTTAGACGGATTCAAGATTGGGACACGGAACCAGTTGCTGCTGCTGCTGCTGCTGCTACTGGCAGGCATCAGCTGTGTCAGCTGTGCGCTGGGCAACAAGGATCAATTTCAGCGTGTCTTTCAAACGGCGGACACAGTGCGTCAGAGTAAGTCGCAGGCGATGCGACGCCAAATGAATGTGGATGCGGATCCGTGTAATGATTTTTATGAGTTTGCCTGCGGCAATTGGGACACAGAAGAGACGCCACAATCAAAGCGGGTGCAACGTATAGATGCGGATTTGCAGCGACTCCTAAAGGAGACGCCACAACGCAAGGATAGTGTGTTGGCGCGGCAGGCCAAGGATTTCTATCAGTCCTGTGTCGCTGCGCCGGCTCAGAGCAGCCAAAGGAGCCAACAACAGCAATTGTTTCTCAGCCAGTTCATTAAACAGAACGGCGGCTTTCCGGCCGTACCCGGTTCCAATTGGCGTGTTTATCGCCAGGATTATGAGTGGGCGCAAATAGCGGGCGCATTGAGACGCAATTATTCGATGGATATTCTGATTGGATTACGGATTAGCTACAACTATGCCAGCGTGCAGGAGAACAGCATCTATTTGACCGAACCGAGCACACTGCTGCCCAACGAGCTGTGCAGCAATCACAGTCTGCATCGCAATGATTCGGCATTGCGTGTCATCGAAGAGCAGGTGGCGACACAGCTAAGGATCTGGCTGGCGATGGGCAATGTGGAGTCGACGCGACTCGCCACAGAAATAATTAGTTTCGAGCATGAGCTATGCGGTGGCATGAACGATTGGGTGCCATGGAACTCGGATGCACGGCTCTACAATGCGAACTATATGCGCAAGAATCTCAACGAACTGGGACAGATTTACGGTTTGGATCTGGATGGTTATGTGAGCAGCAGCCTGGGTCAGTCTGTCTATTCGCCGGTGTACATGACAACGCCGGATTACTATCGTCAGCTGCAGCGGACCCTGCAGGCACGCAATGCCAGCCAAATAGCCAACTATATCATGTACCGAGCAGTGGCTGAACTCACCTTTCCTTTGGACGACAATAAGTTGACAACAAGTCGTTCATCCTATTGCCTGGGCAGGGTGAAAGGTCTTTTGCCAGCGGCATTGGGGGAACTGTTTGCGGGTCAGTTTGCCAGTGAGGAATCGCGAGAGCAGCTGATGCAACTCTATGTAGATTTAAAGGATGTACTAAAACGCAGTCTGAGCGCCGATTGGCTGGAAGATGGAAGTCGACGCACTGCTCAAGCCAAACTTAGCCAGATACAAATCCGTTTGGCGAGCTACGACAAACCGAAACCGTTGAAAGTGCAATTGGAACGGAACAATTACTGGCACAATTTGCGAGAGATTTTGCCCGAGGTGCAACAACAGCAGTGGCAACGTTTGGACGAAAATTATCCAATGCCAGCGGATGCAGTCGAGGCGTATGAGACACGCCTACAATATCGTCCGGTGCAACGGCGTCTCGATCTGCCGTGGACATTGTTGCAGCCACCCGATTACGATGCACGTTACGGTCAGGCAATGATGTATGCCACATTGGGCACACAGCTGGCCGAGCAGTTGGCAATGGCATTCGATGAGCTGCATTGGTCGGTGGGCTTCCTCGAGCGTGACACTTGGGAACCGTTAACAGCGTTGCGTTATCGCAATCGCAGTGAATGCTTCAGCCGCCACGTGGCCAACTATTTGCAGCACAATGAGAGTGCCACAGAGATGCTAATCCGGAGCAGTGCTGGTTTGAATGTGGCATTCAATGCGTATCTTACGTGGCTGAACTATCAGGCGCCAAACAATGACTTTGTGCGGCTAACGAGGGAAACACTGCCCGGCCTTAACTATTCGAATACGGCCCTATTCTTCCTGGCCTATGCCCAGCAGCACTGTCAGCCCAGGGAGCGGAGTGAGCGGCGCAACGGAGCAACACAGCATGATGTACCCAATATCACGTATAGTCTGCGTCAACGGCACAGCTGGACAAGATTGCGGGTAAATGGACCGTTGAGTAATCTGTTCGATTTTGCTCGCGAATTCCGTTGCCCATCCGGTTCACCCATGAATCCGGCAGTCAAGTGTCTAATTTACTAAGACAACATTGTCAAATTCCCAACAAAATTATAATAAAATAATACAAAAAAAAAAAACAACTTTGATTGGGCATCAAAATCCAACTCTACATTTTGCAAATAATCTTAATACGAATTAAAAATGCTATGCAATGGAAAATGATTTCCTGTTTATTAGCCTTAAACAAAGCAAAGCAAAATGTTATTAATAAAATATAAAAATATAAATTAAAATTCATGGGATGATTGGCTGTGTTTTTAATATTCTACATTAATTTGTGCAATACCTTTTTAAAAAAAAAAAACAATGTTTGAGGTTAGGGTTTGAAATAAGCGAGCAAATGTAAGCATACAGAAAATGCCTAATTCTACCGATAGTAATGAGATCAATATGATAAGAAATTTTCAAAGATAATTTGGATATTTCATATCTTTACTTTAAATATATGAAATTTGATCAGTAATTTGGATGGCAAATATTGATTATTTGATGCTATCGGAATTCGATATATATCGACATTCGAAGCACAAGAAGAGTATCGATAGTCTCTCCTATGAAACAATGGGAGCTATATTTATAGTAAATTGGAACAGCTACGAAAAAGGATAGACAAGTCTTTTTGAAGATTGATATTAATCTGAGGAACCCCAGCGCACAAGAGACTATGCTGATCAAGAATATATATATACCTTGAAGCGTTGCAAACTTGAATATAAAACTGAAATACCCGCTAAAAGCAAATCAATCTCTATAAAAAAAAAAACAGAAACTGATTATTGACGAATGGCGAGGTCGATTTTGTTTACTTCTCTCGGGAGACGCGGGAGCGAGCAGGCGATAACCCACTGTGCGCATGAACGGACTAGGGTCATTGAGCGCAAACTTGACCCAATTCGTGCAAGTTCAGGAGCGAAAAAAAAAAGCACAAATCGCTTATCAACAATGCCAGCTCGAACGGAGATCAGTCGAAAATTGAACGCTGCGATGAAAAGTACACGAATTTTGGCGTTAGTTCTGTGGCAAGTGGGGCTGCTCATGCAAAATGTGGCAATTGCACGCTACAACAGCATGAATCACATGCCACAAGGCGGTCACGACGAAACCCACCAACCACTTGAGAGCGACAAGGAGCGCAGGATACGCCAAACGATGGCCAGAGACATGCACAATTATATGAATCTGAGCGCGGATCCTTGTGTGGACTTCTACGAGTATGCGTGCGGAAATTGGGGCGGCTATCACAATCGACAGTTGCGCGAGGGCCAGCTAATAACAGCGCAGCGTCTGGTGGAGATGGGCATTGAGGAGCAGCTGCAGGATCTGTTGACGCTGCCATTGCCACCCCAAAATTATCCCAACGAGTACAGTGCGGTGAGTGCGGCAAATGTGCGCAAGGTGCGCATCTTTTATGACACTTGCATCGCCATCGAGGCAAGCGCAGCCGAGCGTCGGCAATTTCTGATGAAAATACTGCGGGAGAATGGCGGCCTGAGGAATATTCCGAATTCGCACTGGAAGCCCAACAGTCATTGGTTGCAAGTCTTGGCGTCGCTACGCCGCAGGTACGGTTTGGATATATTGATTGGTCTGGATGTGGATCTCAATCTGCAACAGCTGCGCGGCAACAGTGTGTACCTGGGTGAACCCCAGTTGACCATTATACCGGCAGAGCACTGTAACGCGCGGATCACGCGACAATCAAACGTGCGTGACGAGATCTATGAGCAGATCCAGCAACAGGTGGCGGACAACATGCACAACTGGTTCGCCATGGAGAGCGGCGAGGCGGCTCGCTTTGCCGGCGACATTGTTCGCTTCGAGTTCGAGCTGTGCAAACGGATGCGGGAGCAGGAAACAACTATTTCGCCGGCTGCTGTTGACAGTTTCCAGCAGGAAATGCTGCATGTGGGACGATCTCGCATTGGCCAGGATCGTTTGCGACAACAGAGTGGGGGAGCAGCAGCTGGTAGCTCACCTTATCCCCGAATGACGCTTATCGAGCTGACCAGCAAACTGGGCAATTCGCTGGACTTTAAGCTGTACGTGGAGAGCATTTTGGACGAGGCGTACAATGATTACGTCTATCTGCGCTCCCAGAGCTATCTGCAGCATGTGGTGCGCACAGCAAAGGCGAACAATCAAGTTACCATTTCGGGTTATATATTGTATCGAGCACTGCTCGAACTCGATCAGCCACCGAGAGTGGAGCATGCGATGCGTCGTCCACGTCAGTGTGTCCAAGTGTTGCAGCGCCTCTTTCCCCAGGTGCTGGGCGACATGTATCAGCGGCATGTGCATCACGATCTTGCCCAACAGGACATGGAACAGGTGTTTTCCGATGTGGTCAAAGCGTTCGAGCAGCAACTTCACGTCGGCTGGCTGGACGACAGCGATCAACGCACGGCGCGAACTCGTCTCTCCCAATATCACATCCTATGGCCGGACTACCAGGATGTCAGTCTTGCAGAACTGCAATTCCTCAAAACCGATGACTACTGGCATCGACTGGAGACAGCATTGCATTTCAATGCTCGCGAACAATTAAATAGTTTGCGTGGCAATGATTTTGGCCGCATGGCAACCGGATCGGATGCAGTGCATGCATTTGAGGTAAGAGCATCCCTCGTGCAGCGCCAACACGCCGTGCTTGTTGGCTGGGGCCTGATGCAGGCACCCTACTACAGCTACATCTATCCGCGAGCGATGCGATATGCGTTGCTGGGCCAACGATTGGCCAGCGCCCTGCTGCAGGGCTTCGATGACGAGGGCTGGAATCGGGATGCACAGGTGACGACACCGTGGAATGAGCTAACATTGGCTGGCTATCGCAATGTCAGCGAATGCCAGCGTGCCCAGTACAGTAATTACTTGTCGAATGACCCGGACGAGTTTCGCAATTCGACGCGTCTGCGGGAGATTATTGCCGATGGCGGTGCTCTAAATGTCGCCTTCAATGCCTACTTGAACTGGTTAAGCCTGATGGATCACAAGTCCAAGGCGCTGCTATTGCGTGAAACATTGCCCGGCCTAAATTTTAGCAATACGCAGTTGTTCTTCATCTACTTTGCTCAGACCCGATGCTCGGCGAAGCGCGATGAGGAGCCGGCCTCGGAGGCGTTGCCACTGTTACAACACACGCCACACCGTTGGGATGTCAACGGACCGCTGAGCAATTCGGACGAATTTGGAAGGGAATTCAACTGTCCCCTTGGCTCACCAATGAACAGCGGCAACAAGTGCTTAATCTACTAACATTAAATGATAATGTAGAGTTTAAGCAGATACATTTAGACAGTTTGTGGCAGGTGTTAATTATGGATTTGCTACTCAGTTTTAGAATAAGTGAAATGTTCTCAAGTCGAACGCGAATATCGAATAAATATAATAATACAACTCAAGACTGAAAAGCATAATTAAAAGTGCAAGAAATGTAATCTTTACTCCATTAAAAGGAAGGACAATTGAATATTCTATTCATTTCCCTTTTCTATTTCCCCCAAAATTAATTTAATTTAATCAATATTGTTCAAGATCAAGCTAAGAATTTGCCAAGCTTCAATTGCAGCTGACAAGCGAATTGTTTTTAACTTCTTTAGCGACTCAATAAAAAGCGTATGCGAGACGACATAAACAAGAAATTACTAAAAATAGGCTGGATTAGTGATATATCAGAGTGTCGTCGAATCGAATCCAATCGAATCGAATCGAGGCAGTTGAGCGTGGCAAGAGAGCTTTGGTTTCAACAACGAGCACTCGAGCACGCAGCGTGTCAAGAGATGCAAAAAGCAGAAAAAAAAAAAACAAAAGAAACAATATTGACACATGTGTCAATATGCATAATGGCAATATATATCTAGATATATATATACATGTATACATCTATTTTTACGGTATAAAGAGACTGCGTATGTAGGTCGTTGTTGGCCTTCAACTGTCAATCGATTACTGCACCAGCAACTATATAAAACTCGAAAATTATGCGTTGCGTTTCTGACTCACCTATTTCCGGCTAGATCGAACAAAGGTTTGTACAAAATGTTCGTCTTTCGAATTCGATGTTTATTTTATTCTTCGTTCACAAAACTTGCCTGATAAGAGGCAGATAGAGATTTTTCGATTTTTATCATTATTACAGAATAATAAACACCTTATTATATTTATAGGCTGAGTTCTAGCTAAGCCGAGTACAGTCAAGCTTTGCTCATATCCAATTACAGACATATAAATAATCACAGTATGGTGTGCAATTATTTATACAATAGAAAAATGTTGAGTCAGATAGAGCAAGTAACATGATCGCTATAAACATATAGAAAATATATAATACAATTTGAAAGAAATCTGTTTTCCTTATTTTTCCATTGAATCGTAACTTAATTATCATCTTATCAGAAATATTTTTAAAGCGAATTTATGCATATTAAGTTATTCATTTAATTTAAATGTCATTGTTCGATTGCATGATGATCTTTGAATTAATTATAAAGCACACGGATTGTAATCGAAATAATATATGGATTCTATAGGCCAAATTGTAGAAAGTGCAATCGGCGTTTCAAAAATAAACTTGTTCCCCAGCCAGTTGACAGCCTAAGGCGATTTGATAAATCAACTACACACAAAATCCTCCAATAAATCAACTACACCAAACAAAATAGCTGAAAAAAGATGAAAAAAAAATACATTTTCAAAAGGGAAACAGCAGCACTAAGCAAATGACCCAAATTTTTATCCAATTTGAAGTGGCAACGCAACGACTCTTCGAATAAGAATCTCCCCCTGCACTTCATTCTAATGACGATCCCAGACTGGTTTCCCTTCGCTCTTGCTCTTCAAATATCGATGGGGTGTTTCGCTGCTTGGTTGACTTGGCACACTTAGAAAAACAAACGATCTGAATTTTAGAAAACCTACCGAATATTTAAATCATCCTCAAATCCAGAAAAATGTTCTGATTTTTATAAAAAAAATATTTAAATATTATAGAAAATGTTCAAGATATTGTTTGTTTTTTTGATTTCAGAAATTTGTTTTTTAATATAAAATATTTTTATTTTTTCTTGTTATTAGAAAAAAATCTTTCTCTCTCAACGGCTATTTTAAAGCCTAAAAATTTGAAATTTTTTGAAAATTTAAAAAAAAAAAGTATCATTTTAAGAAAAGAAATCGATCGTTTTTAAAACGAAACAAGAAAATATAATTACTGAATTATAAGGTAAGGTAGACTAGGTGTTGAAAATAAATATATATTTTATTCTCAGTGTACATTATATGCAATATACATTGTTAGATTTACACATTTTTTACCCCAAACATTTTTGAAGTGTCTAACATTTGTTTTATTGGACAGCAGACAAACAGGCGATCGTGTTTTCTACCAATCCTTGGGAAAACAGGTAAAACACACAACGGTAAACAATCCAAAACTGAGTGTATAATTATTATTATTACTAATGTTATTGTGCCAACCAACACATATGAGAGTATTCGTTATGTGGGCGATGATGACAATTCTGACGGGTCTTTTATGGCGTGTAGATTCACATAAAAATAAATGAAATTTTATTTCTGCATTCAATTATTTTTTGCTTGCTTGTGTGCCAGTTAAAGTGTGCCCATATTAAGCAGCACTTCAGCCAAAAACGATTGTCTCGGATATATCTATATATATATATATTTATGTGTTATTTGTCAATACATATCATAATTCACAGTCAGACCGACAAATATTATTCTGCCATTGTCAAAAAGTACATATTTATTAGAGGTGTTATACTGTGGTTAGTTTATAAGAAAATCGTAACTGAACCCCCAGAAAACAGCTGGTAGGAAACATGATGAAAGAGCGCAAGCGAGAGAGAGCAAGAGAGAACAGTCTCTTACCAGAGAGCAAGAGAGGAAACGAGAGAGAGAGAGCACGTACATACAATAATATAATGAGAAAAATCGATTTTTCAAAACAAACCCATCCTTTTAAGTACAAAAAAATTATTTAAAAGTTACTATGCTGATTTTAATTCCAGTATAAAATGCACTTACATATATAGAAAGAGTAGATTATAACTCTCAACTGAAATAGATTCCGATATGATGAAGAAACACTTTGCCACGCACACTTGCTTTTGTTAATTATAATTATTCACAACTGTCAATTCTTAAAGACTTCTCATGCGGTAATATATATATATATATATATATATATATATGTTTGTGTTATTTTATTTATATATATATATAACTAGTTTGTTTAAACAACATTATAACAATGTGCTACAGAAATTTCTTTGGCACTTGCCCTTAGATTACATTAGATTTCAAAAGTGCACCAAACGTGCTGTAAATGAAAAACTCAACACTCTCTCGCTCTCGCTAGGCAAAAGCGAGGGTGTGGGTGGGGGTCGATTGCGTGTGTGGTGAATTTCGTTGAAGGCGCGTTAAAAAACTGTATGCACTTATCGATTTGTCAATATGATGAAAACAAATTAATAATATCTGGTTTAATAGCTGAAAATACACTTATTTTCTTTTTTAAATATTTATATATGTAAATTAAATAAACAAACGCACGAAAACCGACCGACAAGCATAAACGGGCGACGAGCGTCGAACGTCGGGCAACCGTCGATGTGTAGCGCTGCTTTGTAACTCAACTCAACTTAACTCAACGCACTCTCGCTCGCTCTCGCTCCACACACACTTCTCGTCTCTCTCTCTCCCTCTCTCTCGCTCTTCCTCTTGTTCGCAAAATAGGCAGCGACGTCGGTAGATGCGTTTGCTTGCCACTTCCAGCCGCATAAGTTGTTTGACCAACATAAAAGCATAGAAATGCGCTCGACTAACGGAGCATTGAGAGAGTGCGTGTGCGAAAACGAGATAGCGCTACTTCTTCATACAATGAGTGGGAGCATTGCGTTCTTGAAAAATGTATGGAAATTGGAGCATTCCATGGATGGATGATGACACATCAACAGAGAGACAGACAGATAGACATACTACCTGATAAGCACCGTCATAATAATAATTATATTGGGCAAATATTTTTGTATCTGATTACAATTTATTTGCAATGCATTTTTACTGTTTGTAAAATGTAAAGAAATCAATATTTTTCACAGTGTAGTTTGTTTGACTTGCAAAATCATCATTAGTAAAAAAATATATATATTTATAAAATGTTATATTATTGCAATTAAAAATTTTATATTTCTCACATCTAGGTTGTAATAATGAAATCCCCATTATTTGATCTCGATCAAAAATACACCTGATGACAAATTAATCACTCACCACGATGAGAAAGCATATTTCCAATGCGCAGACGCAAATCATAATAAGAAGCAAAGCATAACTGCGATGACTTTTTTATGTTCCTGAGTTGATGGTGGTGTTTTTTTTTATTGCATAGAAATACATAAATATATGTATATATATATTATATATCTATATAAGTATTTATACTTATGCATATTCATCAAATGTGACTCAACATTTCTTGTGGTTGTATTTTGGGGCATGATCCTGGAATTGTGGGTTTGAGTCAATGACCATTCTACAGAAATATTGCCGTTATGCCAGACTCAGACTACGCTCAGACTGCCTGTCTGCGGATAATAACGGTAATTATGGAAGCAATCATTTTGCATTCACATTTAAATATGTCAACACTGACAAAATAATTGAAAGAGCTAAAATCTTAAGGGTGACATTTGCATTTTTTTAACAAATGTAAACTAAAATTGTAAGTATATATTACTACTTTTTATTAAGAAACTTAAAATCAATTTTAGTTTCCCTAAAGGTAAAAGGTCTAAACCAATATAAAAATTATTAAATTTATAATTCTGGTTTATTTAATTTATATTTGTATTTAATTCTTTGGTAGATGCAAAACTAATCAAAATCTCCTTACTTAATTTTAACAATTAGTTTTATGTTATAATTAATTAAAGTGAAAACTTTTGAAATCGAATCTCTCAATTTATTCAGATAGGTCACGGATTTAAAAAAAAATGCATTTCTTTATTTCTTAAAGGCACATTAAAAATGAAAGCAAAAACACAATAAACGATAGCTTTAGTGAGAGTCTGATTGGAAAAATGTTCATAAACTAGTGTAAGAAACATAAGAAGGGATAAACAAAAAGAGACGTGATAAAAACAAAATGCGCACAAGAAATCAAAGCCGACAAAAAACGAAACAAAGCGGAACGCAAGCTGAGCTCAATGCGGGACCGAGTTAAATTAAATCACATCAGAGTGCGAGAGAGAGAGAGAGCAGATTATAATTTAATAACTAACAATAAATGAGATAAAAAACACACACACTCAAACAAATGCAAATGTGTGCGTTTGCACCTACAGGTTGATGGAATTTACCTCTTTTTTTATTGAGTTGTGTGTTGGACAATTATCTCAACTAACAACTGCGTTGACTGCTGCTGCTGCCAACGCCTTTACCTCCCACTTGTGTTTTTGGTGCAAAATCTGCACTCCCTTTGCAGTTTTTTCCAATTGGGGAGCGTTTCGTTTCAGCTTTCGTTGTTTTTTCTTTTTCCTTTTGGGTGTTGCTTTCCTCCCGCTGTTCGATAATTTACTTTTGTTAGATAAGTGAGTGTGTGTGTTTGCAGTAGTTATGTCAACTTTGATTGCTCTTTCAACTTTGATTCGCTTCACATATTTGGTTTGTTGCAAAATTCGTATGTATGTAAATTATGGACAATGGAATGAATAATATGCACACCCGCGCTCAATACGTTTATACGTGTTTTCGATTTGACTTCTGGGCCACACGCAAAATAAAGGAATTGCTAAATATAATAGCAAAAGTCGTATATCGTCCGAAATTTGGCGAATAAAATTAATAGTTTTACGCAAAAACTTTCGACGAAGTGTTGGTTTTTCTTTTCCTTTTTATTCGCACACACAGTGTGTACACACTGTTCGAGTGCTCAGCAGCAACTCTGGCAGATGAGCTGTTGCCAAAACAGTGCGACCAGAGCTCCAACACTCTCACAACAAAGTCAATGATTTTAATGCACTGCTGCTTGCAGCTCCGCAAACGGTCTGCTATATTGCGCAGCCGTTGAGTGCGAGCGAACTTCGTGTTGTGGCTTATGTGCATAACTATCGATAAAATCCGAGACTCAAAGCGGTCCCATTGTTTACAACCAAAATGAACAACAATTTTGTATTCATTTTATTAACTATATTAATTATTAACTTAATATTGTCCAAGGACTCGACGCCGCTATGCAATGGAGGCGATGCGACAACATGTCACGAATCGAACACAAATCTTAACAATAGTATGTCAAAATTAGCAGATCTCTCAAAAAAATCTAATTTAATATAATATTTGTAGAAATTACGCGCAGCATAGAAAAAGCTTTAGACAGCTATAAAGCATGCAGCAAGGATGCAAATGACGTCAATTGCACGTGCTATGCGGCGGGCATCAAACGCGATTTGGAGCCATTTAAATCAACAGGTTTCAGCCGGCAAATGCTCGAAGATGCCGCTAAATACGGCACTCGTTACAAGATCTACGAGCAGCAACTGTTCCGCGAGGAGAATTGTTTCTTTCCCGCTCGCTGTCAGGGCATTGAGCACTTTCTGTTGGAACTGCTGCCGCAGTTGCCCAACATGGATTTGGTGATTAACACCAGAGATTATCCGCAGGTGCACTCGAGTTGGTCATCGAGTCGCATGGGGCCAGTTTTCTCCTTCTCCAAGACGTCCGAGTATCGGGATATTATGTATCCGGCGTGGACATTTTGGGCTGGTGGACCAGCGACCAAACTGCATCCAACGGGCATTGGACGCTGGGATCTGATGAGCGGCAAGCTCAGAGAGGTGACAACCAGAATGCCGTGGCGGGAAAAGGAGCAGCTTGGTTTCTTTCGCGGCTCACGCACCTCCGACGAGCGGGATTCGTTGATTTTGTTGTCGCGCAGTCAGCCAAATCTGGTGGAAGCGCAGTACACCAAGAACCAGGCATGGAAATCGCCAAAGGACACCCTGGATGCGCCGCCGGCGAATGAGGTCTCCTTCGAGGATCACTGCAAATACAAATATCTATTTAATTTTCGCGGAGTTGCGGCCAGCTTTCGGTTAAAGCATTTGTTCCTCTGCAATTCGCTGGTGATCCACGTGGGCGACGAGTGGCAGGAGTTCTTCTATCATCAACTGAAGCCCTGGGTTCATTACGTTCCCATCCGCAGCTATCCAAGCCAGGCGGAGTACGTCCAACTGCTCGACTACTTTACAAATCATGATGACCTCGCTCAGCAAATCGCCCAGCGTGGACATGATTTCATTGCGCAGCATTTGCGCTTCCAGGACATCAAATGCTATTGGCGCAAGTTGCTCAAACGCTATGCGAAACTCTTCAAGTACGAGATTAAACCAGATCCCAGCCTGAAACGCATTGGCGGCAGCACCAGGAGTGACTTATAGAATAAATCTGAATTTGAGTTGAGATTTTTATCATTTTGTAATTCATTTTGAGACGTTTAAAAATTACTTCAGAGAGTATTAAAACTTTGTCATTTTTCGAAAATATTTTCGAATCTTTTGTGTACATTTTTTAGTTTATTGTGCATTAATCTTTCTTAATTTTAAAAGGCTCAAATATAAGTTCAAAAAATTATTCAGAGTGTATTCAAATTAAATGTATCATCCACAAAAGTTATTCATATTATTATTTTTTTTTGGATTTTGTTCTTATTTTAGTTTGGGCATTGGTAAAATTTATTATGAATTAATTTTTACAATTTTTTTGTATTATTTAATTAATATTATCATATTTGTCACAATTTAAACATTAACATTTTATTATAATTTTTTTTTTTTTTTGAGTAGTTTTACATTTGCCACAATTGTTCATTAATCTTTCTTATTTTTAAAAGGCGTAAATAGAAGTTCAAAAAATTATTTAAAGTATGTTTAAATTTGCATCATGTGCCTTAATTAATCACAATATTAGTTGTAGAATTTTTATTATTTTAACTATAAGTTTATAAAAATAATGCAAAATGGAAGGATTATATAAAGTGAGTATGTTTATTTAATAAAATTAATAATAATTCGTTGATTTCTGCCTATAGGAAATGAGCAATCGAAATACTATGAAATAATTAAGGAACATGGCATTCGTTTGCCGCATAAAGAAATGAAGGAAATCAATGGCATAAATCTCGACAATAAATGGATGCATAATGTGTGCGTCAGGCTTATAAATAAATACGAAATATGGAATTCTTCGCAACTTTTTTGTTGCATAAGGGGCACTTGTTGTTTAACCGGCCGGCGGTTACAATGCACGACTTGCAGAAGACGTGCCCGCAACGCGTTGAATATGGCTCTCTCTTTACCACATTCTCCAAGCAAACCGGACACTTGTAGGAAGAGTCGGTGCTGATGTTATGCTCATCCTTAATTTTTGGTCGGCGAACGGAAGCTTCCGGTGTGCATAGATCAATTATAACATCAGGGGCCAGTGAGCGAGCAGATCGCGGAGGCGGAGAATAATTCTCTGACACACCAGTAAGATCAACTAGTGAACCTATAGAATTTGATTGAATATATTTAAAAACATATGAAATATTCATGGAAGACACACAGCCTGCATTTGTTTATATTATATTAATATTAACTATTTACAAAATATTGCAATAATTTATTATATTTACTCACTGCTTCTTTGAGGAGGGTTGAAGGGTTCGAGGAATGAGTTAGATGCATCATGCATCATGGAAGTCGTTGGCATTTCGCCACTGGAATCGAATATTGAACTGTCGGCATGATCATCTATTTCAAAGGTTTGGTTATTAAGTTCATCGTGCGAATTATTAATGAAATGCTGCGGATATGTGAGTAATATTACCATTAATCACAAGGAGTGATCAAAAAGCATGCAATCTTACCGGCTGCGTAAGGTCCTCTATTATTGATACACCCATTTGGTAAGACATTTTTTCTTTCTTATGAAAAACTTTATAAATTTTTAAAAATTCAGAGCTCAAATTATTGGCGACATTAGAAACTTATCGCAAAGCAGCTGGGCGCCGAATGGCTCCGATTAATGATATCAATGAACAGCTGCGTGACGACTTAGGTGTTGTAAAACGCAAGTATATATCGATAGGCAGCCACACGTCACAACAAAACAATATCTTAGCTGGCCCCAAATAAAAGAAAACCTGAAGATGGACAAGGATAAATTTACACTGCAGTCTATACGACAGGATCTGATTGATAATAATCTCCAGGCCAAGGCCATAATACAGGTGACAAGAGCACAGGCAAAGTAAGCAACTTGCTTGACATCATCTATTTTCAGGATATACACAACAGTCGATCTTCTATCGCTGAACTGGAGGAACTTAATGAAGCCGGCCGTGCTAAACTGTCGGCGATACGCAAGAATATCGAACGTTTGGACGACTGGGCACGTGACATGTCCGACTTAACGTTGGCCAACGAGGTCGACACGCATCGAGACCAGTTCTCCAAGACTCTGCAGGCATTCCGCAAGGCGAACGTGTCCACAATGCTGGAGATTGAGAAGGCAAATCGTGACGAACTGATGGCTATTACTGGCGAGAGTGACCTGCGACAGCGTCCGAATGCGGCGGGCACGCGACATAATCGGGGCAGTCTGGTTTCCCAGGAAAACGATGTGACTGAGAAAATGTTGGCGATATCGCGCCATCTGTCGGAGACAACGCAAAAGAGTGCGGTCACACTGGAGAGCCTGGTTGCCTCCTCACAGAACGTGGAGGCAACCAATGATGAACTGCACCATACTGCCGGGAGCATAACCCAGTCGGGCAAACTCCTCAAAAAATATGGCAGACGCGAATGCACCGATAAAATGCTGCTTTTCTTTGCCTTCTGCTTGTTTCTCGCCTGTGTCTTTTACATTGTGCAGAAGCGTTTGTTTTAAGTGCTTCCTACTATTACTTTTATATTCTTCTCTATGTGTAAAAGGCATATGATGTCAGCAAATATGTGTTAAATGCTTTTCTTATCTAAGATTAAGATTATTATATACTTAGGCACAATTTAATTCAATTACTACATTTAGGCAACACAATTTCAATAAAATAAAGTCACTTATTCTAGTAAGGACATCGGGGAATATTGCCAGGATTTGAAAAGCCATTTGTGTTGACCATGCGGCAAATATCCTTATACGATCGCTGATGCTGCTGCTGCTCAGGTCGGGATCTGGATCTTTGAGGTTTTCCGTAGTAACCCTGCTGTGATGGTGGATAATAATATTCCACTCGCGGTTCACTTAGAAAGAGTTGATCGAAAACAGTTCTTCCTTCAATGGGAACACTTATAAGAAATAGACTGATTATCAAAAATATATATTTAATCTGCATCTCGGTATTTAGTGATTGATACATGAAATTATAAGATCTCTGATTTCGCATCTGCTGTTCTACTTATGTGATTTTGGTAACCTTGCTCTGTAGTGGAAGGAAATTCCATGTTGAAAACAACTGATAACAGAATTTATTCAAAAATTGATCTCTCACTCGCATGAACGTTGTACAACACTGTGATTCAGGTGAGGGAACTTAAATATTTAATAGTTCAATCGAGTTGCTTTTTAAGAAATTATTTAATACAATACAAATAATTAAAAAAAATTCTATTATTATTATAATTATATATATTATTTTTGTTTAATTAAAGAGCGCGTTTTGCAACACTGCAATGCCGGCTTGCAGCAGCAAACAGCTGATGTCTGTCACTGGAATTGTTTGTGTTTGGTTCAGAAAAAGTTAGCGAGAATCAAATAAATCATATAATAAATACAATGAGTCGCAGCGAGCAGACTCTTGAGGATTTAAAGTTGTACTTCCGAGGTCACAGCAAAGTACGCGAACAGCGCCTACATTCTGCAAAGGTAGTTCTAAACAAAAACAAAAATTTTTTTCCCAAATATTCATTTTTGGTCTGCTTTTTAGGTTCATTCGGTTTGCTGGAGCGCAAGTGGTGCCCATTTGGCATCTGGTTCGTTTGACCGGAGCGTCGCCGTGTACGCCTTGGAACGCGATCGTTTCGTTAAGTATAATGTGTTCAAGGGTCACACAGCCTCCGTGGACCAATTGTGTTGGCACAACTCGCATGCGGATCAATTTGCCACCGCCAGCGGCGATAAAACGATGCGTATCTGGGATATACGTGTCGCCAAATGTGTTTCGGTTACAAGTACCAAGGGAGAGAACATAAATATTGCCTGGTCACCGGATGGCAAAACAATTGCCGTGGGCAACAAGGAGGACTTAATTACATTCATCGATACGCGCACGAACAAAATCCGTGTGGAGGAGCAATTTAGCTTCGAGGTGAACGAGATCTCGTGGAACAATACCAACGATCTGTTCTTCCTGACCAACGGCCTGGGCTGCATTCATGTGTTGAACTATCCCAGCCTGGATCATCAATTAACGATTAAGGCGCACACAGCCAATTGCATATGCATTGAGTTCGGACTTTCAGGTATAAACATATATATAAATATATATATATTTACAACATCTGATTAAATGTCGATTAATTTTTTAGGTAAATACTTTGCGGCTGGTTCTGCGGATGCGCAGGTTTCGTTGTGGGATGCCAATGAGCTGTCGTGTCTGCGCATGATAAGTCGCTTGGATTGGCCCGTTCGCACGCTATCCTTTAGCCATGATGAGCGACTGATTGCGGCGGGTAGCGAGGATTTGTTCATAGACATTGCGTACACAGAGACGGGCGAGCGGGTGACCGATGTGCATGTGGACGCCGCCACCTTCACCGTTGCGTGGCATCCCAAACAGTATCTGCTCGCCTATGGCTGTGACGAGAAGGAGATCATCGGCGATAGGCGACGTGAGGTGGGCAATGTCAAAATCTTTGGCTTTCCCGAATTGTTCAATTGAAATACATTAATTAAAATAAGATTTTTTATTGATTTTAATCATCATTCATTCGAGCGAAGTCATCTCAAACTAAACAATAAATGAGTCATGTGTAGCTTAAATAAAAATGTAACAATTGTATTTTTTTACAGGATTTTAGATCCTATATATAATGTATATACATATCTTTTTTATAATCCGATATTTGCCCAGAATATTCAATTATCAACTTAATGCAGTAATTTGAGTGGTTTTCTGATAATTCGATATAAGTAAGCGAAATTTAGCTTATGAGTAAAGAAACTTGATGTTTTATTTGACTTGGAAACTGCTGAAATAAGGCTCAATGATGAAAACCACTGCTTAATTAAGATGTGGTCAACAATGAGCCACATGGCTCGAATGATACCTATTATAAAGAATCAGATGACGACAAAAATACTCTGCTCCTCTTAAGTACTTTCAACTGGGTGTGTGCGTGCGTGTGTGTGCGTGCGTGTGTGTGCGTGTGTTAATGATGCTCATAAATAATGAAAATCCCTTTGGCAATGGGAAGAATTTCATTGTTTTGGTAAAACATTTAAGTTGGCTTACTTAAACATTCGTTTAAGATTCGTTCAGAGACAATGCGATTCTCAATTCAAGTAGAACAACGACAAATTTACTTTTGCTCTTTTCTTAAAGTGCATAAAAAAATTACTTATAAATACAGATAGATATTTTTGAATAATAAAATAAATAAAATAAAGATTCTAAATCTTAAAAAAAAATACACTAGAAGCGCAATTGACTCGAAACGCATCAGCAGAATTTATTTTTAAGGCAGCTTTAATATAGACAAAGATTATTGAATATTTGAATATTTCTCATAAATGAGTATTCTCCAAATAATGTGAATAATTATTAAACTAACCAAAATTTTGTTCGTTGTTTAATTTGCACTCGGAGCTAACTTTTATCATGCAACATATATTAATTAATTAAAGTTTTAGTGAAAAATATGCAAAAGGAACTTTAAAAATTTTTCAATTATTTAAAGATGTTTTTGTAAGCCAAATCGAACGGTTTCAAGAACTCAACTTCAAAGAAATATTTGTTGCAATTTTCAACCAACAAATATGTCAGCTCAAAATCGCGACACGCAGACAAGATTTAATTATTTTGGCCTGTAACGAGCAGCATTTTGGCCTTGTGTGTTTACTTAACGGAAAGCACAAGAACATTTTCAATCAGATGCCAAACCATGCAAAAAACCAAATAAAAGACCCCAAGTTGGCCAACAACAAAAGCTGCAACCGCAGGAGAACAAATGTTAACAGGATTCTCGAGTCCTTCTAATTAAAAAAGCGTTGCTCAAGTTTCGTTTTTGATTACTTTGGTTTCGCCTTGTTCTTTGCTTAGATACCTCAACTTAATTAATATTTCTGGGGCACATAAGGTGAATATATATAAATATCTATATAATTATGTATGTGGAATGTTTATTTAATATATATACGATACGGAGTAGAGCCCATTTTTCTACTGTTCCTCTTTAAGAAATAATCTTTTTGTTTAGTATATAAGAAAAAAATAAAATCTTATTTTAGAACTTATAATGAAAACAAAGAATGAAAATGAAATTTTTTTTTTGATTTTTTTGTTAGTTAAAAATTAATCCTAATTTAATAAGGTATAAAAATAAAAGAACTTAAAAAACTTTAATCATATATGTTTTTTCATTTTTCTAATAATTTTTAATTTAGATTAAATTTCACAAATTGATTGCTTATACCAATTAAATTTATTGGTTAAGGATATCACGATAAAAATAAAACTCCAATGCACACACATTTAGCACGTTATTTACAGGGTATAGGAATTTTGTATACAAATCCAGCCAGCGGATCTCAGTGTCAAGTTAAATGAATTTTTGGTTAAAATCCATCGAATTCGATATTCGAAACTCTTACAAATTGCTCAACGGCAGTCGGCAGTTTTTATAGACGGCTTCAATTCACTTTGTAAGCCATTCTATGGCAATAAAGGCTCGAGTGAGTGCCTCTAAAATGAAATTGAATTTAAATAAATGGAGTCGAGTCGAGTCAAGTCGAGGAGGCCGTAAAAGCCAAAAAAAAAAAAAAAAAAAATAAAAAAACACGACCCGCCGCGCTGCGCACACGTTTCGAATCTGATTTGATTTGTTTGCAGTGAGGAGAGTTATTGAACCCGCCTCCTCCTACTCCTGCTCCTCCTCCTCCTCCACCTCCAGCAACAATCCCTTGGCCATGCATGGCAAACATTACGCCCGGCACTTAGCCAACATTTAATATGCAACAATGTTTGGCAGCTGCGAAAAGGAAGGCGTATAATCAACATCATCAGCATCGACAGCAGCGAGAGTCAAACAGCCCAAGGCGCTTACACTCAGAAAAATTGCATAGTCAATTCGATTAAAAAGTTCAAATAAAAATTACTTGCTGCTTAATTTCATTTCAATAATCTGTAGTATAGAATAAAAGCAAATCAATATAAAGATTTTAAAAAAAATTAATATGTATTTGAATTTATTTTAGCATTTACTAAAAATATTTTTTATTCACTTTGAGTACATTAATCAGGCACATACTTGATAAATTTAATCAAGTGATTTTTCTCACTGTGCTGTGTAATAAGTCTCTATGTAAAAATGTGTCATAAAATATGTGAATTTAATTTATTCATGCCACGCGCGCGCCTTGTTGCAAGTTAAGGGCGAATGCCGAGCGTTAGACATGGATTAAAAATGCAGACAGACAGAGTGCACTGCGCCGATTGATGCTGCCTTTTGCCTGTCGGCTGCACTCGAGAGTGTATTGGCCAAAGTACTAAGCCAAATTATGCAAATGTTCTTCGCATGTGGCTGATTAGGTGCAGAAATTGTCTACAAATTGGCAGCTTGCCTGCAGACCATATGGGATTGATTTAGGCAATTAACAAACAAGCAGCCAGCCAGCCAGTCTGTGTGTGTGTGTGTGTGTGTGTGTGTGTGTGTGTGTACTGTTTGTAATAGCATTTAAGCCCATTCTCATGCTAACAATGTTTTTAATGTTCTTAATGGCCAGAAGCTACATGGTGTCTCTGGCAAATTCATTTGTTCTCAGCCGCACGCAGCTGCTGCGTCTCTCCCGCAACTTAGCCGTGTTTACTTATCTTTGATTGAGTTTTTTTTTTTTCTGGCGGTATTTTAAAGCGCTAAACAAGTGGCATTTATTTAAGACATAAAATTTAAGTGCACATCCGGTAGGAACATGTTTAATTTGAGGTATAAATTAGTATTTAATTGTTGTTCCAGGTGCCTGTTTGTTTTCGTAAATAAATCACCATAATTGCTTTTTAAGCTCGTTATAAAATTAATTAAAGTAGCACATTTAATAAAACAACAACAAAAAAATTGCTTTTATGAAAACACTTAAATTTAAAAAGCATATTTTATCTCTGCATTTTAACCAGTAATTACAGACTTGAGTGTCAGATTAATGCACAAATTAATTGAGTACAAATTAGAGTTACAAATAACTATGCAAACTTTATTATAAATATATTAAAGCTCCCACTTTTATTTAAATAAATTTACATGTAATTACAGACTATGCTTTTTCAATTTATGATTTGTAAGTGTGATTTTTTTTTTTAGATTTACTTAAGGAATATATAAATTAGAACTGCTCCTAAGAATTTATTTTATCAATAACATGAAGAAACTGCATATAACAATTATTTTACTTTATCTTGATGAAAATCTTTTAGTGCTGCAGAAAAATAAATGTAAATTTGTTAAATGCAAAATAAATGTAACTTTCCAACTTCATCATTTGTATAATAATAATTTTGTATTATTTATTTGTCTTTAATATTTTTTAAACCCACAGAAGAAGATATCTCTGTCATCTCTCTGTATATATTCTCAATCAAAATGCTGGATTAATTTAGTCCGGCTTTATGTATCCAACTTTATCTCTTTAAATGGCAATGGGCAATAGAAAAACCAAATTTTTTGCTAAGCAGGAGCTTTAGTTGAGTCCTGGCTGTCGTCTGTATCCTGCGGCTACTTAAAGCGCTTTCTAAGGACTTTATGAAAATGTAAGCTCTGTTTTTGTATCACCCTCATGTCTGTGTACGTGTGTGTGTGCATTTGTGTGTGTGTGTCTGTGCATTTGTGTGTGTTGTTGTGTGTGTCTGTGTGCATTTGTGTGTGTGTTGTTGTGTGGTTATGTTATCGCACACATCGCCTGATTATCGTGTGACAATGTGAACGCAAAATTAAATCAGCATTTCGCCTTCTTCCACAACCGAGAATTCGAATTTCTGTGTGTGTCTCTCAGTCTCTCAGTCTGTCTGTCTGTCTGTCTGTCTGTGTGTGCCACATCGGTAAAGTTCCGCAACTAAGCAGAAGTTTTGCTTCCAACTGTTAAATACATATCCGGACAGCTTCCAACTGGTTGACTCATGTCTTGCCCCATCCTTGCCACAGCAGCAGGCACAACATGTTCTTGTAACAGAGAAAGAGAGATAGAGAGAGAGAGAGAGTGGGAGAAATTGAGAGACTTTGACTAACATTGAAGTCTCTAAGGAATTTGTTGTACTTTCGGTCTGCGTATTGAATAACATATTGTAACCATTATTTGAGTATCTTTCTGTCAGTTTTATAATTAGTTTTCTGAATTTCGTACAATTGGAGAGTTGTAGTTATAAAAATGTCTATCTAAAATTGAAAATATAAATGAGAAACTAGGAAGACAAACAACTCATTTAAATATTGAATATTAACGTATAAACAAATTAGATTTACGACAAAATTTCACTTTTTTAATATTTAACGCATTTTTCTCAGCTTAAACGAATTTTTTATTTATTAAAGCAGCAATTGTAAATTAAATTATTATATTATAAGCTATAAATTGATTAAATTTTTATTTATTTTAAAAGTGCTAAAAAATTAACATGCATTTCTAAAAAGACAAAATAAATAATAAAAAAAATTATATGAATTTTAATTATTGATTTACAACATATTTTCTTTGTAAATTTCGAAATAATAAAAAGTGAAATAAATATATTTATTTTTTTGTTTTTGAACTATATTTAAATTCCCCCTTTTTTTGGAGTTTCAGTGATGTCGTGCAGCTTCCGTTGTGTCTTTTAGCAATTCATGTGTCCAGCTGCTAACGGAATATAACAAGTCCATTATGCCACACAAGCAGCATCCTGTGTCGCACAAGTTGCCGAAATTCAATTTAGTTTATTTATGTCTAGGGTTAATTCAAATGTGAAAGTAAGACAACACAACTGGGGGCAGCAACAAGGGGCACGCACAGCCCCATGCTGTGCATCCCATACAAATTCCTCTCGTTTAAGCTGACAACACCTGTGCAGAATTTTTCTTTTATTTTTTTTTTGTTATTCTTACCAAAATGAATGTTTTTTCTTCTTTTTCTGTTGTTGTTTTTTGGGTTCTTTTGTAGGAGAACACTTTTCCACGTATTTAGTTGAAACTTGTTGGATGTCACAATTTTTGAGCGCTTTTTACAGTGTGTATATCCTTTTTGCAAGTCGGCTTACAATTTTAGCTTTGATTGTATTAGACAAAAACGTTACCTGAACGTTTAAGCCAGGTATATACAAGCAATGGGTTTTACCGGCTCGCAAAACATATAAATCTCTACAAAAACTTGACAATGCAGTAGGTGCAAAGTTCTCAGTTTGGCTTTACCCTGGACACATTAAAAATGCAAGAAATAAAGTTATATGAAAAACAAGCTTAAATTTTTTATTCGATAACTAGAAATATCAATAAATATCGGTAACTGATGAGGTTCTCAGATGAACAACCTATTTAAAATAAATGTTATTCTTTAAGAAATTCAGATAGAAATTTTAAATTCAGATATAAATTTTAAATTCAATTTTAAAAGTGCTATAAATTTCTTGTATAGTGGCAGAAAAATCACCACAGAATTGATATAAATATATATTATTTTTATAAGCATTTTAAAGCGTATCTTTTTGAACACTTCCTAGCTTGCTTTTAGTTTTTTTTAGCTTTCGTTAATTTTTCAATCGATAACTAGAAATATTAATAAATATCGATAACTGATGAGGTTCTCATATGAACAAAATATTTAAAATAAATGTTATTCTTTGTACATACAATTTTACAAGTGCTATAAATTTGATTTAAAAATAAATAGTTTTTTTTTTGCATTTTAAAGGATATCTTTTAGTCGCACAATCTCAATTTGAACACTGTCTTGCTTGCTTTTTAGTTTTCTGTTTGCTATGCCCTGTGGGCATCTCCTTCCTTGCCAAATCGGATGTAAGTGTAAAATGATCCAATGCATTGCAGGGATTATGAACTATAGAGAATTTGCAGCACTACTAATATTATTAATATATGTGAAAAGAGTATGTAATAGTCGTATAATCCTGCGATGAGCACTCTTTGCCAGCTTTTAGTTTGTTGCCTTTGCCCCCTGGGCGTGGCATTGTTTGCTGCTACCTTTGGCTAAAATGACCTTCGGCCTCTCTTCAATTCACACTTAGATTACCAGAGGCAGCTACAGCCAGCTGCTTGCTGCTTGCCTCAAAGCTAAAACAAAAAAAAAAAAAAAAAAAAAAAGAAGAAGAAGAAGAATATCTTGTGTTGCCTTCGGGTTGCTGGGTCCACAAATGGATGACCTAAGGTCCGAGGGGCTTATCTCGGGCAATACATTATGAGCACGTATGTCGTATGTTGCATGTTGTATGTTGTGTGTTCTAGGTTGTGGCAGCATTTTCGGGGAGGGGATTGTACAGAGTTGGGCTGGCATTGGGTTGGCTTAATGCATCGATTTTAAAAGTAGCGTTGAAATTTATATTTGGTATGTTTCCAAGTGTCCTTATGGGATTTACACATTTGCTCGATATTTGCCAGTTTGCACTTCATTTAGTCCTACAACTTGAGTGTGTGTGCCAATGTACATAAAATTGTCAATTTTTTTAAAAAAAAAACCAGCATCTCCAGCTGCCCACCCCACAACCCCTTTGTAATCTAAAAGTTATTGTGAAAGGCACAAGTTGACCACAATTTCAATTCTTTTGTCGGCGACGAGGCCAATTTTCTGACTGTTTTTATATGAATTTACTGGTTTTGTGTACATCTAAGTGGATCAGCTTTAGTTATTATATTTTGTGTGTACCGTTATTCAGCAGAATTCCATATTGTTATGTAATAAAGAGCAAATATAGCACTGCTTAAATTGCTTTTCGCCTTTGTTAAGGCATTAAAGTATTGTGGCAAACATTTTGTTGGCATTGAAAGAGACATTTGCCCAAAATTTGTAATGGAATTGATTATTTTATTAATATTTATTTATTTACTTATTGTTATTAATATTTATCAACGAAGATTTAGAGTAATTAAGCTTTTAAATTAAATTCAGCCAACTTTTCGTTATAACATTAATTGCTAGCAATCCAATTAAACTTGATAATAAAACTGCTGGCAAAGTTTTGAAGTTGAAATTGTGTTAAATGAGCGTAAAAATAGATGTCTTGTAATTATGGAACCATACAAATATTAACATTCTCCCCCTGTTTGGTTCAAGTTCACGTTAATTCATCATTACGGCCATAAATTCGATGACACTGCAAATTACGTTGACAGCAATTTAAGCCAAAAGTTTGAAAAGCTAGCAACTTTTTGCAAAATTATATCATTAGTCTCCTGCGGAAAATCCAACTAATTAGCGAAACATTTCCATAATAATGTCACCAACACAATTTGATGAGTCACCAAATCGCAAACATAATAAAGCAAAAATTGGAAATGATATTTCAGTTGGTCAGAATAACGACCAAGTTTAGAAGTCCTTTGGATGGGGTAGAAATATGTGATAAAATTTTAGTTATTCACAGAAAGATACAATATTTTTTTTCTTCATAATTATACTTAGTTTAAGTTTAGAATAGTTTATTCTTACAAAAAAATTCAAGTTAATTCTGAGAAACAAGAAATGTTCCAAAAGAAGTCGGACTAATTTTTTTTTAATTTACTAATATTAAAATAAAAAATTAATTCCTAAAAAATAAAACTTATAAAAATAAGTTACTTCAAAA
The DNA here is from genome assembly GCA_035042045.1 of Drosophila melanosoma. Lineage (NCBI taxonomy): Eukaryota > Metazoa > Arthropoda > Insecta > Diptera > Drosophilidae > Drosophila > Drosophila melanosoma. Next base: position 1,913,025 of record JAWNLY010000055.1, on the reverse strand, counting down.
AGTTGTAGAACTTTTGTGCTTGACTCGTGTGAAAAGTTCTATATATTTGTTTTCTGAGTGTACACACATAGTTGATGCTGAATAAACACATCCTTCCAAAAACCTGTATCACAACTAAGAAAATGCTTTGGGGCGTGTATATAATGACAAATGCTGACGGTATTTTATGAACTTGTGTGTCTGCTGCTGTTGCCATGCATGAGATGGCCAAATGGCATCTATGAAGTTGGCCTGTCCTTGCCTGCCCTGGCCTCCCCCTTTGCCGGCGCCCTGGCCTGCCCAGTTGGCAAAATCAAAGTTGTGACCGGCAACTTAAATGGGATTTTATTGCTGTTGGTGTCGTTGGCAAAACCCACTCAAAACTGAAAAACTCAGGCATTGACTTTCTAGCACGAAACTTTGTCATTTCGGCCGAAATGCTTTTAATCTGACAACAAAGTTGCTTAGCAGCTGCGATTGCCAAGCGAAAACTTGCTGTTTGAATTTTTGTCGAAATGTTTTCCAATTTGGCGACCCAAAAACATTAAAGTTGTCCTTGAACTGAATGGAAAGGATATATTGTTTTTGCATTGTAAGTGTAGACTTTTGTGTACACGTTTGTGCATTTAAATGAAATCCAATTTCAGTTTTTTTTTTGTTTTGCTTCACCCAACAATGTTTTTTTTTATGGATGTGTGCTAACTTTAAAATCGAAACAAAACGAATCGTTTAAGCAGCATTTAAGAGTCCCAAATAAGGTTAAGCAATGTGTATAAGTAAAAAAAAAACTCAAGTATTTGACAGGAGTGCTTAGTGTCTTTTCAGAGAATCCTTTTTTAATTCCCTCTTCACTACAGTCTTAAGTTCTTCGAGCCTCACAAGCTGTTTATTAACACAGGCCTTCGGCAAACTTGGCTGCCAAAATATAAAAAACAATAATTAAAAATAAATACTCTCGCCATCAAATAGGAAAGTGTGTCATTTTTTTTTTTTGTTATTTTTTCACTCTCAATAAAAATTAATTAGCGCTGCGAGCCTGAAATGTTTGCCTTAATTATGACGACGGCCCGAAGCGTGGGCCAACAACAAAAAAAAAAAAAATAAGTAAAAAATCAATATAGCAGTCAAGTTTTCTTGGCGAACCCGAAAACGTTAAAGGACGACGCGTTTAAAATATAAAATGCGACATTGTCAGGCTTAAAGTGGTTTTTCATATAATCCAGCAAATGAAGACCCTAAAACGTTAAGCTCCTTTAAAGTATTACGAAGGCGCTTTTCCAACTTTGCATCTTAGAGTAAAAAAAAAATTATTCCTTATATTGCCAATTTTTTTTTTGCTCATTTGCAGAACAATTGAAATTTAGAAGTTTCACATTGAATTTAATTTTTTATTTAAGCGGCTTGGAACAATTTTAACGCCAATTAAAAGCTATGAAAATATTACAATTCTTGTGCGATGCACTCAAACAAAAAAAAATTATAAAAACAGTCTGATAGACTGTCGATCAATAATCAAATTTAAGGTACTTTAATTAATAGTTTTTAGTGATGAATTAAACATTTTGAATTATTTAGAATTTACTCAATTGGTTAACAATTCTACTTATAAATAATACTTGTAAATCGATGTTCTCAAATATAAACTAAAATGTTGTCAATCATTTTTTTTGTTCTTTTTAAAGTCAAGAATAAACTTTATCTATTTAAGAAATTTTATAAAGAAAAACAACGTTTTTCTCTAAGTGTTGCAACTCTTGACAACCGTTTGCTGTTTGACTCTGACTGAATTTGAATTTCTAATTATTGTTGAGGTGAGGGGGCTTTCGTATAAAATATATAGTTGGAATCAGTACATAAAACGAGAGAATAGATGACTTCGATAACGACAGGCAGAGATCTGTGGGTAAATTTCAAATGCTCTGCGACAGCAGATCAAAACAGATTTTGCTGGCGGTCAAATAAAATAAGTAAATTTAAAGCAAGGGAAATGTTCAAGGCTCAATCAGGTTAACAATTTATTGCTGGCTGTCATAAAATATGAAAAAAAAGAGTGCAGGATGCGGACTGACTGTGCTCCTTTTTCACCTACACTTGATGCTACTCCTCCTCCTTTTCCTCTTCCATATCCTCCGAATTTTGTTACCCTTTTCGAGTTGTGTTCACCGAGGCTATAAAACTGCTACTCGCCCTGGCCATGGTGACCTGCGCACCGTTGCGTTTCACACAATGCGGATGAAGGACATTATTCTTAACCCCCTGTCACTCCCGCAACCCATTCCCCGCTGCCCCACCGTTGACCCTCTCAACACTCAACCCGCAACTTGAATCGTTTTCCAACAGCAAAACCTAATACATTTTTTATACCTAATGTGAGTAATTTTAGAAAAAAAATTCGATGCTGTGCTGAACATCTTCAGCCTGGCGGCAAATGTGAAAGGATATTTAAAGGTCATGCAACGAATGCCACCTTCAACTTCTTCTCCTCCACTAGAGTCCGTCAGATAAGCACTCACTCACCCTCTCACCCTCTCACTCACTCACATTTATTGATTGTCCATCACTCATACACAGTTGCGAGTAATTGAAAAGTTAGGGCCACATTCAAGTGATTTGTTAATATTATAAACTCGGTAAGCATTTGCTGCTGGCTTGTCCAGATTACGATAGGAGCCATAGGAGGAAATATTGCTTAGATAAAGACGCTAAATTAAACCTGTCTAACGGCACCACCAGGTGCCACACAACAACATCGCTGTGTGTGTGTGTGTTTCTCCATCCCTCCCTCAGATCCAGGCATACACCTAATGATTTATTGCCCATATCTCAAAGGCGTGGCAGTCTCAAATTTCATAAAAGACTGCGTTTCATGGCTGAATAAAGAAACAATGTTTCCTAAGGACAGCTTTCAGTTGCGGATACCACAAGAATCCGGACAAGAGAAATTCAGTTTCACCTTTCTGAAATCCTATTTTGGGGATATCTTTTTTTTTTTTGTATTAGTCTTATCATTATTCATAAACGTTACATTTATATTCCAGCTTATTTACCTTAAGAATAGAGCATAAAAATAATTCGAATAACTTATTTAAATTACAATTTATATAAAACAATGATTAAGAAAATCTAAAATAAATTATTGGAATTCTTATATTATTTTAATATTTTAACTTAATATAAAAATTAACTTATGTGTTTTTTTTAAGTTACTAAAGCTTTATTTTAATTTGATTTTATAAGTAACACTCGATGAAAATTGCACTTTTAACAGGTAAACTTTGTTTCCTGCAATGCGATTTTATTCCATTTATAACTTTTTTAGTTTAATTTAATTAAACAATTAAACTTAACTTTTTGCATATGTTTTAACTAAATTTAAAAATTAAACTTTACTTGCTGTAAATTTGTGATTTTATTCAATTTAAAAATGCTTATTTTTGCTCATCAATTTCAATCCTATTCATACAACTCGAATTATATAAATTTAAATTGAATTGAAATTCACTAAAATCTGTTTTTTCAATTACATAAATGGATTTGGCTGTCGACACTTTTATTAAATTTTCGCTAATGTTTTTGGGGTCACGACGAATTGCATTGCAATTTAAATAATATATTTTTGATATGAGTTCAACGTGGTCAAAATAGTATTTCCATTTTTGGCACAGATAATTTGGTCAAATGGAATTTGCCATTTGAATGTCTTTTTTTTTTTTTTGGAAAGTGCTCCACATTTCCTGCAACTGGCACGTGGCCAATAAAATGGACTTTTATCTTAAACAAAGTTTCACTCGACTGCGAACAATTCAAAATTTAAAATGGATTTGAAAGTGCAGTCGACTTGGAATGCAATTTATTGAATATTTGTCAAGATAGATGCCTGCAATTGACCATTACGAATTGTGGCATTCAACAGCAGCAATTTCTTGAAATTACTTTGTACACATCGATTTTTGTGGCCGTTCAGGTATTTGGCCTGGGACATTGTAGCTGGAACCCATGACCGGATATTTAGTCGGCTATAAATGATGCCAACGGGGGAGGGGAAAAATAGCCATTTTATATTTATGCTCTACGAACTAACCAGTTGCTATGCAACTGACAAAAGCGAACCAGCTTAATTCAGCAGAGTCACTTCTTGTGCACTCTAAAAATAAGCTGTGCTCGACGAAAAAAATATGATATTTAAAAAAAATAATAAATCAGAAAGTGAACTTTAAAATCTTAATAAACGGCATTTGAGAAAACTTTTGTTATTTATTGAAAAAGTTTATACTTGATTTTATTTTTTTTAAAGAAAATTGCCTTCATCGCTTTCCATATTCAAGGTGGTTTTTTTTTTTGTAAGTGCAGTTTCCATGGTGCACTTTTATATCTATTTGCTTCAATGCTCGGCAGACAATGTAAATTGTTGTTGTTGTTTTTGTTGTTGTAAAGAAATGGAACTCGTTCAAGTTTTGTGCGTAATTTGAGCTGCAAAGTAATAATTTAAAAGGAATCAACTTGCTTTGAAGATAAAAAAGGAGGCAATTTCTGTCCAACAGGTGAGATTATTATTAAAGTGAAAGTGAACAAGTTTTCATAAATCAAAGGATCGACAAAGTGAAACGGAATTAACTACCTCAGTTCAAGCATGACACATACATACATACACCTATGTAGATGTGTGTGTGTGTGTGTGAGTGTTTTTTTTTTACTGCGGGATTTATGCGTATTTGCCTGCGCCAAAATACCGTTAAAGCAGCTGCAAAAACAATTCAACGGGGGAACATTTAAAATTTATGTGCCTTGCCTTATAAATTGGAAAACTTTGTATATATATATATATATATATATATATATATATGTGTGTGTGTGTGTGCGTATTTATATGTATGTATCCTGCTCTTTGATTTGCCGCTCCTCTGCTCTGGCATTGTTTTGCTTAGTTGATTTTAAGACTTTTGGTTTTTTTTGTGGCCGCCTTGGCTGCCTTGTTGCCACTTAATTTGCTTGAATTTTGCGTTTGGCTGAATGGCAACTTCAGGTTTGGCTCAAACTTAAACACGCCTGCAGCACCTTGTCCATGATTTGGTTAGCTTTTTGCCACTTGTATCCTGTCTCGACGTGGCTAAATGCGACCCGGTTTCCGTTTCCGTCTCCGGCGAAGCCATTTTATTTTTTCCTCGACATCATTCCACAATCTTTTTTTTTTGTAAATTGTAATGTAATTTGCACATTTGAATAAAAACACATTTTTCACATTTAGAACACAATATTAAAGAGTTGTTTAATTTATGTATAGAATTGAGATAGTTGACATTAAATTGTTTTAAATCATTTCTTTGCCAAGCCGCCCAATAAGATATTTGTAATGAAGTTACGCAAAATGGAGGACAATCAATTATTCTGCCATATGTGTGGGTCTGTCTGTCTGCGTGTGTGTGTGTGCGTGTGTGTGTGTGTGTGCGTGTGTGTGTGGGAGCATGTCGCTTGCAGTTAATCGAATTTATTAGTCCTGCCATTTGTTATCAACCCAACAAAGTGTACACTCTACAAGCCATCCAACAAATCTTTGCCTGCCTCTCTCTTTCCCCATCTCTCGTTCTCTCTCTCTCTCTCTCTCCCTCTCTCTCCTTCTCTTTCTATCTTTCCTTCTGCTTCAGCTGTCGCTCACGCGATAACAATAGGTTCTTAATATTGCCAATGACGTCGTCTGAGTGTGTGCGTATTCCTACACTCAGAGAAAAACTTCTATTCTAAATTCCGAACACTGGAATCGAGTTTTAAATTTGTATTTATTAGCTCAAAAGTTAAATCAAATTTTGCAGTACATGTAATATAAATAACAACAATTATTCTTGAGTTCTTAACTTGAGATAAAACACGAGTTCTTAAAATTATTTAATATTTTGTATTATGAAAAATTACTATATTTCTTTTTTAAGCACAATATTTACTTTATAATAATTAAGATTATCTTGGAAGAAGAACAAAGTTGAATATTCATTTTTTAACTTGAAATTGCACACGACCACCTAAAAAATAATTATATTCATTATTTGATGTGGACTTTAACTGATCCAAAATAAAAGAACTTTAAATTTACAAATTGCATTTTATAAAACTAAAAATGAGTATAAATGTTCCAAATTGAAAATGATAAAAATAATAATAATATTTTTAGTAACCTTTAGCTTATAAAAATATAAATTAAAAGGTATTTATTAATATATACATACATATTTTAAATTACACTATATTTTATTATATATATATTATTATATATTATATTATACTATATTATATTATATTATATTATATTATATTATATTATATTATATTATATTATATTATATTATATTATATTATATTATATTATATTATATTATACTATATTATATTATTTTTTACTGAACTTTTTTTTAGAGTGTACGTTGAAAGCTAGTTGGTCGGCAAAGTCGCTACGCTAATATTTATGGCCATGTCCTTGCGGCATTTGTTAGCGGACATGCTTCGTTTCGCGTATGTGGCCAAACACACGACTATATAGCATATATATATAACACAGCCATCAGCTTTGTCTTTATCACTGTCGTTAGTACGAATATTAACAGGAAACCTGCCCATTGACCCACAGCCCCTCCTCCCCACACACACGCACACACACACACACACACACACACAAGCACATGCCAATAACTCAGGTGCCATTTGATGGGAAGAAGGCATTTAAATGGACTGTGTAGCTGAAAGCACATAAAGTGTTTATGATAGGACAGTTCACACGTAGCGAACTTTGACCTTATGCATGCGTTGCAAGTTATTAACACAACTCGATTACACAACTAGCGATTATTTACCCCAAAAGCCCCTTTTAGCTAAACTAAAGCAACAAATCTAATCGATTTTGAATGATAATTTAATCTTTGACATTGTTTGACCCTAAGAATAGGGCTATATTTATTTAAAGAACATAATTTAACTGTGCCCTTTAGAATTATAGCTATATCAATATTTAGATACTAATTTTAAATTGATGGTATAATATAATAATATAATAGTATAACGAAAATTACATGTTTAATTTGAAATGTTATCAATCAGTGTATTTATGTGGAACCCTCTTTTTGATATAGCCATGCGGATCGGGCTATTAAGAATTCACAGCCACATTTAAATATATTCATAGAGAGACGCAAACAAAAGCAGACAATGGTTGTTCCACTTTATTTGCGAGGCGTCAATGTCAGTATCCGTGTGTCCTGCCACATGTGGCTCACTCTGTCCGTCTGTCTGTCTGTCCGTTGTATCTGCCTCTGTGTGTTGTGAGTGCCGCCTCTGTATTGTATTTTGCTTTTTGGTTTTGTGTGCTTTGTGCTATTTATGCTGTTCACTTGTTGGTCTGCACGAAAAAAAAAAATGAAAACAAGAAAAACTGAGGCGAAAAGTTGAAAACAAAGTCAACGTTGAAATAGCTTGTAATTTCATTATACAAATAAAAACAAAATACAAATGAATAGTACAAAAATGACAGACTGACTGAATGACTGACTGACTGAATGACTGAATGACTTGCTGACCAACTTGGACGCGTGCCTTTTCCTGTGATTTGTTATCCTTGCTGCATTCACATATTAATTTACTGTTACATTTATTGCATTCTTTTTTTTGTTAAATGTTTTGCCTATTTGTTGTGGCTGCTTTTATTTCCATAATTGTTTCGTTTTTGTTACATTTTTGCAGCAACTAATAAAATCCGCTTAGTGTTGCAACAAAAGGAAAAATCAACTTGGCTAAGTTTGGGCGTAATTTGTCCAGTTTATTTGTTTCTAATTTTACAAAGGTTTTGCAATGTCCTTAATTGCTATTACAAAATTCTCTCTTTATATATTTTTTTTCTGTTCACTTTGGGCATTTCAAAAAAAAAAAAAAAAAGCGTTGCTAATATTTCAAGCAATTTAGTAGGAATTAAACCATCTCAAAACATGTAAGTTGCTTTAGTCATGGTTTGACATTTGTCTGAATATTATATAAAAAGTTAAAAACCCAAATTTTGTATGTAACTTAAGTGAAACGGAAAGAGATTGTCAATAGAGTTCTTATATTTTACAAATTAATATATATTTATTTAACTATGGGAAAATAGTTGATGCCTATTAGATATACGCCTAAAGTAATTTTTTTTTTAATGAATATTGGACCGTAAGCGAACTGTTTTGTCCATTCATTTTGGACTTATCTGCTATCTATTTCTAGGTTTATTTTTTTTTTAAAGCCAAAAGCATTCATTATGCTAATGTTATTAATCTGTGAATACCGCTGCTTTTATCAAATTGCTTTTCGTTCCTTAGCCAGCATCGTTATTCATTATTTACGCTTTTACCGACTCTCTTTCCCTATGAAACACACACACTCTCTATAAATATATCTTTATTTCTCGCATTCTCTCTCTCTCTCTCTTTCTCTGTCTATCTGTCTCTTTCTCTCGCTGTGTTTTCCAAGTATCCTTGACTATTTGTGCTTCTATTTCCCCTTCTGTGGAATTGCGGTTAGCGTGTTAATTTCTTTTCACGACTTTTGATTATTTTTGCAGTCGAATTTATAGCCGAGCATTAATAAATAAGTATTCCATGCAACTTTTGAAATTTAATTAGCTGATGAAATGTTTTCAGTTTACTTAGCTTAGCTGCAAATTCAACTACTTTATGTCTTTAAAAATGCAGACTAAAAATGATTTTGCTGAAATATTTGTTACCTAGTTCCTAATGAATTTATGTAAGTTTGAAAGTTTCGCCAGAGAACTGTAACAGATTTCGATGTGTATATGTAACTAATCTAGGCCTATAAATTAACTTTACCCTTCAAACTGTGATTAACTACCGATGAAGGATAAGGATAATAAATACATTAAAGATAAATTAACTGAATGACTTTGAGCATACAAAATAAGTATTCATTTAATTGAGGAACATTAGATACCAACAAAATTATTCTGTTTTCCGTTAAATAATTTTTAATTTTTTATTTGGACCACATTTTATGTTTGTAAAATATTTTAATTTCACAGTTAAATCTACGCTTGACATGACTCGATTTTTAATATACGAAATAAATAAATAATATTAATTGAATTATTGACTTTTTTAAGTATATATTTTTAAGGTGTTTAGAATTTTTAGTGCAACTAGTAATTAATACTGACCCATAATAACAGGAGCCAGAAACCGACTTTACGTGGGCGTTGCATGCAAGTTTTTAATCACTTGATTAGCAGCAATTAATTTGTTTGCTACGTAAATAACTGAAAAAATGACTAAGGAGAATTATGATGATGATGGTAAATATTGTATGTGCAAGTACTATTAAATTCTGTGTAATTTTGACTTGTGGGACTTGTTACATTCAGCGGGTGTTAATAGCTCGTTAGCGTGTCTCGCAGCTAGTTGTTTGCTGACTGGCTGACTGGCTGACTGGCTGTTTGTCTGCTTGCTCGTTCAATTTGTAACTAATACGATTGTCACTCACACACACTTAAATGTCTTCTCATGTGTCAAATAGTTGGAGGGGGTGGTAGGAGCTTGGCCCATCATTCATGCAGCTCAAACAATTGTGTTATCGAACAAGTGAATTTGTCATGGTGCTAATGTAGAAACAAAGTCAATGCTAACAAAGAACTGCACAGAAAGAGAGAGAGAGAGAGAGAGAGAACAATCAGCGAGTGAGAATGAAATGAAGCGAGCGTGTGAGGATGTCCATTGAGCATAAAGGATTTGAACAACAAAAATTGCGTTGGACAGCACAATTCGGAATGCTGGCTAAATGTTTTAGCAGTCGCCTGATGGACAGGAAGTGCTCTCAATTTGAGTCTGTCACAAAAAAGTGTTTCCGCTTTTGCATTTCATTCAACAAGTCATGAATGACTTTATTTATTTTTTTTCACTTTGAACATACCTCAGGCAAGTCATTAATATAATGTTTGAGTGGCAATTACTAATTACTAGTTTTTGCTTCATTAACTACGACATTCTTATCAAAGTTTGTATCGCTATATTTAAAAACTGATAAATAAACAGCATTACTCAATTTTGCCTTAAAATGTATTTATAATTAATTTCTGCTTTTGCTTCTTTTTTAATATTTTTTTAATGTGTGTACATAGAAACAAATACATAAATGCAAGACATTTTGCGTTCAGAACAATTTCCATTAATTGCGCACGCCTATCTCTTAGAATTTAATTTTTCCCACTCTCTCTCGCTCTCTCTCTCACATTGCTGAGTGCTCACTCAGAAATGTTTGCTCGCTCATTGGGTTGGTATGTGTACCGTTTTGAGCGGCGCTCATCGCATCGCCTCTTTAGCTCAGTGGTAGAGCGTTGGTCTCGTAAACCAAAGGCCGTGAGTTCAACCCTCACAGGAGGCAGTGTTGAAATTTAATTTTTTTCCATTATTTTTAACAGTTTAATCATTTTTATATGATAATTTCGTTAACTATTTACAATTTTGTATTAATATTAAGCCAAAAGAATGCTTAACTTTGTTGAAGTTGATACATTTCCACTGCGCATGTCGATTCTGTATGTACTAATAAAAAAGATCTTTGAAGAGTGTAGCTATCTTTGTCTGTCGTTGATTATCACATCCCGGTTCTACACGTCACAATTTGTATTGCTCATTCGGCAGCGCTTTATTCAAAGCCTCTTTAGCTCAGTGGTAGAGCGTTGGTCTCGTAAACCAAAGGCCGTGAGTTCAACCCTCACAGGAGGCAACAATTGTAAAGTCAACTTTTTTGGAATTTTTTTTTTTTTATTAAAACAAAATATTAAACAACATTTTTAAACATAATTAATGTTATGTCTATAAGTGAAAACTTATGGTTTTATTTTAAATACTAGATTTTAATATGACAATAATTATTGTTGAATACATTTTGATCATCAAGCGGAACAGTGGTGAAAATCGAATTTGTGTTGGGCTTGGGCGCATAAATAGTTTCTTATGCTCAATTATTTTCCTCAACTGTTGTTTTACGACCAACATAACCAGATAACCCCTCACACTCCCAACCACACACACACAAACACACACACACATTTAGGCTCATACACTTGCAAGAACATTGAGCACGTTTAGGCCTTTAAAACTAACGTCAAATAAGAGTTGTAAGTAGGGTTTCGGACTGTTCTATATGCTTGCCTCGTAAAAACAAATATGTCTGACCAGTTCCAGTGCCCTTGCAAGTGTATGTTTATGCCATACTATGTGTCTCTCTGTGTGTGTGTATGTGTGTGTGTGTGTGTGTGTGAATGGGTGCTTAACACACGCAATGATATTTGCTGTGCGTCGGATGTGGCGTGTAAATTAAGGCAAATGTTTGTGACGCCATTCAAACCGGGAAATAGAAGTAAAAATAAATTCGAGCGTGCGAATAAATCAGCAAATTTCTAACCCCAACTTTAATATATATACACATATATATTTATGTATATATACATATGCTACTAGCCAGCAAAGGGAATTGCGATCCCTGTTGCAAATTAATCCACAGCTACATTTTGAGAATTAATTGCCTTCATTTGGTTTTCTTTATGATAACATGTAAATTTCGCTCGAAAACGTACTTAATTCTATATGACAACTAATCAATTACATTTTCATTGCTATAAATATCCCAGTGGAATTATTTTAATAAAAATAACATTATTTACAGTCTAAATAGACATTTAATTTGGCGAGTATAATATATATTTTTTAAAATTTAATAATTAAGTGTGTTAAAATGCGTAATTCATCAGTTATATTTTGAAGCCATTTAGGCCTTATTTGAGCGATGGTTTAATGCAACAGTGACTTTTTTTTGAGTTTACAATTAAAAAAAATTGACTGACGCCATTAAGACCCAAATTAAGCTCATCATATTAACAAAGTACACCTTACCGGGAATGCTTGGCCAGCAGCAGCTTAGGCTTTGGAGCCTCACATAAGGACATAATGAAGTACCCATCTTGAAATTGAGCGCAAAAGGCTTTGCTGTAAATTAATGCGGTATTTGCGGCCCCGGAAAAAGTAGGCCTCATGTTCCCACACAAAAAGGGCTAACAAAGCTTCAAATGAAAATGTGCTTATTTTTGTACCCTCTTTTGACGCTAAATGAATTGACATAAATTTAAAGGGACTTGCGCTACAACCTAGTCAAAATTCGTATTTATGAATTAATAAGGCAGCTGATGGAACCTTGTGCTCGGCATTAGTCTGTCACAAGCACAACTTGGGGAAAGGTCCTTGTGGCAGAAACTAATTGAAGGTGACAGTTTGACTGGCGCTGTTGAGCAGCTCCTTCTGCCCATTCTCGAGCTGTTGCTCCTGATAATGACAGACGTAACTCAGAAAAAGACGGAACGGCATGAGGAGCCCCAACGAGCCGAATGAACCTTGGCAAGAGGCAAGGCAAAGTTATCAACTCGCTGCTGGCCAAATCAAATCAAAGGTAATTTAGCGTAAAAGACAAAAAGCCATCATTTCGTTTCCATGCTGCCAAGAGACTAAGAGACTCTTGGTTCCTCTCTTGTCTCTCCCTCGTCAGCCAGTCACTAGGTCTAAATTTGTGGGCGTGGCATTGCTACACGTAATTTACATACACAGTCAAATATGCCTAAGTCGAACATCGCAATTGTTGCAAACTGAAATATCAAATTCTAGAAATTTTCAGCTGTTTGTGTTTATCTGACTGATACCAAAAAAAAAAATATCTGGTTATATATTGATTGATATACTGTTAAGCAATAAATAGACAATATTTATTATAGACATTGCTGGGAAATATTTATTAATATTAAATTAGAGATTGTATATATATGTTTGTGGAGCATAATGAAAACAGTTTATATGTATTTTGAAATGAAACATAAATGTGTCTGACAGATACCGGAAATTACTTTGTTAACTATTGATTGGTATATTGGTAGACAATAAAATTGCAATTATTATTGTAGGCAGTATTTGGTATTTTAAAATTAGAGGAAATTTTTTTTTTTTTTTTTTTTTTTTAAATTAGGAAATTTGTAGAACATAAAAACAGTTGCAATATCTAAAAAAAAATTAGAAAATTGCCTTTATGGCAACTTTAAGCTACAATATATTTTTGGGTGTTCTGTTAAATGGATAACTAAAATAAAAAAAATATTATACATTATTGAAATGTACTTAATATTGATTGCATTTAATATTCTTAATGTTTTTAATTTAAAATTTTCAGAGAAAAAACATTACAATTGTTGATTTTATTATTTTTCTTTTATTTATTCTTAATTATTTTTAAAGTTTAATTTAGTTTGTGGCAGCTGTGTTAAAGATGTTCAACTGTATGCGTATATCTTCCCTTTTCTTACTTGTCATTTTTTCAATATATATATAATTTATTTTATTTTTATTTTTTTTTTTTGCTGCACGCTTTGCATTTTGTGTTCGGTGCTGGGCTTATAGTCAATAAGCAGAACCCAACAAAAAAATAAAAATAAAAATAAAATAAAATAAAGGAATACGTGAGACGTGCCAGGTGGGATGCTGGGATGCTTAGTATGCAGGTGGCGAATGGTACGCTCACTTCGAGCCACCCCCCCCCCCCCCCCCCACCACACACACACACACACACGCACACACACACGCACACACACGCTGCTTAGTTGGCCCTCGTCTGGCGAGCTTTAAAGAAGACGATTGCATTTGCTCCTTGTCTTTGCACTTTGCCCCATTTGCTTTGACTTGTTTGTGAAGCATGCTTCAGTACACACACACACACACACACACACACGCGTGCACTATGAGAAGAAAGCATTTGCCTTTTCTCGTTTAATTTCAGCATTTTTTTTTTTTTTGTATTCGTCATCGTTGTAACTGGCACTGCTGCTCCTGGCTGAAGGCAGAACGCGTGCCGCCAAAAGGGATTGAAGTGAGTCCTTTGTTTCTTCTTCTCTCTCCCTCGCCCGCCCGCCTGCGTGTGTGTGTGTGTGTGTGTGTGTGTGTGTGTGTGTTAGTAAATGATTGTTGTTGCCTGCCTTGAATTTAAACAAATGCGGAATTGTTGTCACTTTTTATTCAAAGGTTCACTCATTCATCTTCATGCCATTCCAGTTATTTACATTTTTTTTTTCTCTTTTCATTTTTGTTTTAAGGCATTTGACTGCCTGCGATATTGTGTGGCAGCCATTTTACTTCATGCACCTTCTAAATGGCACATTGTTTGTTTATATACCATTATTAATGCATTTATAATATTGTTTGTACGTTCCTCTTTTTTTTTATGGTGTTATTTTCATCACTTTTAATGGCCCACAGGCAGTGCGTATCTTTTTTTTTATTATTGCGTGTTTTGTTACCTTGAACGAGGGTAGGTTGGTGTTGCCAAAAAACAATAAATAAATAAAATGTCATCAGCATTAATAATTAGCAGAATGAAGAGAGTCCCATTCCCCACAACATGATCTTTCACACTTAACTTTAATTAAGTGTTTAAAAATCGAATAGCTTTGACACACATTAAAACAAACACATTTTAATTTTATAGTTATTTTTATTTGTAGTATATTTGTTGTATTTTACATAGATTTGGTTTGTCGCACTTTCATTGTTGACTGTTGTTGTTTGTTTTTTTTTTTTGTGTCAATCCACATTGCGCATATATATATATATATATTCAAGTTCATAATACATTTACTTTTGTTAGGTAAAAGTGGATTCCGTTTAAAGTTTATTAAATATGTATATATATAAATAATTTATTTACTTTGCTGTTGCTTTCATTTATTATGCTCGTTTAATGCTCACTGAACTTAATACTAAACATTTATAGATAATTCAGTATCGACAATTGGTTTAAATATATATATATATATTCGAATACGGTCTAAGTTTTCCTCAACATAACTATTTATATTGTTGGGCTTAATAGTTGCATTTTTGCATTTTTTGTGTATTATCCCAAATATTTTGCAATAATATACACTCAGTATATATACATATAAATATATATATATATATATATGTTTGTGTAATTTCCATACGAAATGAAAATATTTTCGACTTATACAATTATCGTTTTAGATTTTCAATTATTTGCAGTAGTTCCACATTCATGCTTTCAATTGCAAACATTTATGTAAATATTTATTTGGGCTAATGAAAAATCATAAACAGAGAGAAAACTGCATCCCATTTGCAGTTTTTTTTTTTTTTTTTTTGCCGTATTGTGCTAATTTCAGCAAAGATTAAATCAATTGAATCAAAAAATCATATTCTGCCAAATATTGACAGCCATAAATTTATTGTTTCAGAAAACATCGATTTATTTTTGTATTTTTGTTTTTATCTTTTACTTATGCGCATATTGATTTCAGCAAATTTTTTTGTTTTAGTGTAATTTTAATGGAAGTTCTTTGGGAACAGATTTTTTGTTTGATATTACAGATTTTTTTTTTTTTTTTTTTTTTTTTGGCAAGTTTTATATATGATTGAATCCGAGCGGGCCAAATACGTATTTGATTAATACTTTAATATTAAAAAAAAACTAAGGTACCAATTTGTTTAACCATCAAAAATCATAATCAACTAAAAGTCACATTCACATTTAACTTGGCTAATTTTATTCAAGAAATTCAAGCACAATTGTCATATTCCAAATCGTATAAGCAATGCGTATTTTTTTTCGTAAAAAATCCATTAAATTTGTATCCGATTCGCAATATACTTGATTTAGTTAATCGCCTTAAGTTAAATTGAACAATGGCACTTTTCAAGATATTCAAGATTCCAGTATTCCTAATTACCCTTGGGATAAAATCGTGTTCCTGATATCGATTTTATGTGTCTGTTGAGTGTGTAAGATAGTCGTAGCAAGTGTTTTTTTTTTTCTTCTTTAAATTAAATGTTTTTTTTTGGCATTGTTATTGTTGTTGTACTCTATGCGAAAGATTGAAATTCAGTTGATATTTGAATAATTTTTGCTATTAATTTAAATTTGAACTATTTTGTTGAGGACATACGTAATCAAATTGGCTAATAATACTCTACATTTACCATTTATTTATTTTGGCTTTCAATTTTTTTTAATAATCCTACAAAGTTTAACAAATGTTTTTAGCTTTGTATATATGTATATATATATATATATATGTATATATATATATATATATATGTAAGTACTGAGTTCATTTTATATACTTGTTTAAGAAGTGACCCGTATTTAAATAGTTCTTTTGTAGTTGTATTGTTAAGTTAGCTGATTAATTCTTATAGTTTGACTAGACCTGGCTCTACTTATATAATTCTAAATATTGTATTTGTTTTGTTTTTTTTTTTTTTTGTCAATTTATTTCTAGATTTGTTCAAATTACTTGTGTTTCCATATGCATTCAATACTCTCTTTTCTTTGTGCAAACAAATTTGCCCACATTGAATTTAAAATTGTTTCAATTATGTGTAAATTTTCGTATTGCCTGGTTTCTAATCCGATTGGGCTTAATACAATATTGTAAATTAACTTGGCTAAATAAAAGCAGGTAATTGGTAAACATTTTTTTTTTATTGTGATTTCGCTTGTGGGGATTGTTTGTTTGTTTTAAATTGTACGTTTCAAATGTTCCCATTGGAATATAAAGGTGGGCTTAAATCATGTTAGATTAAATGTGCATATTCAATTATTTTCAATTCCCCTCCCCCATCCCCCCCTCCACCCCGTACCAATTTCGAAATCTATATTTGCCACTTTGCACTTCAACTTTGGTAATCCTTTAATATTTCTTCTGTCTGTACTTATCTGATTAATGTGTCAAACCACAAGACTCCTGGTACACTCAGAAAAACATATAAATAAATGTCCTTTTACTTTTATTAATTTTCATCAAAGTAAAAACGTCTGTGCCGCCAAAAAAAAAGTATTTTAGTTATTCAGAACTTTCAACATTTTGGAAACATTTCAACAAACTAGAAATGCAACTCTGAAATTTTTGAAAATATTTTTTTAGATCTGTACTTTTTTGAAAATTAATTTTGGAACTTACAACTTTTTGATCTAAAATAATTTATTAATATCAAAATGTTAAACCTGGTGTTCTCAGTGTACTTGGCGACTAACAAAGTTCAAGGTCATATTTTTTTTTCTGAGTGTACAAGCGACAAACTACATGTGGACTATTTGCTTGGCATTTCTCTTGCGTTAAACAGCTTGTGGAAGAGGAAGAAGAGTTCTAAACTGGTAAACTATGATATATATTTTTTTAACAGTGTATCACAAACATAAGGAGAGCCAAGGGAAAGCCGGGAATTATTCGCTGTTTTAGTCCCGAATGAAAACGAATTCATTGTAGTGATTCCAGCGATTCTCCTCCGTATCCACGCCGGGCTTGGGCTCGGCCGCCGAACCGGCTGTGCCGGAACCGCAGCTGCCCGCCATGCGATAACCGTGATCGTGCAGATTATCAAAGGCCTGCTCGATGAAGCAATGCTTGAGAAAGAAACGCGATGTATACCGATCCGGGCCGCCATGATCGGGATCTCGCGACTCATTCAGCGTATCCATAAACACCTCACGGCACTGCGCGACACGTCCACAGACCAAAATGCGCGACAATTTGCGGAACTTGACATCGGCCAGGCCATCCTTGCCAAACTGAAAGCTGCCCCGATAACCAATCGTGATGCAGCCCGGTGGCCGGGCATCTCTATCCCCCCGTATATACTCCAGCATCGCTGTCAATTTAAAGTGTTCCGCCTCGCGTTGCAGCCGCTGGCGTTCGCGGAAACCCTCCGGCAGATGCAGTGCCTTGTCGCGCAGAAAGTCCAATATGTAGCGGAAAAGGACACCATCACGGTCCACAAAATAGCGGCCCTTGCTGTCCTTGGCCAGCGAATCGCGACCCTCCGAACCAGCAAATAGCTCATAAAGCAATGTTCCCTTATCCTGCAGCAATGTTGTCAACGTTGTCGTATAATGGACACCGCCAACATTTAGTTCCACAATTTCGGGCATATCGTTCAGATGTTGTTGTTGTTGTTGCTGTTGTTATTGTTTGGTTTGTTGTTGTTGTTGTTTACTCCACTGGTTAGTGCAGCTGATACAGTCTGTTTGTTGTTTGCTTGTGGCACATATGAGTAGCACTTTCGTATGCCTTGCGGTATCTACACTCACAGGACTTGCTTTTCACACAGAGATTCGTATCCTGCTGCTGCTGCTGCTCCTGTTGTTGTTGTTGTTGTTGTTGTTGTTGTATGCCTTATGCGTCGCGTTGTTATCTACCTTGAATTGCGAACGACCGTTTTATGTTTTTTTTTTATTATATATTTTTATTGTATTTATTTATTTATTTATTTGTGTTTGTTTTGTCCGCTTCGCCCGTCCGCACTCGCTGAGCTCTCGTGTCGAACTGGCCTCAGCAGCTGCCTGATTGTGGCACATAAAAGTTCGCTCGATTTGTGTCCCCTCCAAATGTGTGTGTATTCATTGTAGAAACTTTCAAGAGAAACAGCGCAGTTTGAGAGTGAGAATTAGACCGAGAGGGAGAGAGAGAGTGAGAGAGAGTGAGAGAGAGAGAGAGAGAGAGAGAGAGAGAGAGAGAGAGAGCAGGCGCGAGAGTTGCGCACACGTTGCATTTGTTTTGTTATTGAATATTATTTTGTTTAACAAGTGGTTAAATTGTTCCATGTACTTAAATATATATATACATATATATATATATATATATATTTTTGGGCATGGGCATCTGAGTGGAATATAACCTTGACTGAATGATGTGCACATATCTATGTGTGTGTGTCTGTGAGTGTGTGTGTGTGTGTGTGTGTCCATGGATGATTAATGAGTGTACTTCAATGTCAGCCTAGAGTGTATGCTCTAAAAACAGTTAGTGTTGCAATCTACATGCAACACTCATACGCTCCGTGCAGCAAGTGGAACCAGTTGAAATTATAACTTTATTCCAAAAAAAAATATCAATAAAAAAATTGCATTATTTCCGGTATAAATCTTATGGCTTATTGTAAGCTGCATTTGATGGCTTATTCGATGACACAGACACTTGTTATTTTTGTGTAACTGGCGCTGACAATTTAACACCTTGCCACTGACATTTGCCCATTTTCCCCATTTTACCCATTTGCCCATTTTTGGACATATTTGGACATTTTGGCCATGACTGTGTGGGCAGCAAACGTGCCTCGCACGACCAAACGCAACTGGTTGGCACAGCCACAGCAACCATTCCATTTTGCTGCTGTACTTTTTTGGCTGGCTGCCAATTGGACAGACGATATATGTTGGCAGCGTTGTCTGCCCGCCTGCCTGCCTGGCTGCTTGCCTGCCTGGACTTTCACGTGGCACGCTCACCTGTGGCACAGGCGCAACGTTGACTCTGTGTGTGTTAACAATTCATTTGCCTGTTGACAGACACACTGAGCATTGCCTTTGCGTCTCAACTCGACGCGACGCGACTCGACTCGAGTCGACACAACGAGCATCAGTTCGAGGGCACACCGTGACGCAAGGTGGCACAATATTAGCCCCATCTGGGCAGCATAAAAATCGGCAATGAACAGCAAAAACAAACAAAAACAAAACTTAACAAAAACTAAACTAACCAAAACTAAAACTAAAAAAACACCACAAAAATCATCAGCAGCAACACGGCTGCTGCTGCTGTTGCTCCCCTTCTGACGTAATAACTTTGTTTGTAAATTTAACTTTACACACACACACACATACAGACACACACATGCACACATGCACATTCACACACGCCTGCACACACGCCTGCACACACTTCTAATTGAAGTGAAAACTTTCTGTTGGCAAAATTCGGGAAAACAGTGTTTTTTCGCTGTGGAACCAGCTGAGGTCGCCTCTTTTTTTTGTTTTTTGTTTTTTTTTTTTTAGTATTCTGTTGCAGAAGGAAGTCAACCGAAAAACTCCTTTTCTTTGGTTTTTTTCACTTCTTTGCCTCTTTGCTGTCTCGCTTCATTTACGTTCCATCTCAGCTCCTCCTGCTGCTGTTGCTACTGCTGCTGGTTGCGGTAGATTCTACAAGCTGCCACCTGTTTTTTTTTTTTGGTGGGCACGTCGCGATGTCGCCTATACGACGCCTGTTAGGCCCAGTGACCTCCATCTGCTCCGCTGTGCCGGCACAGCTAAGAGCTCAGCTGGTGCGAGGTTACATCATAATCAAACCTTACAAGACACCTTATAAATTTTCCAGACTTAAAATCATTTTCGATTCACTTATTACTAATCCAAAATGTTGCTTATAATTAAGTGATATTTATTAAAAATATATAAATTTTTAGATAATTTCAACCAGATTAATTCAATTGAAATTGAACACAAAACAAAATTTTTAGTTGTGCACAATTATTAATTGTTTAATTGATGATAAAAGCCTCCTCTTTGTACCGACTGAAAACATGTTTAACATTTTTTTTCCACCAAATTTATTTTCCAGATTTCACATATTTTTAACTTGCATAAATTACACTTTAATTTTTTTAAGCATGTTTATTTCAATGAAATAGCAAATTAAGTTAATTCACTACAACTATTTGAAAATATTTTGCGAAATATTTACTGAAAAAAAACTTTGCATGGCAAAAGTTTTATTTGCAAAATAACGGTACAAATTTAATTAAGGATAAAATATAATAAAACATTTTCAACTATATTGCGATATATTTACACTGAAAACGAATGTTTTCTCCACCTTTTATAGACTACGAAACTTACTGTAAACTCTTTCTATCAATTTCTACACTTTAATAAATTATAGTTAAAAACTTAAACTTTAAACTTTATTTAAGGCAATTCAACAATTTAAAAAGTTTTCAGGCAAATAGCTTGGCAAATGATTTATTTGGCCTAGATTTAGGGGATAAATTGCATTTTATTCTGCGCACCCCTTTTTGGCTACGCCCCTGCAGCCATGCAGCCCAGTCAAGTTTCGTGCGGTTTTTGGGAACACATTAAGCAGGCAGCAACAATTTACGCGCCATTACACAGCACGTGTTTTGAGTACGCAGTCGAAAGTGGGACAGAGACAGACAGAGAGAGGGAGTGAGAGGAAGAGAGAGGGAGTGAGGCATAGACAGTACAAGAAAAGTGTTGGTTGGGAATGGGAGAAGAGTACATAAGTACTTTTACTTGCTGGCTAGTTGGAGTGCGGTTCTCTTATGCTCCAACGGCTGCGGCTTATGCTTCACTCCCACCACCCTCTCTCTCTCCCACCCACTTCACACCCATCACACCCTCCCAACCTCCCATCCTCCTTTTCCATACATAGAACGCAATCGTTGCGCAAACGTCCCCCAAGCTGGATGCCTCTTGGCTGCCTGAAAATTGATTTTGTTTGTCCATAGGTGTGTGTGTGTGTGTGTGTGTGTGTGTGTGTGTACTTCTGTCATGTAACATTTTGTTGCGATAACACGCCAAATTGTCAAAAAGTAGCTCGTGTGCTACTTATTTAATATATTGTTTACCTTTGAGCATTGTTGTCTTTAGCTGCCAATCCGACCGGATGGGTATAAGGATGGCTAATCATATTTCCGCCCAGATACCCATCAAGAGTAAACACTTGTCTTTTTAGCTACTTCTTCCCCCACATAACTTGTATTTTTTTTTTGCAGATTGCACTTCAATCTTTACTTATTTACTTTTATTTTATGTGTTTGCTTGGCATATTTGAGCATTGCCGAGAACTGCCATTTAGAACTAGTTTTGCACACTCAAATGTAAGCATGCATATTTGTGCATATAGAAAATGCTTACTTTAATAATGAGAGCACACTTTCGGTGTTTCATATCCGATTTTGTTTAAATATGCAGTTGATCAATGCTTATTGTAAATTAAAACGACCTGCTTTAAAAAGTGTTTCTTTTATTGTTATCGCAAATCGATTTAAATATCGATATTCGCAAGATTGAGGCAGTCATTCCATAATATTTCGATAATCTAAATAAATAAATATGTACTTTCTGAGAATGAAGATGCTTCCATTTTTCATTTCGCATATATTTTCACAAAATTATTATACACCTTTTACCCATTTTGAATGGGTTCAATAAAGAAATAAGAAAATCCTACTACAATCTATTTATTTGTAGAAGATCTGAAAATGTTCCTACTGTTTTACCGATTCAACATTATCCATACAATAAATCTACACAATTTCCATACTTTAAAATTTAAGTTTTTTCACTCTCAAAAACGATATAAGTATATTCATTTATAATGTCAATATAAAATATACAAAAAAAAAAAAAAAAAATATATATATATATATATATGAATCCCAAAATTGTATTATATATAAGTATATACATTCGTATTTATCTAAAATTTGTATTAAATTTAATTTAGTTTCAAAAGTTCAAGGTTTAAGTGCACTTCTAAAACTTTGGCTCATCTGGCATTGCTGACCATGAATAATTAAATAAATCCTTGCTTTTGTTATTCAATATTCGGAGAAGGCGAATTTTGTGTGTCAGTCACATCAAATGCAAATTCGCAAATATCTGGCCACTGATTGGCAGCAAATCGATACCAAAAATAACATTCCCAAGGTTTACTAGTGTCAATCAGAACTTTGCTGCAACTGCAACTTGGGAATTTGGAAATTTGATTTTGTGCTGCGATTTTGGTCCAATGCCAATGCAAATTTCAAGCAGCACTTGTCAACAATGCCAAGACAAGCAAATCAACAAACACAATACATATATATATATAAATATATATATTAATATATATATAAATATATATATATATATATATAAATATATATTTATATATGCATAGGTAAATTTTGAAACATTCGTACAAAGCACACACACATACACACACACCCAATCACACTCATGCTCACCAGTGTTGTGTAACAAATAAATTCTGTAAGTTTTAAAAAAAAATTAAATTTTCTTTTTAACGGTAAGTAATTGTTTAAGTGGAAAAAGATAAAAAAAAGCCGCCTAACGAGACACCCAAACCCAGTTTTCTAACCAGACAAAAATGATGTTTAACCTAATTAATATAATAAAAACAAAAAAGAAACAGAAGAAAATTATGCTGTATTATATTAAGAACTAAAACATCAGTTCCACTTACTATACTACTATAATATGTTAAAGAAAAAATACTTAAAAATACTATTTATATACCAGATATGAAAAGAATATAATATAATAATAATTTAATAAAAGATATAATTTGTAACTTTGCATAAAATAGATGAAGCCATTTGACTTTTTTTTTGGCAGCTATGCAAAGTATTTCAATTGAAGTATTGTACTTAATAATTTATTATATATTTTTTCTGAATAAATATTAAAGATCTTAATTCGACTTTTACATTGATATGTAAGGCATTAATATTATTTGAATATGGTTAGTGGAGCTGTTTTGACGCGAAACAGAGTTTCATCAGATTTTTGAATTTTTTGCATCAAACATGTTGCATTGAACGACGGTATTCTTCAAGCAGCGACGGAATTCTTCTCATCATCCAACTGTTCCTTGAGCAGTTCAATCCATTTATCCGGTATGGCCATGCCCAGACGATAGTCGAAGCCGCCCTCAGTAACAGGACGACATAATGTGGGCATGCCCAAAACATCCTATGAAAAATGAAGACTTTTAATACATATATACACAATATAACCCACCTTTGCTATGGTTATAATATCCGGATCCAGTTTGTGCAGCATGCTGTTGGCCAAGCCCAGATAATTTGGGGCATCCGTAACGACGTTGAGGCCAAAATATTCATTGTAATCGCCGCTGTATTCACCTTCAATCCACATCCATACAGCATGGAAGTGATGCCATCAAAACGATAGCCATAGAAATTGTACTCCTCATCCCACAAGCGCAGATTGGAGAGGAGAAAGCGCAGCACTTCGTGCTCCATATAATTAAACAGGCGACTGTCCCACAGGGAATACCCAACCCGAGCGCCATCGTGGAAGAAACCACTGTTGGTGCCATCGAACTGATTGAGACCATCCTGCATGCGAATGTACCACATCCAGCAGCACAAGAGGCCCTGGACATGGATCACATCAATCATGCGCTTCAGCTGCTCAGGATTGCCATAGCGACTGGAGGCGGCAAAGAAACTGGTCACCTTGGATAGCCAAAGTTGACTTAGTAGCCATGCTCCTCGATCGTCATCACCTGGATGCAGTTGTAGCCCTGTCGCTCCTGAGGCTCCTGCAAAGCAATTCCCACATGGCACTCGTAAATCCCCAAGGATTTGGACTTTGTTAGACGCAAATGCTGGTATTGATATCGCTTCGAGGCGGGTGGCTGCCATACGTACTGCTTGTAGTTGACGCCGTAATTGGCACAAGCTATCCATCAATTAACCAGATTGATTCCGTGAGATGTCCTTTATTGCTTTTGTATAAATTGAAGAGGCAACAACTAAATTGGAAATATTCCTTTTTGTTTTTCTTTTGGGTGTGTCTGTTTGGATGGATACATGTGGTGAATGGGTGGGAAGGGGGAAGGGAGGGTGGGTTGGGTGTGTTGAGAGTGCATGGGCTCACTTGCCTGTGTATCCTCAAGATACTCGTATTCTGTATTCTGACTGCCAGCACGCGCCGCTGCGCACGCGAGGAATGCAAATTTGCGTCTGGCTGTTGGGCAATTTAACACCATCCCAGCATATGCCTGTGTGTGTGTATATGTGTGGGTGTGTGTCTATATGTGTGGGTGTGTGTGTATATGTGTGGGTGTGTGTGTATATGTGTGGGTGTGTGTTTGTATATGTGGCGTGAAGGAGCCGCAGGGAAGAACGCGCATGGCAATAGATTTAATGGCACTGCATGAAGACTGTTTGCTGGCATGTAAATAAAAAGTGCATTAGTATGCAGCGAATGGCAACAAACAAAATGTGTGTGTGCGAGTGTGTGTGCGTATGTGTGTGTGTGTGTAGAGGCATGCCTGCATTAGTATTTTTTTTTTATAAAAAAAAAAGCTAGAGTGCTTTAGATGAAAAGAGACAGACCCACACAGTTATCGCAGAAGCTGATTTTTTATTGCATTCAGCAACAGTTTGGCTCAGAGCCCATTCACTCCCCAACCTTGCAACACCCCCCCGCCACCCCACCCACTTTGCTCGTTTATGTGTTGCATGTTGCAATTTTGTGCGAAGGACATTCCCGAAAGTACTTGTATATAGTTCGTGTTTGAGTGTGTGCGTGTGTGTGTGTGGATGTGTGTGTGTGTGTGTGTGTGTATGTGTGTGTGTTTTCTTTTGTGCTTCAAATGGCTATAAATAGACGCATTCGTTATAAAAAATAAGATATTCTTTCTCCTTCCTCTATACAAAATTTAAGTGGATTATTCAAAGCTGACAAAGTTAATGCTTTTGGATCTTGAGCCTGACCCAGCAGCAATAACAAATCGTCCTACTCAAAAAAATGTTTTTGGTAAGAAGTTGAAGTTTGTCTAAAATGAGTAATTTCACGCTTAACGGTTTTAGGCGAAACATGTCAAATTACAATTTTATTTTTTTATTTTGGATCTGAAAATTAATGTATATTTGGGTACATCAATTGTTGCATAAAATAGAAGAAATTTGTACATAAAATCTTATTTCTAATTTGAGCTTCAATTTTTGTGTTTAATATTTAAAATATTTATGAAATTTATTTCTTTAACTATGAAGTAAACAAGTTATTGATTTCGAGATATATTGCAGAATGCAATTTTATTTTGATAAATTTTATATGTTTTAAGCTATATTATAAACGCCGTAGTTGAGTGAAAGATATTATACTTTACATAAATTACATATTATTAGAAGTTTAAAGTTTAATTTTATGATAATTATAAATTTTTACAATTGCTAAAATTGAGCTATAATCTACTCTATATATAGTTAAGAGAAGTCGTCTAGGAGATCGCCTGAGCCTAAGTTTTATTATCATTATGTTCTTAGTTATAAACAGTCAGAAATGTGTAGATCGACTCAGTTATGAAATGCTCATAATGTTAATTTCCTTATGGGATCAGACATGGTTATATTTTTTTTTTTTACTCAATTATATTTTTTTTTACTCAATTTTTGTAAGTTTTGTGTATTAAAATATATAATTTAAGTTAATAAACAACGAAAACCCCAAAATTGCGATCAGTAAATTTAAAAACTGTGCTAATCGCAATATTTCAAATCATTGCAGTTTTACGTCGAGATCTTTGCGGCGAATTCGCCAGTTGCTGCAATTCGAATTTGCCTTAATTCTGCTACTTTGGCATGCTGCGATTCGATAATCGCCGCAAATAGTCATTGCAGACGCAGACTCAGGCGAAGCACACACAAAAAAAATAATAAAATTAATTTACTACAGCAATTAAAATTAGTGAAACAGAAATTTTGCTAATTCAATAGCAATAATTGTTGAGTATATTTGTATTTAAAGGTAATTAAAGAATTAATTTGCAATTGCATTTTACGCTGCAGTCGAAATCAGCAAACGGATGCCACACAAATTCTCGATGGATGAGGATGGGCGGCGGGGCGTGGCCCGTTGGGTAATTTTGTTAATTTGCTTGTGCGCATTCACAAATCTGTTGGAAATCTGTCGAGCCGAGCGAACCAATGTGGGTGAGTTCCAACAATGCGAATATATTGTTCCATGACAAAACTGTTATGCAATGCAAAAATTGTATGCAAATATTGCTGTTATTTGGATCTGTCAATGTATTCTCGGATGAGTGCCACTAAATGTGTGTGTGCGTGTGTGTGTGTGTGTGTGTGTGTGTGTATGTACTTGTATGCCCCAAACGAAACATATGGCACTAAAAGCATCATCAGTGAGCATTCTGTCTGAGAGTGCGGCGAATTGGCCGCATTTGTTTTTTTTTTAGCCATGTGGCAAGCAGAATTCGTAAACAGAATTTGCATAGCAAAACAGAAAACAGACTGTAAAAACTATGAATAGCTGTTATTTGCAGCTCGTCGGTGTGTGTGTATGTGTGTGTGCATATGCTTAAATTATTTTTTATCTCGCTTTTTTTTTTTTTTGTTTATCTCAGGCCTTATGTATGAGAACACTTATCCGGATCTCGAGAAAATCTTCCACTTGGCCATTGCCAAGGCAAATGAGGAGAACGAGGAGCTCAAGCTGCATGGCGTTGCCGTTGCCATTGAGCCAAACAATGCCTTCGAGGCGTCCAAAAAGCTGTGCAAGATGCTACGGGTAGGTCTGGACATATCTTCCACATATGTCTGAGAATCGACAAAATTTATCTACAGCTAAATGCTTAATCTTTATTTTACAATCAAGAAAACATTTTTAAAGTTTTCGTTTACTATTTTTTTATTTTTCTTAAAAATTTTTTTAATAATATTTATAATGTAAAAAATTTAATAACAACAAAAATTTGACTCAGAATATGAAAAAAATTTCGTATAACTAAATGTAGATTTGAAAATTGGAAACTTATTCTTATTAATTTAAACTAAAAAAATATATCAAATTTTTCTTTACAATTTTTACTACATTTTTTAAAACTCATAAAAGTCAAATTACAACATTAATTTGCCTGCTTTTTACAAAATAAATTTTTTATAATCTTAAGTCGATTATAAAAATTTTATTTAAAGCAGTATTTCAACACACAATTAAATTTTATGAAAATTCAGATAACTACAAAAAATAAAATATATTATTTAAAATATTTTCTAGTCATAAAAGCTGTAATTTTATTTTCAAGCAAAATTTGGTGGCTGTATTTGGACCAAGCACAAATCTTCCGGCTCGTCACGCATTGAGCATTTGCGATGCCAAGGAGCTGCCCTTTATGGACACACGTTGGGACTTTGGTGCACAATTGCCGACAATTAATCTGCATCCGCATCCTGTGCAATTGGGCATGGCGCTCAAGGATCTGGTGACGGCGCTAGGCTGGGAGAGTTTCACCATCATTTACGAATCCGGCGAATATCTGGTCACAGTCAATGAGCTGCTGCAGATGTATGGAACGGCTGGACCGCCGATAACTTTGAGACGCTATGATTTGGATCTCAACGGCAATTATCGCAATGTCCTGCGACGCATACGGAATGCAGAGGATGATTCATTTGTCGTTGTGGGCTCAATGGAGACGCTGCCGGAGTTCTTTAAGCAGGCACAGCAGGTGGGTTTGCTGACCAGCGACTATCGCTACATCATTGGGAATCTTGATTGGCACACCATGGACCTGGAGCCCTACCAGCACGCGGACTCTAACATAACGGGAATGCGCATCGTTTCGCCTGAGCAGGAGCAGGTTGTGGAGGTGGCCAAGGCGTTGTACGAGAGCGAGGAACCCTTTCAGAACGGTAAATCACCATAATCTTCGTTTTATTGCCCATTTCAATAACGCGTAAATCGTGCCAGTCCCTTGCTGGGCAATTTATGCAAAGCCACACTGAAAAAAATTATACATCAAAATAACCAAAAGATTCTAATAGCCCAAAATAAATAAATTGGCATTTTTAATAGGTTTTTCCACAAATATGCTAAAGATCTTCATTTTATTTAAACTTAAAAAGAATCAATTATTTTTTTTTTAATCTTAATTATCATTTTCATCATTAACTTTAAACATTTGAAAAGTGTAGAAAGTACAATATTTAAATTATTAGATAATGTTTCAAAATTAACCCAAACAATTGTTTTAAAAAAAAATTAGTCCTCAATAATCACTTTGATTCACTTTAAGTTTTTGGAAATTAGAAATCGTTTAGAAAGTTGAAATCGTAGAGATTTTAATATCTTATTAGCAACAGTTTTATGATGAAAGCAATATATTTTTTTATTATCATTTTCATCACTAACTTTAAACACGTGAGAATTTTTTTTTTTTAGAAAGTAAAATATTATAATATTTATACTATAAGATGTAGTTTCAAAATTAACCCAAACAATTGTTTTTATATAATAAGTCCTCAATTAGAAATTTTTTTCAGGCAATACTTTTATTTAGGAAATACTTTAATTTGTATACAGATTTTTATATTTTATTAGCAACAATTTCAAAATGAAAGCAATTTTATTTTGTTTGCTAGAGATTCAAATTTATTAGGTCATATTTTTTTCAGAGTGCCGCATAAGCACATATAAATAATTGAATCTGCAGGAAAAATGATAAATGTTAATTTATCCCTTATGGCCTTTAACCCGCAAACCCACCGTGACCCGTGACCCGTGTTCCGTGTCCACATTGCAGTGTCGTGTCCTCTGACCAACAGCATGGCCCTAATCTATGATGGCATCCAGCTGCTGGCCGAGACCTACAAACATGTTAACTTTCGACCCATGCCCCTCAGCTGCGGGGACGACAGCTCCTGGGATAAAGGATACACGCTCGTCAACTACATGAAGTCGGTGAGTGATGCGAGATAAATGGCAAGAATACGTTTCCTAAAACATATATACACATATATATATATATATATGTATATATATATATATAGTTGACGCTCAACGGACTCACGGGCCCCATTCACTTTGACTATGAGGGATTACGCACGGATTTCGAACTGGAGGTCATCGAGCTGGGCGTTTCGGGCATGCAGCAAATTGGCCAGTGGAGCACCGAGGGTGGCTTCGAAATGAATCGTCCAGCTGCGGCGCACACCATCGAACCCGACATGCGCTCCCTGATGAACAAGAGCTTTGTGGTTGTCACAGCCATCGTAAATATATACAAAATAGTTGATACATCAAATATTTTTGGGGTTTTTTTTTGTCATCAATTCATGATTCTTAATTTGTGTGTGATTGTAGAGCGAACCGTATGGCATGCTGAAGGAGACATCGGAGAAGCTGGAAGGTAATGCTCAGTTCGAAGGATTTGGCATTGAGCTGATTGATGAGCTGGCCAAGAAGCTGGGATTTAGTTACACATTTTATCTGCAACCGGACAATAAATATGGTGGCCTCGATCCCAAAACTGGCGAATGGAATGGCATGCTACGCGAAATAATTGACAATGTAAGTGCCTCAAAATCTGTCAGAGGATGGTGTGTGTGTGTGTGTGGGGGGGGGGGGGGGAATATGACCACATGTACTTATCCAATCGATTTTGCCCCACGGTCATTTATATCAATGAGCTGCCGCTTAAATCCCTCGTGCAAAAACAGTGAACATCAATGAACATTACCATTAACATAATTGTGCCATAACCACAACACCCACCATCTACTAATAGTAACCACACTGGATCGTAATTGTGGCTTTCTACACTTGCGCAAAAATATTTGTGAAATTGGTCAAAACCAATCAAAATCTATTTTAACCAAATTAGAAATGAAAGTGCAGATTGAATTATGGGTTGGGTGTGACTGTCACTGTATGTGTGTATCTGTGTGTGTGTGTGTGTGTGTATGTGTGTGTGTGTGTGTGTGTGTGACTCTGTCTGTCACTGTATGTGTGTGTGTGACTCTGTGTGTGTGTGTGTGTGTGTGTGTGTGACTCTGTATGTGTGTGTGTGAGTTCAAGGCCCTGACAATTTATGTTAGCCATTGACTGCTGTTCTTTCATTTTACTGTAATTGAAAAAATGTCAAAATTTCAATTTGTGAATATAAAATGAAATCTGTTTTTGGATCTGAATCTGAATCATTTATCTTAATAGCTGTCAAAGTCAGGATTGATTATTATGTGCACAAAGTAATATATTCATTCGTTTATCCAACTAACCATAATCCTTCAAAAAAAATGAATATATGAATAATTTATGAATTTCCACCAATATTTGCATTATTTGACTACGCATTGCAAATTTGCCTTTGACTAAGCAAATAATTCAATTGAGAACGGGAAATGATAATTGCTAATTAAATATTTAAACCTTTTATTATTATTACTATTATTATTATTAATTAGCGAGCTGACATGGGAATTACCGATTTGACCATGACATCGGAGCGTGAGAGTGGCGTCGATTTCACCATTCCATTTATGAATCTGGGTGAGTAGAGGCAATCTCCAAACTCCAAACTCCTCCACATTTGCATATGCTTTAAATATATATATATATTCTTTTCCGTAATCCCATTGCAGGCATAGCAATTTTGTTTCGCAAACCAATGAAGGAGCCACCCAAATTGTTCTCATTCATGTCGCCGTTCTCTGGCGAGGTGTGGCTCTGGCTGGGATTGGCTTATATGGGTGTGTCCATTAGCATGTTTATACTGGGACGACTCTCGCCCGCTGAGTGGGATAATCCATATCCGTGCATCGAGGAGCCCACCGAATTGGAGAACCAATTTAGTTTCGCCAACTGCCTTTGGTTTTCAATTGGTGCCCTGCTCCAGCAGGGCTCTGAGCTGGCTCCCAAGTGTGTTCCATTTGATGGTTTCATTTGAGATTTGATGTGACAAAACTTTTTTTTACCTATTTGCAGAGCATTTTCAACGCGCGCTGTCGCCTCATCCTGGTGGTTCTTTACGCTCATCTTAGTATCCTCGTACACCGCCAATCTGGCGGCATTTCTCACAGTCGAGTCTCTCGTAACGCCCATCGAGGATGCCGACGACTTGTCCGAGAATAAGGGCGGTGTCAACTATGGCGCTAAAAATGGTGGCAGCACTTTTACATTTTTCAAGGTAAGTCAATTGCTACTCTCAGAGAAATATATATGAATATAGCAACTTTGAATTAACAAAATACAATTTCAAAGTTCAATTTTATTTTTACATATTTATTTTTCCTTTTGAGCAGCTTGTCTCTGTGCATCCTTTAGGGATTGCCAAATTAAAGTTGGTTTGTTGCTGCTGACTGAGCTCCTGCTGCCCAGTGGTGATCTGCTCGCAGAAGCAAGTGTTTCACTTTGCTGCCATGGCAAGGATCCGGTTCTGTTCCGACGCCACTCGGGTTCAGTTGGGAGCAATGTAGGAAAGCGAATATCCCAATTTGAGGTGAAGTCACCGACACAAATTATCCAATGTGTGACTACCAAATGGATTGCGATCTTAGCATGAAGATCAATCCATTGTCTGCCATCACCTAAGTTCGGTTTTGTTGTTCTCGAACATGGAACATATCCATATACACAGTTCCATAAAGTTCCTTTATGGGCGGAGTGATAGTAGTGCAATCCCTGGACAAATTTTTACATTAGAAAAAATAAAAATAAAAATTTTAAGAAATATTTTTCTTAAAACAAAAAACTGAATTTGAAAAACAAAATTGATGAGTGAAGAATGATTATGGATGATGATTTCTCTTTAAGGATGCCAAATATCCGACGTACCAGAAGATGTACGAGTTCATGAAGGATAATCCCCAATATATGACGGACTCGAATCAGGAAGGTGTCGATCGCGTTGAGAACACCAACTATGCATTCCTCATGGAGTCCACGACAATTGAGTATATTACCGAAAGGCGTTGCACACTGACCCAGGTGGGAGCACTCCTGGACGAGAAGGGCTACGGCATAGCTATGCGAAAGAGTAAGAAATTTCATCCATTGATTGCATCGATTGTTAAATATGATTTTAGATTGGCCATATCGGAATGTGTTGAGTCAGGCAATACTGGAGCTGCAGGAGCAGGGTGTGCTGACCAAAATGAAGACCAAATGGTGGAAGGAGAAGCGTGGTGGCGGCGCCTGCTCGGTAAGTAGGCACACATAACCCAAAAAGGACATTTGCCTCTCCCCATGGATATGTGAATGTTACTGTGACGTTGTCTGTGTGTATGTGTATGTGTGTGTTTTTGTGTGTGTATGTGTGTGTGCGCAGGATGCAGGCGATGATGCCGGCGCTGTGGCGCTCGAGATAAGCAATTTGGGCGGCGTCTTTTTGGTGATGGTTGTCGGCGCCGTCTTTGGCGTCTTCGTGTCCCTCCTCGAGATGTTGCTGGGCGTCAAGGAGCGCAGCAGTGAAAACCAGGTACAAAACAATCCAAATACCTATTTTTCGCGTTTGCTTTTGATTTTGTATTTAGCGACTGTATTTGGCCTGTATTCCCTAACACACACACGTACACACACACGCACACACACACACACACACACACACACACAAACTCACATGCACTGTAAAACAACACGTAGTTATGCTGAATTTCCTTTTGACACCAATGAGTACAGGAAGTAGCCGATTCGGATGCATCCTCGCTGGGCTTTGCCAACTTAGGTGGCGTCTATCTTGTCCTGTTTGTGGGCAGCTGCTTTGGCAGTTTTTACGGCCTGATTAACTGCGTCCTCAGTGTCTGTTGGACCGCGCGAGTAAACAAGGTTAGCGACTGTTTGGCGCTCCAAATATATAATTTGTGCCCACATAATATGTGTGTGTTAACAGCTAGTCAAGCTCCTCCGGCGCGTTCGACGGATAGCTTATTGTGTCGTCACTAAAACGGGGCATGCGAAAGGTCAACTGTAACATAAATAACAATAAAAAAACAAAAAAATATTTGTTGCAACAGCTTCTCCAACCACGACATGTGAAGCCACTTGATATGCGTGAAATACAGTCAAGTTTTTTTTATTTATTTATTGTCTAACTCAACTTACATATTTATTTATGTAATTTTGACTACTCAAAATATATATCATAAACTATACAAGACTATCACAAACTCCACTGTCAAAATTAAATTAATTAAATTAATTACAATAAATTGAAATTTTGTTCATTTTTTTACAACTAACTTTCATTTAGAATTTGTTTGAATTGCATGCATATATTTCTTTACAATTTTTTTTAAGTCAAATCCAATTTATATATAACAATTAATTTATTTAAAATTATTAAACTGATTAAAAAATATTTTGTTTTCTTTAAATTTAAAATTTAATAATATATATATATTTATATATTTATATGTTTATGCATGCTCTTCAAGCCAAGGGATTACTGGAAACTCATGTTTTGTCTTAAATATAACAACAGGTTAGCTTCAAGGATGAGCTGCTAGACGAATTGCGATTTATCATCAAATGTTCGGGCAACACCAAGGCAGTAAAATATCCAAAAACTTCCGGCAGCAGCTCAGGGTCATCCAAGTCGAAGGGCTCGTCGCTGTCTGTGGACGATTTACCCGAGGATCCATCCATGGCCGATGTGGAGGCCGTTAAAGATAAGCGTGCCAAAAAATAGGCCTCTTCGAATTTTCGTACATTCTCACTTCGAAGTTCGAATAAAGTTTATGCTGAGCTTTGTACACAAAACCAAATTTGTTCTCTTTTCCACAACCCAAAGCTCAACGACTAAGCTTTTGCTAAAAGCAGCTGATTTGTCGAAGCTTTGGTAAATTGAACATTCACATATAGAGGGAAATTCGCAACTCGAAAGGGAATTCGAATTAGCTGAAATACAAACAAACAGAAGAAGAAGAAGACGACGACAAGAGCAAAACATTTTGTATCCTTTTAAATACCAATATATTTAATATGTTTTTATAATATTGCATTATACGAGTAAGTATATTGACTCATATGTAATAACATTCACAGTATCATTGGTTGTATATCTACTTTCCATTTCTGGTAGACACTTAGATATTGAAAAGGTAAAATTGTACGAAGTTTTCGTATATAATTTTGTATATGTTTTATGTATTTAAGGTCTATTTTAGTTTATAATACCCCTTGTTTTTCTTTATGTTTATGTTTATGTATGTATGTATGGTTATGTATGTAAGCTTCTGATGTGTATATAAATATGTATATGTAGTTTGTATAATACAGGTTTAAATATCCACTGGAGTAAGTATAAACTATCTACTATGCACACACACACACACACACACACTCACTGACTCACACCCACTTTCACACACATGCAAAAGGACTAATGAGACATAAATATATTGCTAGAAATTTGCATACATTTTGATTAATTTGTTTGTTTTTGTCTTTGTTTTTGTTTCTGCTAATTTACTTCATACATTCTTTACAGATTTTCCATAGTTTTGAAATATATTTCTTATTTAATCTTATATATTAAATTCATTTTACTTATATGCCAATATTAATTAACGATAACTGGGCACAACAACAAAACTGATGAGTCTAAATAATAGTTCTACAATATTTATTGCATTTAGCATTGCCACAATATGCATATTTTAAGCGATTTTTGATTTATTTTTTTTTTTATTGTATTTCGTGTTTGATGTGAATTATATATTTATTTTGTTGGTTCACATGTGAATAGTGTGAATAGTGTCAAACCCCCAAATTGCATTTAAATATGCCCAAGTAATTATAGATATGCACTCAATTGAATATTCACTGCATTTGGAGTTGTCCCAGAACATTATGGAACTGAATAGTTTAATATAGTTTAGATAGTTTTGGGAATCTACAAATTAAACAATGATACATTGCCGAGGCTCGAATAATTTCATTTGATTTGCTCATTTTTACAAAATTATCGAATTGGATTATTCGCTTTAATAGATATTCGATATTAGGTGTAAAGTTTTAGTTGTACTTGTTAAAGTGGTTTAGTTTGTGTGGATTTTTTGATTTGATATCGAATACACTTCCATGTTGGACAGTGTATCTCGGTGGGTGTATCAGCGTTGTTGTTGTATAGAGTAAGTGTAGAGTATTGTTGCTTTCATAAATGTGTATACAAAATGTTGACAATTATGCAAATCACAATAAACAAAATATCCTATTTAATTAACAATTTAGATAACATTTGATTTAAGCCTCACATTGATTTCATAGTTTGAAATTAGGCATTACATTTTGGCTGGCAAATAATATTGTGTTTTAGTTTTGCAAACATATCGCTTAGGCTTAAATGTAAATCAATTAAAATTAGCATTTTTGGATTTTAGTTTACATTTCAGTAGTGTAAGCTCGAAGAGTTTGTCATTGGTCTCGTATAAAAGTTGTATTAGCTTTGTGTCCTCTTGTCATGATTTTTTTTTTTTAGGTTTGATTAAAGCTATAATATTTAATACACAAATACATTCATTAACGGCAATTTGGAGTTAATTTTCTTTTTTTTTTTAAAGGGCGGTATTTATTTATAACAAAATTGCATAGGTTTTAAAGCTTTTGTAAAATACACACATATATTTTAATACACATTTAAAGCGTTTCCTTTGTTTGTTTGTAAATTAGTTTTGCTACAAAGAGAGTTGGGAAAGTCAAGGAACCATCCTGAGTTATATAACTTGAATATGTTATTTAGATATTTCCGCATAAATTTTGGTGTTTCCTTCAAAAAGTGTAAAGAGATGTTGTTTCATTAAATTTTTGGGAACATTTCCCTAATATTGTCTAACTATATAAATATATGTATATGTATATATTTAAGTATGTATATGAATATAATTGTGTTTTTTTGTTTTTTGAGTTGGGTACAAGTTTTTTTTCAGATCATTTTGAAAGCAAATAAATAAAGCTAAGAACCAAAGGATTTCTTAGCAAGTGGTTTTTGTGTTTCTTTCAGTTGAGTATTTGATGTATATTTTAGGTATTTATGTATTATGTATTTATGTTTTATAAAATTATATAAAGTATCCGATTTATCAGATATTCGCATTATTCGCATGTTTAGTTTCCAGTGTGTTTTTTTTTTGTTTTGTCTTTTTTATATTCATCTCAAAAAGTCATTAAAATAAATGCGTTTCTTTTGCTTGTTGGTATTCTTAGTGCTAAGTACCAAAGTGTATCTGTACCCAAGTAGTATTTAATCTGATGTAGTAAATAGTATTGCGGTAGTTTGTAGTTGTCAGTAGTAGTATTACTTCTATGGTGGGGTATTGCGTGTAGTTGTTAGTTTGTTAGTTAGTTATTTAGTTAGTTGCGTTGCCAATTCGTATGGCTAAAATTACCTAAAGATTTGTGTCTAACTATTCAAAAAGTTAACATCGTCCATCGTCTCCGGAACATCAGCGGAAGTCTTTAAAAAAAATGTTAAACATTTACGGAATGACAGAGAAGACGCATGAGAATTTAGAACACACACACACACTGACACACACACACTACACGCACAAAACTCCCGTTATGCGTTGGCATGTGGATGCAGTGCTGCCTATGTGTGTCCCTCTCAAATGACACTCATGCGACGCCTGCCATTTCCGGGGGCCTCGGCTCAGTTGGAGTTGGCCAGCGTTTCATGGCACACCTCCATGTAGTCTGGGTCATGCATAATGCCCTTTATCATGTCCTTGAGCATTGTGTAACGTGGAAATATCGGATACATCTTCGAGCTGCCATACTCTTCCTGTTCGGATACACAATCATGCACACAATACACAGTTACATTGAGTACAACTTTGTCCATATGGTGGAGGTCAATTCATTTTACTCACCTTTAGCACGCGTATCAAATGCCTCAGGCCCAGATATTTTTTCAGCAAGCGATACAAGTCATTAATCAGCTGTGTGTTCTCCAGCTCTATTTGCGCCGTTGTCATGTCTGTTAGGTTGTGGGAGGGGGAGAAAGAGATGCTGTTAATCAGTGTACGCAGCCGAGTCGAGCTGCTGTTATCAACTTACGTTCCAGACGCTCCATGCGCTCCCGCCGCTCCGCAGCCTCCTCGGCAAGTCGAGCCGACGTTTTCACACCCTCGCCAGACTTTTGAGTCTTTTCCATAATTGAACAGGCTCGCATTACGTACGAGGGTACGGTTTCCTGCTTCTCCTGCCGGGGTATGTCCACTAACGTCCAGTACTGTGTCTCCAGACGTATCACTTCCTAGTCATTTGCACCATTAAAAAAAAGCAAACAATAAAATTGAGCAAAATAATTGGAAATTTAATTTGTCAAAACCAAAAAATATTAATTATTTTTTTCCAGTTCAACTTCAAAGTCATTAAGTTGTATTATTAATTTAAATCTATATATTTAAAAAAAAAAATTAATATTTAATTATAACTATTTGAGATGAAATATTTTTTTTTAAATAATACAAAATTTTATCGTTTAAAATGTGGTTTATTATATTGTTAGCCATGTTTTGTCAATATACAAAATTAAATTATTTAATACTTTGAATCTCAATAAATGAAAGTAGTTAATGATTTCTAAAAATTCGAATTGAAAAATTAAAATGATCATACTATTTATTTACTGTGTGAATCCTAACCAACTGGAATACGAACCTTTATCATTAGCTTGAGCATGGGATAGCGCTGAAAGATGTTGCGATGACTCTTCGAGTCGCCATACTTGTTCATAAGGTTGATCAGTGCCTTCTTTACCGTGTCGTATGACTCCTCGAGGCGCAGGCGTAGCGAGCGCAGTCGTTCGTTGGTTTCGATGACCTCATCGCGTGTCATGCCACTTGGGGCACCCTCGTCTTTGACATCTTGAACAATGCGACGCACGCTCTGCGTGAATTTGCCAACAAAATTTGTGGTCGCTATTTTGTAAAAAAACAAAAAACAATATCGCATCAGAATAACAGATTTCAATTATAAAAAAGAAGGGATTGTGAGGAAATTGCACGAAACACTGTCATTCAATTGGGAAAATGTCAGTAGACACGTGCATTAACCATCAATTTTATTCTGCGATCCAAGCGGAAATTATTCGTCTATAATTAAGTCGAACTATTATGCCATGATGAATCGCATTAAAAATTATAATTATTTGCAATTCCTTAAAAATCTTTCGTTTTGAAGATTTGGGATTTGAGATTTGAACCCGCGACTTCCACATACAACCGCCACGCCTCTACGCACAGCACCAATGCCGTAACAAAATGTTCAGCAGCTTGGCCGCATTTTCGTACGGTTTTTACGGTTTTTATGTATAGTACTATATAAATGCTAGAATTTAATACTAATTGTTCAAATAAAATGGAATTTCTTTTTGATTTTAATAAAGTTTTTATATATAAAAGATTTATAAGTTTTAATTGAAAATAATATTATTATTATCATTATTAAATTAACTATTGAACAACTTAAAACTTTATCAAATCAATTTATTTTATTATTTATATTTGTTTATGTATATATTTATTTAATTATATTTTTTTCTTTTATTGTAAGGCAATTCCCGATACACGTTCCAAACAAATGCATGCAATTGTTTTTTATTAATGAATAAAACAGTGTCGAGGCATGTGGAGGGCAGTAATTAGCATTGATAATCACCTGCATCGTAAATGACAATCTATTCAAATGCACACAAAACGTGACATATTTATTATGACCATGATTGGACGTCTTCCAAAAAGGTCGTAGAAATATTTAAATGAGGCATTTCAAACAAAGGGAAAGCCATAACTATGCAGTGCATCCATTCATCAAGTAATGTTCAGCAAATATTTCTTCAAGTGCAGTACGAATACATACTTTACACACTGTATATGTGGCGTTGCAAGGAATAAGGCATTAGTCATCCTACAAACAATCAGCTTTCATTGTGCACTTTCAAAGTAATCGGAAAACCAATAAAAGATTGCACTGATAAAATCATCAGAAATGACGCTTTCTCAACGGTGACGTACTGCGAAGCAAAGCAACGAACTTTGCACCGTTGAGTACATGTGGGAAATTCTCAACAACAACAACATCTACAAAACAACCGTATTTAAATATTACTAGCTTTGCAAATCCTATTTGCAAGAATGTATCCACAAAGAGTGTGGTGAAATCACATTGCAAGGAGAGCAAATAACTGGATGCGCTCTCTTCGCGTGCTCACGATCGAATGGCAACTGGGCACTAAGAATAATTATAAATTCTTACACGCGGGAGATGTTGTCAGTCTCAAATAAAACATCCAACAGACAACACGGCCGACGGTCGAGCGAAACACGAATCGAATGTGACAGCGAAGCACAAAAGCACAGCATAAATAGACAATAAAAGAAAACAAATATTCGAATACGAATACGAATACGAATAGTCGAGCATATGGCAAACTCGTGAAATATAACAAACCGCAAAGCCAAAGAGTCAACGATCGATTGTTTTATTGAGTTAAATTGCTACATCAATAATCATTTATAATTAACATATGTTATAAGACAGACGGCCAGTCTGACCAGTTCACACACAAACCGTTTAAGCATTTAAAACAAATCTAGAGAATTATATTTATTTATATAAGAGTGTGAAAAACGCCAACATTTGTGCAGATAAAACCACAACAATAACCAATCAAGGTAAGCAATATGAATTATAAGGAATCTTAAATTTAATTGGTAGAATAATTCTCTTTGATCATTGTTCTTATTTATATCAAATTTTTTGATATGCTTAAACTTTATTTGTTGTTGTTTTTGCAACAGAAATAAC
The DNA here is from genome assembly GCA_035042045.1 of Drosophila melanosoma. Classification (NCBI taxonomy): domain Eukaryota; kingdom Metazoa; phylum Arthropoda; class Insecta; order Diptera; family Drosophilidae; genus Drosophila; species Drosophila melanosoma. The sequence continues at coordinate 1,872,819 of JAWNLY010000055.1, read as the reverse complement.
TCAAATTTGCATTTTATCAAGGTTTGTAATGCTTGCCCACGATTTCTGCTGATTTGCATTTTTAGAATTGTTTATGCAACTTGTTTTTTCTCTTCTATATATATATCATAAGTGACCATATGATCTCATTTCATATTTATTTTTTTCTACTTTATACACTGACCGAGGGTGCTTTAATTCAATCGTTCAGTTAGTAACACATATTCTGGCCCATCTTAATGTGTATATATGTATATTCTTGATCAGTAAAAGCATCTGATATCTGCATTCTACAAGAGTATTTCAAATGTAGATTGCCTTTTTTTGTTTTTTATTAATACGTGAATCATGTTAAATCCCAAAAAACTGTATAACATATGAGCTAATTCCATTTGGGTACAACTCACCCCAAATTATTTGTTTTAGCAGCGGCTTATCAATAACTGCTGACGTCAAGAACATATAAAAATATATATATTTGTATATACATATATATACATATACATATGAGTCCCACATTTTTCAATGTGTCTTACGTCAGCGACCCAGTGGGCGCTACCAATTTGTTGGCTTAACATGCAATTAATATTTAAACCGATTTTAAAACAATCAACATTGAAGTGTGCGCATTAAATTTGTACTAGGAAGGTTTAATTACACGAGGCAAATGTTATTGCAATTAAAGAATCATTCGCTCAAATTAACATTATTGATAAAAAAAAAAACAAAAACAACAACAACAACAACAACAAAAAGCCGGCGAAAACTGGTGTCGCTTGTTTAACTCGTTTCAATACATCCCATGTGCGAATCTGGACCAGTCCGAGCAACCTGCCTGGCTACAGATGGAAATTCATCAGACAGGTCGGGTACAGTTCCCGATCGCACGTACAAATATGCATTATACGAGTAAAAATATATGTACAGGGCCTACTCTATAGTAGTATGTGTTGACAGTTGACAGTTGGACAAATGTCTCACGTAGTTTGTTTTGGTATCGCTGAGACACTCAGAGAAAATAATGAGAAATTGGTGTATTGAAGGCAAGTTTAAAGTCAAAATTATAAAGCAAATGTGTTAGATATTATATTAAGAATAGATGTGTAAATATTACAATATTTAAATTCATGTTCGAATAAGCAAAACATTTTCAAACAGTTGCATATTTAAAATATTACTTTAATCAAGAATTAGTTTGATTAAATACTCATTTCCTATTTTGAGTAAGATTTGAATACACAATTTTTTGCTTCATTTTTTAGACAAGAACAATTTTTTGCTTAATTATCAATGAGAACTTTGCACAGACAGATAGCTGAATAATTTATGGCGAATGACTTGGCAATTATCACATGATTTTTCTCTGAGTGTTGGCAACAGCTCGCGCTCTCTCTCAGCGCTCACGACCTTGTTGGCGACGCTGCCATGACTCCAAATTGCTGGCTGCACCCACACCCAAAGTGCGACACGCTACTCCATCACTCCAACACTCCACTCCCATCCCAGTGGGTTGGCTGATATGAGAAATCATACTGCGAAATGTTCGACTCCGTCATTTGTTACGCTGAATGCCAGCAATTCTCATGGATTCTCACGGTGAGCGAGCGAGCGACTAATGAGCGGATCGGCGTTTGTTTACCTTTATCTTTGCTGCTGTTGGCACTCCACACCCCTCATCACCCTCGACGGCAACCAGTGTAAACCGGTTGTTGCTAATTTGCCCAAAACACACAAGCAAACAAATACGCAAAAAAAAAAAAAAAATAAGAAAAGTACAAAAAAAAACATATAAATGTGAGCATTGTGCATAAAGTTTTTTTTGGCAGTGTTGTGTTGTGTTGTGTGTGCATTCATGTTTGCACTTTTACATGTACATGTATGTGTGTGTGTGTGTGTGTGTGTGTATGTGTATGTGTTAGCTGCGTACATAAATAAGTTGGCCCTCCAACGGAACGTGTCTCGAGTTCTTTTTCGACTTAAACACTTTGCTTCAGTCTCCATTCGTGTTTGACTGCAGAAACACTCGTGTTGTGCGTCGAATATTCAAACATATATTCAAAGTAATACTCCTCTTGTGAGTCAAATATATATTTATATATATATATATATATATATATATAATCTCTAAGACACTTTTATCTATTAAAGCTGGCCACATTTAGTGTGTAATTAAGACTCTGCAATTTGAAAATATCGCCAAGTGTTTGCCCTTTTACCAGCATATTTTTTATTGGCCCAAAAACATCTTTATTAGTTTTCTGATACACACACACATACATCGGATATGTATATGAGTGTGTGTATTTGAGTGTACATATATTGTTTTGGGTTTTGTTTTGCCTGTTCAAGTTCAAGCTATTTGCATTTAATACATTTTGTTCACCCGCACATAATTTATTGGATATATCTGGCGAAGCAACGATTTTGTTTATTTTTCCTGTGTTTACATTTTGCGTTTCTTGTTTATTCGTTTTCACTTTCAGCTTTAGCATTCAGTGTTTTTATTCTGTTTTATTTTTTTTAATTTCTTTTTTTTTTATACACTGCAACAGCTTTAAGTGGGTTAAAGGGGCAAAGTTTCCCACTCCGATTGAGAGAAAGGAAGGTTTCATTCCCTTTCTGACCAGTTATCAACTTTATTTTCAGTATCATTTTGCCTAAGATGTAATTTTTTTCTTTAGGATTTATGAAGCGTATCTTCAAGTCGATCTATCCTTTTGGGTTTCTTCAGTTTGACTGTGACTCATTTTTTCCTTATTGTAAGTTGGGTTTTCACAATTCTTAATCATCGTTGAACTATGACAAACAACAATTTACATTGGCAAACATTAAAAATGCCATGATTGCTAAACAATAAACATTTAAATGTCATGAATCAATATTATCAAAATTAATTATTATTACTACAAGTGCTACAACTCAGAAGCAAAAAGTGTGAACAAACTGTAGTTTTCCCATTGAAAACCGCAGACACGTGCGACAAACGGTTAACCACAAAAATGTTAAGTATACATTTAAAAATAGTTGACGTTAATTTATAATTAAACAACAATTACAAAAGTACACACCCCCATATGAAACATTGTTAAGATTTCTCATTATGTTTCCGAATAATGAAACATTGCTAAGATTTCTCATTGTGTTTCTGAATAATTATTCATCATCATTCTGGCCCTGGGGTAATTCAATGACGATCTTAAGTTGCCGTTAATAGCAATGAATAGCAATGTTTATTGTGATTTGCAAACTGGTACTAAATTTGTTATAGTCCACAAAATGTATGCAAATATTAACATTTATTTGGTCATCAACACCAAGCTAATTAATGAGTTTTGCAAGTGATATAAATAAATATATTATATTATATGGTTTAATACGGAAAAAACCATGAACGATTAAGTAAACACATATATAAAAATATATATATATATATATATATATATATATATATATATGTGTGTGTGTATCTGATGTCATTTTCAATTGATTGCACATTCTATGAATAAACATCTTTAATTAAAATGACCAAATTGCTTGTTATCTATTTTTGCTGCATGTGATGCAAATCAAATTATAATCGATATAATCGAAATAGGTGTGAAAATTGCACATTGCTGAAATGCAACTGCAACTATTTGCAGTTAAATTTGTAGCAAACATGTTTATCACAAATTGTGTGCAATTAAATTGGCCAACTGAGCAACGATTTATTCAAATTATGGTATTGGTTGCAGCAGGTCGGTAAATTAGAGTCGAACAATAAAGTTAAATAATGATAATTAATCACATGCTCGCATTTAATTAAAATAACTAAATATTGTATTTTCGCTATCAATTTCGAAATAATTTAAATCTTTGTTTTCGCGTGGCTACTTCGAGTATCTTGTGAACTTAATTGAGATCTTAACTTTTGGTCACGGCCAATGCACAAAGCAACGGAAATGTGTATTTCGATGGGAAGTCTGAGATCATTGGACATGAGGTAATTCTTCTGTTTACCAAGCCAGCTTGTCACAGTTGACAAGAAGACAAGAAGATTTAGAAAGTAGCGAAAATCACCTGCTGTTTTGGGTACCTAAACAGCTGTCAATCAATCAGCTAAAAAATCGAAGAGAAAAACTGCCTTTGACACGCCGACATTTGTATACCCTAACAGAATTGACTACAGCAGCGATTTTACCTGGCATTTGTCACATTGATAAAATAATATTTATATTTCTCAAAATCTTGGAAAGTTTTGAACACTTTTCAGGCAAGTTTTTACGACTTTCTTAAAATATATAAATGCATATATACAATTGCAAATATTGAAATTTCTTAAGAAAAGTGTTATAATATATCAAATATAAAAGGCTCGTAGTAAAATAGAGTAAGTTAATAAGTAAATATTTCTTATTGTTATATTTTTTGTTAACAATGCAAATGCAAATGTGAAAACTAACAATCAAAATATGGAATTTTAAGCTTAAAAAAGACAATCAATTTAAAAAAGCAATTTAATATAAATGTAAAGTGTGTTTTTTCGTGACAAAAAAATCTGGTTTTCAATCAATAACTAATGTGCCGATTTATTGTTAAAATGGAAGCTATAGAATATAATTGATTGATGTTGATCAGTTTTGTCTGTAATATTTATTGTATTATAATATTTTTAAGCTAAAAAGTTTTTGTTAGAATCGCTTATAGAATACTAAGAAGTAAAATCATCATAAATATTTACTAAATATATTGTGCTATTAATATTCTTAAATATTAATATGTTTATTTCTAAATGTTTACGTATATTTTGGGAACATGAAAAGCTTTCTTATTTTGAATTTCTCGAGAATTTATAAATGGGTTTTTTTTACTATTTGTTTTGCTAACATTTGCGCTATTTATTCCATTAATCATCCAACTAAGCGTATGCGTAATGTTTCTTGTGTATTGTTTAACTTAATCCCATTTTTAGTATGCGGAGAACATGCCACACCTCTCACCTTCTTCACCTCTCCACTTCTCCACTTCTTCACTTCTCCGTTGTTTCGCATCAATCAACAGACTAAATTGTCCTGCAAAATGTGACGACGTCTCACAAATACAATTCGCACGTGCTTTGTGCCCCTTTCATATTACTGTGTGTGTGTGTGTGTTTATATATATATATATGTGTGTGTGGCTTGTATTTAGGCCTTCCATTATGCTGTTGGGGAAACACTAACTGTTTGCTCAGCGCGTTATAATTAGTGAAGAGATCGCCAAAGACCTTTTGTTTAACAAATTGAGCGCATTAGGTGACATTCACAGTTGTCAGCAGTTGGCTGCCACGCCCATTTAAGCGCAAAATAGAAGGCGTGCCTGGTCACATTTTTGGCTTATCACGTGTTTGATTTATTGAATTCGTGCGACCTGCTCGTGCATCGAGATTGAAGTAAATTGAGTGGCGACAAAATGCAAACTGCATCGTGACACACACAGAAAATGATTTATGATTTTATTCCAGACCAACCACAAATCGTGGGTGGCAGCTAACAAACAATAAAAAAAAAAAAAAGGCTGGCCATTTATAGATATCCGTAGAAGCTGACAGTTTTACCCAGATTAGTCATGTTGACTTCGGTAAACAGGAACGTGACATTGAAATTACATCATGAACCAATTTTTAAGAAACAAAAACTCATCAAATTCTGGGTACACATTTTGGTTGAATCATCGGCCAATTTGTCAATTTGTTTAACCACTTTGATAGTGGGTCCTGGCAATAACGAACTGTCCACCTCAGCACTGCTAAAGCCTACACAAATGTGACAACATGATTTGCCCACTGCCCCTGTCAGCCAGTTGACTGACCACAACTTATGCATCCTACGGGACGACCAGCTGAATGTGCTGCCTCTGCGTCTGTAGAAGATCAGAGACTATAAATTAGCTGCTGGCTGTCAATATTATCCTATGGGACATAGAAGTCACATGACAGTTTTTAAATTCAATTGCCACATAATTTATTTAGTACTCAATGCAATTTCCTATGCCACATTCCAGATGCCACATTGATCTGGTTTTTTTTATTTTTATTTTGGATTTAATGTTCGTTTGCTTCTAATTTAAAGTACGTGTGTTTCTCGGAATAGCGCTCGAGGGATCTGCTGTCGTTTATATACATATATATATATATATATTTTGCGTATGAGTGCATATTTGCCTCGGTTTGGCATTTTCATTAAAACTTTAAGTCATTTGACGCTGCTACTTTGCATTATTTAGTCAACAGCCTCCAGAGTTGGGGCAAACCTCAATGCAGATGTGGCAGCAACAATTTATATATATTTGGTTGTGTGTGTGTTTGTGTCTGTCAGCAGAAGCTGACAGTCCTCAGAGTACACCCAAAAAAAGCAGCATAAAAAAGGCGGAAAAATACAGCTTAACTTTCTCTGGAGTCAGTAAAAGTTACACTTACAAAAAAAATGCAACATTTTCTAAAATATCCACAAAAGATTTTGGTATACTACAAAATGTTCTGTTAAGATTTAGCATAAAAATTGAAATTTCTTATATATTTTTACTTTTTTAAAAATAATTATATACAACTGAAATCAAATGAAATTTTAGAAAAAATAAAAGGAAAATATTTAGACATAAAATATATATTTTTTCCTGCGATAAACTTTAATGGCAAATGAACAAAATAAATAAATAAAATAAAATAAAAATAAATAAATAAAATAAATTTTGACAATAATGTGGAAGCAAGAATTTATGTATATTTAAAAAAAAAAAACAATTTCTGCATTGACAAATTTATGAAAATTACTGAAATTATAAAACTGTATTGGAAAATTTCAAAATATTTACCATTTGCTATATATTGAGACTAGTTATTAAAAAGTACACATTCCGTTTAAGTACTTTATTATCTAAATGTATGGTTTTTGCATACAAAAATTTGAGGAATTTTTTTAAGTTATGTAAAATTTTTTTCAAAGTGTAGTCGGAAACTTGTGTGTGCGAAGTGTTTTTTTGAATTTTGGATAAACCTTAACTTGCTCTGCGTATTTGACGCCAAATGTGAATTCTTGACACAGACACACAAAAAACCCACATGCAATTGGATACACAGCTTGACAGAACATGTAACTGTATGTGTGTGTGTGTGTGTGGCATCAAACACAACAACATCGATTGATAGATAGACAATAATTACAATTGCAACAACAATTTTGGTTTATTGTGCGGTAATAACACACAGGCGTCGCACACTGACAACAGCCATCAATGCTCAACAATGCAAACAGTCAAATACAGAGAGACACACACACACAGACACACTTACACACATTTACACACACACACATGCAGACACACACACAAAGCCACTCACAAACTAGAGCTGAGAACGCAATCAGGCAACGAGACAAATTGACAGACAATTTAGCTGTCAATTGTATGTCGCTCGTTTGGCGGTTGCTGTTTGTTGGTTGCCCAATAAATCCGCAGGAGTAGAGAGAAGTAGCAACAGCAGCAGCAGCAGCAGCAGCCTATTGGCATTAATTTCGCTCATCCAGTGTCCATTATCCTGCGACCTGTGTCCTGTGTGTATGTGCATGCAAAACAGCGAACAAAATGAAAATGGCCATTTGATGGCCGTTAAGCTGCTTAAATCGTGGGGCCAAAACTCAGTTTTTGGCATCACTGAATAAGCCAGCCAACATTGCCATTAACTCAATGGGGCGTGCCCTATTTATGTATAGTTGTACACACACACTCGCACACACACACAATGTCTTTGACTTGCACTTGGCCAGACAGATTGCCCCGACTAATCTGTATTGTTGGCTATGCAAACTAATAAATACTTTGTGGCGCCACGTGGCGCCACTTCAAACTGGCCGCAAGGACCAAAATCCCAGTGCTTTTATATTTTATATTTCTTTTCGCATAAACATACAAAAATACATACACACACACACACACACACACACAACATACACTAATTTGAGAATTTGCATGCTGTGTTTTGGGCGCCGCCAAGTGCATATAATTTGGTAGCCCGACTCTTTTGGCTTTTGGCCTTTTGGCGCAACTTTAGCAATTAGAACTGCAGATCCTGGGTAAGTGGTATTTGTGGCAGCCCAGCCCAGTCCCAGACCCACACCCAGTCCCAATCCCAGTCCCAGTACGAGTACGAGTACCAATACCAGTTTCAGTCCCAGTCCTGTCACAACTAGCATGCTTGCCAACCGAGCAACTTTGACAGCCACTTGTAGCAGCTGCCACACTCCCCCCCCCCCACCCACACCATCCCTTTGCTCAATTGCACTTCCTTATTGGATTGTTGTAGTAGTTTCGTGTGCGGTCTGTGAGAGTCACATGTCGGTGCCCCAAACTTGTGTTGCATACATTTTATCCCGCCGAGATAACAGCAGCAGTTTACTTTATTTTTCACTCGTTGATTAACCAAGTATGAAATGAAAAATGTTGTACGAATTTTGTTTAAAATTTAAATCATTTCAGATCTCCACAAATTGTATGTTTTTTTAATATATATATATATATATATGCTATATTTGTAATGATAAGACATACTGATAAGACACACTCGTTAGTCGAGTGCATTGCTTCAGCCAGAATAAAAATTTACTTTTGTATTGTTTTTACTTTTGCCCCATTTCACCAACACACAGCGCAAACTTTTGATGTGCGTGTGTCTGTGTGTGTGGCACAAATGAAAAAATATATAAAAAACATTTTGAACAATAATAAGAAAAGTTGGCAGTTTTTGGCCCAGAGCAGAGAATAAAATAAGCGAAAAAAAAAGCAGCGTGCATAATTTAAACGCAAGAAACCATAAAATCCAAAGCAAAAAAAAAAACAATCATTTTCAAATATATTTTCTTATGTGAACCACACTGCAAATATGCGCATTAAATACACAAAAAAAAAACACACACACACATGCCAAAAACAAAAAACAGACAATAGCTGAAGGTTTTTCATAGAAATAAGTGTCATTGCTCATATTACGTATACGCAACGTTGAACGCAAGAAATCTCATTAGGCATAATTAAAATGGAGCAGCTAAGAAAGATGTGATTTGTGCATTGATTGGGCAGCAGAAAAACTCTCATTAAAAGGGAAACTTAAATCGCATTTGCATTGTTGCAACAATGGCTCCTGTGTAAGTGACAGGACGAAACTTTGACGCCTGAATAGAAGCAAAAAAAAAAAAATATATATATATATATATATATATATATATATACGGGAAGGATAAAATTTGCTACTGTTTTTCTTTTGCCATAGCCCGACATTGCAAAGGTATTTAAATAGACGTCACACGTTTTTTGGCATAAACTGATTGCTTTATTTTGAAATTTTTGTGAAATGAGCTTAAGTTTTTTAGAATTTTAAATTGAATTTTGCACGTCATTCAAAGTGATTGCTTTGCTTACCTCGCTGCATTTTTATTTTTTTTTTGTTATTTACACACGATTTTGTTTACTTTTAATCACTTTTGGCAATGTGTTTTGTTTATTCGACATTGATGAGTTTTCCTACAAAAATTTCCATGTTTTCAATTAACTCTGATTGGCATCTCCTGTTTGCCCGTTTGCGTAGCTCACAAATATATTAAAATCGCTGCCAAACCGAATATCGAATACCGAATACCGAATACTGAATACTGAATACTGAATACTGTGTCACCTTAGGGCCGCCCGACTTGCAGGGACTATTCCTTCAGATAATCTCTGGCACAGAGTTCAGAGACCGCTTCGTGCAAGTGCACAGCGCAAACAGTCCGATTATCGTTCATCGCCAGGTGGTGGCAAATATGTAGTTGGTAGTTGGCCAGGACACGAGGACACGGTTGACTGGCTCGGCCCTTGGCCGATGCTGTGTGGCAAGTGACTAGTTTACCAGCTAAATGGTTACATTACGCTCATTTGGCGAAATTGCACTTGTCCAGCTAACCAGTTGCATGCAACAGGCCAAGCACGGACACTGTGGCACACTCACAAAATGTTTGCCCTCGTTTTTATCAAAAAGTGACACGTTTTTTTTTTAATTAAAATTACAGATGAGAAAATAATTTCCAAAATTTAGCCATTAATTTAGAATTAAAAATAAAATATAATTATATTTTATGAAATATATTTTTATTATTACTCATTGGAAAATTTCTGTTGCTGATTGGCTTTTCAGTCTGAATTTCTAAAACATAGAAAGTTATTTTTTTGAGTGTACTCGTATCGCCAGCAAATGCAGTTGTGTGTGTGTGTGTGTGTGTGTTCGTCTGGCAGTTTGCTAAAAGTTTCTTATGAAATAGAATTTGCCCGTAGGTCAGTCGACAGGTGGGTTCATTGGTCAGCGGATCGCAAGGCAAATGGCTGATCGGATGGCTGAACACTTGGCCACTCAATTGAGTGTTGCACCTGCCCCGCACTTCAGTCCATAAATAATTACTCAAGTGCTGAATGGCCCCCGGATTGACTTATGTTCTATTAATATCAGTCTGCCAAGTCCTTGTGCCACATTAATTATATACGTTTGGGTTACGTACTTAAACTGATGAGTTCTGTGCATTTAAGTGTTTCTTAAAAATAGATTTTACAAAATTCAATTACTAAATTCTAAAACCTTTCCACTATTAAACATTTATCTATATATTAAGACAAAAAAATATTCACGAAGCAAAAAATTAGATCATTAATCAAATTGATAGAAAAAAGGTAATAAATTAAATTGAAATATGTTGTTGCAATTTGAAAGATTTTAAATTTCTTTTTGTAAAATTCTAATTTTAAATATTCATTTAAAGTCAATGTCCTTGAATTCGAATTCATAATGTTAAATATATATTTAGATTATAAAAATAATACACCAATTGTATTTATTTTTTATCAAAATATTTATGAAATAACTAAATTGCTGAAAATAAATGCTGCTCATTTTAGAAAGTGAGTTATTGATTTTATTTATTTTCTCACAGTTAGCAAACAAGAGAACCACATTTGCCCCCTTTTGTGGCACACTTCAATGGGTACAATGTTTTGCATATTGAAAAGTGCTTCCATTATTAAATTATGTGATACAACATTGTCGTTAGACATGCTAACTTCTAAATGGACAACCAATAAAATAAATAAAAAATTTATTTTCCCAAATTGACAACAATAATAATATGAAGAATAATAATATATGGCAAAATTTATATATTGAGGTCGTGCAACATGCAGTAGAAACAATTTCTCTCTATTCCCATTTATCGATAGCAACAGAAGACAGAAATTGAAAAATATAGATATATATTAATATAATATGAATATTAATTCGAAAAATTTTCTCTCTTTGAATGACTTTTCAACAATGTTTTTACCAGCTTTATTTCTATCTACTGCTCAGATTTCGGGAATATAATTTCGTCTTGAATTTGACGGCTTTTATAATACTCAGTTTTTCTCATTAATATTCGTCCTGTTGGCAGTCGGAAGCAATGAAATAATTAACAATATTCATAAATATAATTATATATATATATTAAAAGCAGATTTTAATGAAATAAAAACCAGAGCAGAAAATATATAGCTTATATCTCAAATGGGAAAGAAATGCTTTCATTTTTCTGCTGAAAAATAAATAACTTTTCCCCTTAGCGATTCTCAGATCGTAGATCATGTTATAAATTTACACAACTCTTTGGCAAAAGATAAGACTTCTACATTTTCCCCTGTATTACTAATACTTTGCTGGCAGTAAACAAAAGTAATCAATATTTGTACAGGTGATAATATTACTATGTTTGTATATATGACTCAACTTTACCTCTCAAAGTTCTCGAATATTACTTGAGTTTCCATATTTGACAGTGAGAAATATTTCTTGCTCACCTGGATTAAAAATATTTTCCTCTAGTTTAGTTATTAAAATGATTATTCTCTTATTATAAATACTTGAACAGATGGTGAGAAGTGCTTAGTAATTCTTAATAAATATAAATGTTCAACTGTTCCAGAGTATAAATACATCTATATATGTATGTGCCTATGACGAACATGCTCAGCTGTTCGCATTTCTTTAAATTCAACGCATTTGCCCGCCAAGAGCTCAGTATCGAATTGATCTCCGAAGCGAAACGACCTAATAATATATCAAAATATCAAAATATATAAGAAATTATAATTTAAATACGAATTTCAAATACAAAGTGAGTTAGTGCAAAGTTTGTTGGTTAGTTTTTAAAATTTTTGGTATTGTGTTTGGGCTTCCTTTTTTGTTTTTGTGGCTACTAAGCAAAGTTTGCGTCAAAAGTCTAAACGAGTCTGGCCACTTTGGTTATATGGAGTAAAGTGCTGTAATAATTCCGAGCTCTTTTGTTAGAAACACACACACACACAAAAAAAAAAACAGATGTCAGAGAAAAGTAATCGAAAAGTTTACCGCAAGGCAAAACAGTCAGCAAAGCCAAGAAAAATTTGCACCAAAAGTTGTTGTCTAATTTAAAGCAAACTTAACTCGAGGCGATGTCAAAAACTCCCAAAAAGTAAAACCACAACAAAATTTACAGCCACTGGAAGTTTTTGCTACTGTGAATGGGGGGGGGTATGGGTTGTGGGCAACTAATTAAGATTGAGATTCGTACAATAAAACTTGACACACTGTGTGCCCTTCCTCAAACTAACCAATGATGAATCTATGCACTCTGTCAATTTGTAGTTACCACTCGAAACACACAGCGGACACAGCCAAAAACCAAAGGACCAAAGGATGAAACAAAAGAGGCAAAAAATTTCCGGCTCTGCATTTCCGGTCCTGATTCTGACTCTGCTGCTCTTTGTGGCCCAAGCAGCCAGTCGACCATCCACAGATAATGAAGAAGACATTGCATCCCTGCCACCAGATGTGGACAACATTGAGGTAAGTAGCCAGCTGCAGTTCTTGCTTCAATTACCAAATTCAACAGCAAAATGTTTTGCCACAGTTCCATCATGTGAGGGTTGTGGATGGTGTTATGCAGGAGGATCACCCCGTGGTCATGTACAAGGAGGACTTTGTCAACGAAGATTATGGTTAGTTTATTTTGATTTACATCACACATCGATATATTAATTATTGATTATTGATATTCTCTGGCACACAGATCCCAGTAAAAACGAGACGAAAACTTTCCGTCTAAAACTGTTCAGAGGTCAACAGCGAATTCGGCATCATCGGTTAAAGTCCGATGCCAAACAAATGAGGATTGAGGAGCCAACGGAGAAGATTCTCTTTGATGTGCTCCCGGAGACACCATTAGTGATGAATGATGATGACTCTGCCGGCGACAACTTTGAGGTTGCCCAAGTTGTGGAGCCCTCGAAGGAGGATTTGCCCCAAAAGAATCCCAAGAAATATCACAGTCGCCATCGTCGCCAAGCCAACAATCCCTACTCCCGTCGCCATTTAGTGCAACAACCCGCAATTTTCTACAGTGCACCCGTTGAACAAAAGACGCAGTATCAGCGGTAAGTACACTGTAACCAAATTCAGTTCTTAATTCAAGTTCAACGAATCCGAGTTTTTGTAAAGATAATTAGCGATGGAAATGTTACAGTTATAACACAAAAAAAATTAAAAAAAATATATATAATAAATTTTTTAAAGGATTTATATAATTTTTAAGCTGTAATCCGATTGTTTTTTTAAGAATAAATAATTATTATTTTAGTTATGCGGTTCGTGGAAACTCTCCAAAATACAGTGGAAAACTGCCTTATTGGCAAACCCAGAAACCAGTTACCAAGCCACAATTCTCCATTACAAATCGTGACGCTTTCGAAGAAAATAGCCTGTTCCACAACTCGAATCCGGATGATGCCGACTTCTCATTATTCAATCAGCCTCGGCCAGAAGAGATACCAGTGTCAATTGATGCTGATTTTCCTGGTGGCATCCAGTCACCACCCGAAAAAGAAGGTTTGTCTAAAATTAATTCCTCATCGCGAAATGCTTTAAAATGCTCATTTTTTCTTTTTTTTTTTTTTGTAAATATTAACAGATCGGGTGATTTGGTCACAAAGTGATTCTCGTCGTCCAGGAAGTAAGTATTAAACAGCTACAATATCAGTTCATCAGTTTATCATTTTGTCAGTTAATCAGTTAATCAGTTCATATGGATATGGATCATATCATAATCATTCTCAATTTCCAAACGCATCTCTTTCTCTAATTTCCACTATCGCATCTTCTTTTTTAACCATCATTCATTCGTTCTTGTTACGTCACACAGCACGGACAACCAACCGGCCAGCGCAATCGTGGTCAGTCTGGTCCACCACCAGCCGGCCAAGACCACAAGCACAGCGTCCAGCGGTGACCAGTGCACCAACGTTCATCGCCACCCGACCGACCCGACCAGCCAAGGCCTCCTCCTGCGTTTGGGCAATAGTCAACTGCTGCTCGCAGGGCAGCAACCAAATTCGTTACAATTGCTTTGAGTCATTCGGTTGCCACGGCGCCTTCTGGGGCGTCAATCCTTGTGCGGCCAATATACGCGATAATGCGATCGCCTCTCTATTAAGATAACAGTTTTGATGCGACTGAATTCTGGCATAGATTTAGTACCCCATTTCTGGGTGATTTTTCAAAGTATTTATATATATATATATATATATGTGTGTCTATATATATATATATATATATTGATTTAAAAGTAAAACAGGAAAATATAAATTTTATTTATTTAGAATACGTTCAAGCATGTGAATAAACATTATCCTTGATCAAAATTAAATGCGCTTTATATAGATATATATATATATATATATAATGTGATATGTAAGAGCATTCACTAGTCGGGTAATTGATTATCTCATTTTGCTTCTACTGCTGCTAATCAACTTGTTCATCTCTAAAATTAATTACATTTTGCTAACTGCACTTGGAGTTAATTGGATGTTGGATAGACCATTTGAAAAGTAGCAAACAATGGACAAGTGCACATGATCCATGCCCAATTATGGTACTGGTGAACACATAAACACTTATCCTTAATTAGCCACATAAACACAGCTCCTCAATTAACTAACTCACATTACATCATTCCAATACTTGGTCAACTCCACTGACTGAACTCTCAAATTGCAACAATTAAAGCCGAACAATATGCATAATTCTCCATTGTGGGAAAGAGAGAGAGAGGGCGGTGGGGGGGGGGGGTCGTAATTAAAGTAAATACGCAACAATGTTATCACTTTGTAGCCAACAGTTGTTATTAACTGCATGGTCAACCAAGCCATGTTTGTTCAGTGGAGTGTAAATAACCGAGTGAAGTTTCAATTAATTGTGTAAATAGACATGGCATTCATACACTCAGCACTAACTAATCCAATCCACATGCATGAACCCACGGAAAAGTTACCATTTTGGCCCACTTTTAATTGCAGTTCAGGCTGAATTTACACCCCAGGCGCAGAAATCACCGCCGCCTCTTGCCGGGCCATCCGCTCGGCCACATCCCAGTCGTCCGCGGCCACGTCAAGGTGAGTCAATGGCGCTCAGAGACTACTGAGAGTAACTCTAATCGCTTATTATCACTATTCACAGATGCCGTGATGTATCCCAAGGAACCAGTCCACGATTTAGGCAGTGATTGCCATCGTGCCTCGCAGCGGTGCTGTGCTCTACGATCTGATCTGGGTTCATTGTTCGACTGTTTCAGTCGTGAATACTGCGAGTATAACATCTCGGAAATAATCTCAACTTGCTCCTAGTGTTTGCCCCTTGACCACCTCAGAGTGACGTTATCCATCATTTCTTTTTAATTGATTTGATTTGTCATCATAATCTAGTCTAGGCTGCTCCACAATGATCAATTTATACAGGCTACACTGAGCGAAATAATCTTTATAATATATATTTAGAATACAATAAGTTTCATTTTGCAATATTTTCTTGTTTTAAGTACGATTTTTATAATCAAGTATTTTCGTAAGTTTGCATTTGTGGAAAAAAAATATATAAGCAAAAGACTCAAATTATTATGTTTTCAGCTTTGAATAAGCATTTTGTGATGAATTAAAAAATTTATAATAGACGGATTTAGGTTTTTCAAATAATGTGACATTATTATTTGTTTTGAAAGTAATCGGCTTAGCACAAGATTTTTTTTTTAGGTATAACAACAAAAACTTAATTTGAATATCATTTTATTTCGTAATTTTTCTCTGTATTTACTTCTCACTAAGACAATTCATAAGTGCCTTGTTTGTATTTATTTTAATGGCAAATTTATCATATTTTATAGTTTATATAATAAAAAATTAAATAAAGTAAAACTGCAAGTAACTTGATGTTTTTTCTATTATTTACTTAAAAGTAAATAATAAACAGGTTTTTGTTTATGGCTGTTTGTGCAACTTTTTCGTATTTATTTCACCATCATCTGATATTCTCTTAGATGTCAAGGAGTATCGTAAGCCTCACATAAATCCTTCGACAGTCGGCGACAGTTTGCCAACAAATCTCAGTTGACTTAATTTGCCAGAACAATGTCTTTTGCAACCTACGCACAAGTCCATAAGGCGATTACATTGTGGTAACTGTAATGCCACGCCTACATTGCCAACAATGCTGCAAGGCTTAATTGATTTGTGTGTTTGTGTACTTTCAACAAAGTACCGTAACTGCCAACTGGCAACACAAAGCGATTAACTCGAGCGGAATGCGGCAACATTTTATGTTTTCTGAAAACATATTTTTCATATCCATTTAATAATTTATAAACTTGAATAATAAATATAAAATACTGAAAACAATACGTTTTAACATCAATGCTCGAAATAATATAAATAAAAATAAAAACAGATTTAAGTCTGTCAGGTAAGTTTTTAAGATTAAAAGTGATTGAAATAAAAACTAAATATTTTACTGCTTGCCTAATTTTATATCAAAATGGCAGTTTGAAATTTATTAATAGTTGAATATAATAATTAAAGCTCAGTACTCAAAGGCAAATAAAAAATACCTAATTATTATGCGATTTAGTTTGTAAATGGTATGATTTTTAAATTATAAATATTGCCAAGATTAACACTTTATTAAATACACCAAAAAGCAATCGATGCTGTTGCTTCCCCTTCTGATTAAAATAATCATTCTTCTTTTTAAAACTAGCAAACTAATTTTAAATAATAATTTTTTACAGCTAAAATAATTGTTAGCAGTATGTAAATAATATTAATAGTCAAAATTAATTTCTGATTAAATTAATCAATCTCTTTTTTAATAACTTGCAGACTCATTGTAAATTAATAACTTTTTGGCATACAGCTTAAATAATTGTTAGTAGTTTGTAAATAATATTAATAGTCTTATTTTCAGTTTTAGTCAAAATTCATTTCTGAGTAAAATAATCACTCTCCTTTTTAAAACTAGCAGACGCATTTTAATTAATAATTTTGTATAGCTAAAATAATATTAATAGTTTAAGTTTTAGTTTAAATTAATTTCTGATTAAAATAATCACTCTTCTTTTTAAAACTAGCAAACTAATTTTAAATAATAATTTTTTACAGCTAAAATAATTGTTAGCAGTATGTAAATAATATTAATAGACTTAGTTTCAGTTTTAGTTAAAATTCATTTGTGATTAAATTAATCACTCTCATTTCCAAAACTAGCAGACTCATTTTAAAATAATAAATTTTTGCATACAGCTAAAATAATTGCTAGCATATGTAAATAATGTTAATATTCTTAGTTTTAGTTTATTTCTAAGTTAATTTCTAATTTAATTAATTGATTAAAATGTTTAAAAATGACAGTCATTTTTAAAACTTGCATACTCATTTTAATAAATAATTTTGTATATCTAAAATAATACTCATAGTCTAAGTTTTAGTTTTGGTCTAAATTAATTTCTGATTAAATTAATCAATCTCTTTTTTAAAAACTAGCAGACTCATTGTAAATTAATAACTTTTTGGCAGACAGCTAAAATAATAGCTAGCATATGTAAATAATGTTAATATTCTCAGTTTTAGTTTTAGTCTAAGTTAATTTCTGATTTAATTAATCACTGTCATTTTTAAAACAACCCGACTCATTTTAATTAATAATTTTGTATAGCTAAAATAATATTAATATTCTAAGTTTTAGTCTTAGTTTTAGTCTAAATTAATTTCTGATTAAATTAATCACTCTTCTTTTCAAAACTAGCAGACTAATTTTAAATTAATAATTTTTTTGGATACAGCTAAAATAATAATATGTAAATAATATTAAAAGTCTTCAATTTAGTCTTAATTTAATTTTTAGTTTTAGTCTTACTTACCGCTGCCGCTGTCATAGGAACGTGAAGTGGATCCACTGGTATTTGAACGTTTAATCTCACGTCTGCCCATGCTGTCTCTTTCTCTTTCTCTGTCCCTTTCTCTTTCTGTATCCCTGTCTTTGTCTCTGTCGGAGCTTTGATGATGTGCCTGTGCCGCAGGCACTTGCTGTGTGTAGTGGTACGAGGATGAGTTTGTGTTATGTGTGTTGTTGGCCACGTGGCACGTGGCAAGTAGTGCACAAGCTGTCGAAGCGGCCGCCTTGGCAACCGCAGAATTGTAACTAGAATTTGCTGCAGCTGTTGCTGTTGCCGTTGCTGTTGCTGTTGCTGTGGGACTATTGCAGTTGCTGCCACTGCACGGAGTGCAATTAAGGGACGACGGTGTGGATGCGGTGTTGGTATAGCGGCTTGCCAACAGCGAGCCAACACTGTGTGCGGTGGGGGGGTACTCAAAATAGTTGACCTGCAGCTGATTGCCAAGCAAATTAATAGCTGGCTTCGCGGCCAAGCTGCTGTTGCCTGTGTTGCCTGTGTTGCCTGAGTTGCTGCTGCGTCTGTGTTGATGCTTTTGTTGCGGATGCGAATGCGGATGCGAATGCGGATGTGAATGCGGATGCGAATGATGTTTCTGAAGCTGGCTGCTGCTGCTGCTGCTGCTGCCGGCAGTCGATTGGATTTGATGCGGCGTTGGCGGCGGCGGGGGACAAGCGTTGTTGATGCTGCTGTTGCTGGAGAAGGACGATTTGCGCAGTGATGATGGTCTTAACCCTTTGACAGGGTACAATGGGTACTATCGCCCGGCAACGCGTACCCAATCGCGGTGGTCTCGATCACTGTTGTACCAAATACCTAAAAGAAGAAGAAGAAGAATATTCAGTTAATGGTCAATGGGGCAGCATCGATAAGTAAGTTAACAATAATGTCAGATTAAAGGCAAAGTGCACTTAAGCCAAGCTAAGTGCATTGCCCATAAACACATACACATACACATACACATACGCCCCGTCCCCGTCCCCGTCCCGACCACGCCCAGGCCATTAACCAAGTGAAAGTAAACCATTGGAGACATCGTCATCGGCGCATTACGGGACAGTCAGGGCCAATTTTACCAAATATTTGGCACATGAAATCATTTTGTGGTAATAAAATTTCACGTCCCAACGGACGAATCATTGATTTGCTGTAAAGCTTCGCTTGCCACAATCTGACCACTAACTGACACACACACATACACACACACACACGCACACGCACACACACACATACACACACACACACACACATACACATAAGCCCTGATGCGCTTTCAATTTGCGTTTAATGGCGGCTTAAATGTATTGAACAGATTTGATAGTCAAAAATGCTCAGTAAAATCAAATAAATATTTGAAAAAAATTATTGCATATTCAATTTCAATGAACTTTAATTAAACATTTTTCGGATCACATTTAAACGAATATATATAAACTGAATTTTTAATATGGCCATAAATTTAAAGTGTAATTGGAATGTTTCGCTCCAATTCGAAAAATCATTTCTAGCTTTCAGTGGAATTATTTATTTTCTCTTTATTTTATTTTTTTTTTTTTGCAATTTTTCTTAATTCTACCTTTTCTCGAGTGGAGTCCATAATTTAATCAAGTGGCAACATTCAAGTGAACGAGTTGCACAAAGTGAAAGCAGTGAAGTACTTTGTCAGATATATATATATATATATATATATATATATATATTATATTATTTGTCTCGGCAACACAGCTCTTGGCAGTCCAGGCGATTTCAATCGACTTCCACTTGGACAGTCTTACTTCGCAGCAGCTTACTTCGGATGACAACATATCATTTATGTGGCAAGCACAAGATGGAAAAAATCAAGGAACACCATTCATGCGACACAAGGGGCAAATCGGCAAATCAAATAGAAATCAATAATAATAATAGTTTATTAGAGTTGGCTCCTCTACCGTTATTTACTCAACTGCTGTTCAACAAGTTGCATTGGATTTCATTAACTGATTGAACAGGATGTGCTGTCCTGTGTCCTGTGTCCTGGACACAACTAAAATATCACTCGATTAACTGGCGAAATCAAATCAGTTGCAAATGCAAAATGAGTTTCTATTGAGTTGTAGTGGAGCCAACAACAAAAGTGTTCCAGCTATTTAATTATGTTGTGCACCCGCCTGCGGCATGGCATGGTAAAAAGCAAATGAGATTCGAGGCAAATGGCAGCATATATGGAATACAAAGAGAGACCAAAAGCTTGACATGCTCTCAAGGTGAGCAGCTGGCAGCTGGTTGCTGGCAACCAATTCAATTTAAATGTCATGTAATGCCTCTTAAAGCTTGCCGGCAACTTGTCCCCTTTGTGGAGGGACCAGCCGATGCCGATGCCGATGCCGATGCCACACAGAGTCCCACAAATAATGTGGCACGAACGTGCTGCTGCCATTTTCATTTGTGTTGATGCGAAGCAACAAGCTGATTTGCTCATTTGCCCCATCGAATGCTACACTCAGACAAAAAAAAAAAGTGTTTTTTTTAAATATATAAAAATAAATTTCATTAATATCAGAAATCAAATTTAGTTTTCCAAGTATTTTGCATATTTGTAGAAGTAGAAATTAATGGCATATTTTCGCTATTTTTTTAACACAAACTTATAAATTGTATATATATATTTTTCTATATATATATATTTTTTTGTGTGTGTTACAGCATCCTAGTAAGCTGTTAGTCAGAGCACAGGAGGAGAATATCAAGGTTGAATGGTCTAATTCTAATGCACAGCGAATAATGGGAGCAAAATAGAATGACATAGGCGGAGAGTAGAGAGAGAGAGAGAGAGAGAAGGGGGAGAAAAGGAGCAAAGGCAAAGCTCAGTCTTCCACATGTTGCCTCTAATCGGTTTGGATTTGAATTTCCATAATATGACACCCGATAGGAAAGAGACACAAGGCTGACATCATAAAACAAGCACAATAAAACCAGTCAAAATGGGACACAAAACAACAACAACAAAGAGTATAAAGGAAAACAAAAAAAAAACAACAACAATCGAGCTCAAGGCTCAGCTTTGTCTGGCCAGATCAGGCTGCAGCCAGGGCAGGATTAAGGCATCAAATTGTTAGCCTGATGCCTTTGCCATGCTGTGATCAAAGCACGACACAAAACCCCACATGTAATACTTTGTGTGTGTCTATGTGTGTGTGTGTGTGTGTGTGTGTGTGTGTGTGTGTGTGTGTGTGTGTGTGTGTGTGTGTGCTTCATTTGTACTTAAGCCTGACATCGTCAGTTATTCATTAAATCGAGTCTAGTCATCTCCAGTTCCAGTTCCAGTCTCCTTTCTTTTAATCAATTGCTCAAGTCAGTCCATCAATAATGCCAAATATGCTTGGAAGGCAAAGGCAAAGTGAATATTGCCCGGGAATTGCTTGGTTGTTGTGGCTATCTGCTGAGCAAGTGGAAAATGCGTGTTTCCTTTTGGCCTTCCGCTTTTTTTTTCATTTTGTCATTTTGCCATTTTCCCGTTTTGCCGTTTTGCCGTTTTGCCGTTTTCCTCTTCCGCTTCCTTAACTGCCGCACAATTATGGCGCTTGGCATATGCGGGTCGCCTCCTCGTCATTTGGGAACAAGTCAATTTTTTTGTATTTTCCACTGAGCCAGCACAAATATATTTCACTTTTGAATGTTAAGAATACCAACTGTCCAACAAAAAAAAAAAAAAGGTTCAATTCAATTCAATTTGTTGTTGTTGTAATTTGCATTAAGCATGATTGCTTCTAAGAATTATAATCATATGAATTCTTTCTATGGATGCGTTCACCTGTGCTAAGTAAATTAATTTTTCTTCTTTTTTTTTTGTACAGGTAAAGTCTGGCGATTTTGGCTCTGGTATTTTGCTGCGCTTGTGGCATTCTGTTCAAAATACTTTTGTTAATAAAATTTGAGCGCGCCTGTCACATTCCATTTAACATTCCCATTTTCAGGCTTTTACTCAGGCCAAAAAAAAAATTAAAATGGAAGAAAAACTTAGCTTTTTACATAGTTGATGGGCGGAGCCCTCAATGTTGTCATAGTTAAGCCAATGTAAACTTTTTTAATTTGCAATAATAATAAAAATTCCGTTTTCAACTACCAAAAATGTAGAGCCTGCCCCTGCCACTGCCACTGCCACACAACACAGAATAATTCAACAAGTTTTATGCGTCGCATCGCATCGCGTTCTCTGAAAATATTTGCGGTTGCCGCTTTTGTGTTTTATGGCAGCTCACACATCGATGCTGCTCAGACCGGATGAGAATGCGGACTGGATATATATATATATATATATATATATACCATATATATATATATATATGTTTGGGTGGTGCTCACTCGCGCTCAGCTTAAGACCCATTTGATTTATGGACACAGAATGCAGCAAGAAGTGTTTAAGTCTCCCTTTTTAACTCGGCTCTCTCTCTCTCTGAGAGAGAGAGAGAGAGAGAGAGAGAGAGAGAGAGAGAGAGTTGACCATGTTCTAATACCTGTTTAAGTTCGAAGGGTCTTCAATTTACTATAAAATATATACAGCGACTGCGGACTGCAAATTGTTGATAAGAAATTTAATTTAAGAGCTGGCAAATTTATTATTGATTTTTTTTTTTTTTTTGTATGGCAGACATGCAGCGATGCTTGACTGGAATTTGTGATTTATTAAATAAACAACAAGGAATTTATTGTAATTTATCATTTTTATCAGCATATGAGTGTCCTTGTGGCTGCAGAGGATATAAAACTCGTTTACTGTTTAGTCTGTAATGCTTAATCTCAACCACTTTGCAATAAGTTGTAATATTTATTTATTTATTTTATTTACATTTTGAAGTGCTAAAACAACTTAGTCCAAAATTAAGTATAGGGCAAATGCTGTTTGGCAAGTTTGTTGCAAGTGTTTCCAGGACTCGTCATGTCTGACTGACAGATACACAAATACACACATACTCGTTGCACGCCATGTGGCATGCACCATGCCTCGCTGGCATTGTGTTTGTATTTTTTAGGTTAATGCGGCTGCCGCTTGCCAAAAATCGATTACCAAACGGGACCAAAAAAAAAAAAAATAAAAAAAAAATGATTGAGCAAGCAACATGTGGCTCAATTTTTGGGTGGCAAATAAAAACTCAAAGGAAATGAAAGCGTTTGGTGATGATACTTTTTTGTGTGTGTGTGCTTGTGTGTGTTTGTGTGTGTGTGCTGCTCATGCACAATTCAACAGAAACGTTTTTTTATACACTCTTTGCAGAGGATATTAAAATTTGTTCATGGCTCTGCCCCAATTCGGTATATAAAATCTTGACAAGTTTTTTTTTTTAAATAAAATCATTTTAAAGTCGGCAAAGTTCTTGCATAAAACGTTTTTTATATAATTTATAATTAAAAAAAAAATAAAACAAAAATTTCAAATAGCATCGTTTATAGTTTTTTTCGGCAAGTGTAAGAAATCTTCGGCGTTTTGCATATACTTTTATCTTCCTGGTTTTTTACTGCCACGAAACGCGGCACGGCAACTTGGGTGAATGAAAACTGTTGCATGTGTGCAAGTGTGCGAGTGTGCGAGTGTGTGTGTGTGTGTGTGAGTTGTGGAGACAGTCAAATGTGTCTGGATATTTTGTGTTTGTGTTGATAAACGCTTGCACTCATGGGATATTTGCAGGTGTGTCGCCAGGACACTGGCAGAAACAATTGTCCATGCCGGATAGGGCCAAAGCTGCATGTCCTTTCACGGCAATTGCAATTGTGTGCGTGAGCCACTGTTATAAGCTGTTTGTTGCTTTAAGCCACATGTGCAAAAAGACCCAAACTTCGTCAATTCAAACTGAAAACTCTACAAATGAATTTGCTGCACAGGCCAAGCGAAGAGTGGCCCACAAAAAAAGGACCACAAACTGTGTCAGCTGTAAATGTTGTTGTTTTCATTTAAATTTTATGAAAATAAGCAAACAAATAAATATTTTGTGTCCATTTGCGTGGCGCTTGGCAAGACCACATCGGTCGTTTCCGGTATTCCGCAAATGTAATTATTTTAAATATGAAAGTTTATTTTAAAAATGGTTTGTGTGATTGTTCGCTGTGTTAAATATGTTTTAAGAATATTAAAAAAAAATATATATATTCCCCTTACAAACTAAATAAAGACAAAGAATACAAGAGTGCGCGGGGGGGTGGGGGGGTATGTGGAGTGGGTAGGAATTGGCAACGCGGCATGCAGCAGGTTCTCAACTGTGAGTAATTTACGTTTATTAAAATACCATGGAAAACTCTATATGCATCCAGCAACAGCAACATCGGCCATTAACGTAACAGTGTGTAAACTACAGATATATATATATATGCCATATATATATACATATAGTTTTCATTGTATCTGTAGTTGTGTTGTAGTTGTAGATTAACTGCCAGCTTGAGCAAATTCAAAGCTTATTTAGCTCACTTTTTGCCGCCGCCGCTGCTGCTGCTGCTGCTGTCAGATGGCAAACAGTTTTGCCCTTTTGTCTCTCCCCTCTGGCATTTCGTCCTGCAAACAGGTTAATTGAATTTACTGAATGTGTTGAATGCGGCAGGGAGTTCGGTGTCAGAACTGCCGCACAGCGAAGCTCAGCTGAGCTCAGCTGAGCTGGGCACGCAATCGAGGGCTGTTTGGTAATGCGTGCAACTTGGCCAGCTTTCAGTAACTCGCATTAAAACATATCCCTTACATAAAAAAAAAAAACAATTTTTTCGAAAATAAAATATTAACAATTTATATTTTTTTCTTCATTTAAACTGCTTTTCATTAATATTCAAGTAGATTTATTTTAAATATATACCCAATCCCCATTTGAAACATTTTTAATCTATTGATTTTTAATATAGAAACAGTTAAATATTATTTAATGCATATTATACCCAAAAGCTAAAAATATTTGCAATTTAGAAACTTTATTCCAAGCATGCAATTTTAGCACAAGTTTACAAAAAAAAATATAGGTAAAACGAAGCAATTTAAAATCCATTCTATTTCGAAAATAAACATTTAAAAAATAAACATTTTCTTCTGTTAGATAGAAAAACAATCCATACGTGTCAAATATATTTAATAAATATTTTAAAAATATGGAAATAACAAAAAATTTCTTTCAAAAATTAATTTCTACTTGTGCCGATCGATTTAGAGATTAAATTTCAAGCCAATTTTTTTTTAAATGAAAAACGATGCTTTTTTGAAATAAATTTATTTATATAGTAGATCTGCCAGTTTTTTTTTTTAAGTGAACAATTTATCGCCATTTTTCGTTATTTGCTCTTTTTATAAGGATGTTTTCGCATGCAAAGGATCTGTCTTTTAAGCATTTGGCGTCTGATTTCAGAGGAACGCGAATTGCGAAAAGCGTGAATTATGCCACAGCGCCAACCCAGCATTGTCTGTGTGTTTCTCTCTGTGTGTGTGTGGTGGTGTGTGTGTGTTGGTGTGTGTGTGTTGGTGTGTGTGTGTTGGTGTGTGTTGCTGTGTGCGTGATGTAAAGTTAATTATTCTGCGAAATGGATTCAGTACTCGCTACACGTAACGAGGCGGCAATGAACAAACTTTTATCGTCATTACTGTGCAGTTTGGCCAACAAGACTCTGTCTATGCGAGGTGGCTGTGTGTGTCTGCCTCTGCCTGTGTGTGTGTGTGTGTGTATGTGTGTGTCTGTGTGTGTATTTTAACTTCATTACCACACAGCGCAGCACTTTCGCTGGACCTTTTCGCTCATAAAATATGATGTCCTCACCTTCGCCAGCACACAGCCCACATCCACATCCACAGCCTGTCATCAGCCTCCGGCGTCTAGTTTCTGGATGAGCAGCTTTCGAAAATTTGCACGTCATCCGCACAAAAAACACACAGTTTTTTTACGAGCCTTACGCAAATTTAGCAAAAAAAAAAAAAGGGGTTTGTTAAACCTTTCTTGAATTTTGCTCTCAACACGCTGACATACATAGGTAAATACAAACATATTTAAACACTTTTTATATGTGTGTGTGTCTCTTGTTTTTTTTTTTTTTTTTTTTGCGTATTTTTTACGATGTGTTTGCAACAGTTTTTACGTGACTTTTTCACTGAGCGTTGCAGTTGACACTTCAGATTTTGCTTTTGATTTTTGTGACTTACGATTGCTTGTGGCATCAGCTGGCTGCGCCGGTCAACAGTTGGCAGCACGCAAGCGAAAAAACACACATACACACACACACACACACGCACGCACACATCCGCATAGGCAGGCACAACAAATAATTACCCATGTGGCAAGGAGAGCAGATATTGCCATGTGAACGAAACCCAATTTGGGTTATGGTTTTTGAATACACCGAATTGGGTGGGGTGGGGTGGGGTGGGGTGGGGACTGCATCTCTAATCGGTTGTGCATAACGGAACATGACCATTTGGCCCACAGTGAAAACATTTTGATTGCATTATTAGAGTTTTTGGTTTATACACAAATCCAATAGAAATGGCTGACCGAGAGAGAGAGACTGAGAGAGAGAGAGAGAGAGAGAGAGAGAGAGAGAGAAAGAGAGAGTGTGAGAGAGTGAGATGAAAGAGACCCAATTATATTTTTTCATTCATTTCAGCTGCCAAATCGTGCGGCAAGTGAAGTGCCACATTGTACACTACAAAAATGTCAACAGCTAAAAAATATTTGAAACAAAAAGTGGCCAAGTAAAATTCGCAGACTTGTTCAGAAATATATGCTGTGAAAATTGATTTTTTTTTTGTATTTTTTTTTTGCTATTTCTATGCGCAAAAAGAAAAATTAAAGTGTATAACAATGGAAATGGAATTGCAAAATGCTGTGGAGCCAAGGGCTAGCTGAAGAGGAAGGGTCACACAAATGACATTTTGGCCCAGACAAACCCAAAATTGTGTGCGTCCAGCAAATGTGTGCTAGCTAAGCCTGTGTGTGTGTGTGTGTGTGTGTGTGTGTGTGTGTGTGTGGTTGTGCAATTAACTTTACTCGTTGCAACTGCCACACTTGTCAAAGAAAAAAAAAATAATGAAAAATATATAAATTTGCATTGAAACATCAACGGACGCGGATTGAGTTGACTTTTGTGTGTGGAATGTTGGCTTTGTTGGCTATGTTGGCTGCTATTAACGCTATTATTTCACAAATAAAACAAAAATATTCTATGCATTTATATATGGTATTTTGTATGCTAAAAGTTCAGTTCCATTTGGTGTGTCAACATGGGCGATATGCGATATCCGTGTTGCATATTGTTCAAAAGTTGCAGCAACTTTCTTGCAACTCCATTAGAAATTGCATATGTACAAGTTGAAGGACATTCATGCATAGCATTATATTGTAGAAATATTTATTTATCGAAAGTGTTTTGGGATATGTTCTTTACCTTCTTCAGCACACACACGCACACACGCACACACACACACACACGCACACACACACACTGAGTTGTCCCGGAGCGTATGTTAAACTTTCGCTGTGGCCCTTTATCCAACTGGCATATCTGTCGTATATATTTCTTTGTGCTGCTTACAAGCTTTGCAATTCTATTCAATGTGGTTTTGCGAGAAACCATTTTTTATTTTCAATTTTCGCTCTCGATGACATGACAAAGTGCCCTCAACAAGCGGCACGCTGCGGCAAAGGGAGCAACAATGTTAGGCGGCATAGGAATCGGAATCGGCAACGGCAACGGCAACGGCAACGGCATCCACACACACATAAAATGGGGTGTGGCTTCTCTATGTGTGTGTTTAAAAATATTGCCGCCGCGACAGTCTTAGCAATAAGTGAAAGAACAAAAAAAATAAATATATATATATATATATATATATATATATTGAAGAGGATATGCAGACTGATAAAAGGATATCGTTGTCGCTGTTGATGGAGAAAACTACAAATTCGATTTAAATGTTGATGTCTTCGAAGCTCCAACAATAACTTTTACACAACATTCCTAAACATCACAGCTACACAGCGAGAATAAAGGAGTCCAATCAAAATGAAGTATTCAACAAGTTTAAATAAAAACATTAAATTTTAGACTACTAAAATCAGTCAAATTTACTAATCAAATTGTGAATGATTTTTGTATACTTGTTTTCATTGCCTTAACTCATTTACTTGTTTTAAGTTAGTTTAATCTTAAAATTTTATATTTATGTTTAAGGCAGATCATTTTCAAGAACGTATATCATATTTGAAGTATGTTTGATATTGGAAACAACCAATTTCAGACGTCTAAAATTGTACTTTAAATTAAAATGAAAATTCTTGAAATCTGTAATATCTATCTTGGTATCAAATTAATTTTCCACCGGTATCAATTATCGCAGTCTAACCCAATCCCGCCGACAGACAATGACACCTTTTGATTTCTCCGGTTGTTTACACAGAGTAACATTAACTGTCCATCGTCCTCTTCTAGGGGATGGTCTGAACCAAGTGCTTGTCCTGGGGCAAGCTTACTAAAATATTGATAAAATTAAGTTTTAAATTGTTAATTAAACGCAGAAGCAACGCTTTTGGCTTCCGTTGTGCGTAAACTCCTTGCTGCTCCCAAAGGAGCCTGCATAATTTGTACGTTTCTTAGCGATGGCCCAAAATGTTCAATTTTCAATGCTCGATGTCCTTCGTCCTGCTTTGCTTTGCCCTTACGGACCCGTAAGTACTCATTAACATAAGCCGCTGATTTTGTTGTCTGCAACGGCATTAATCGTATTTTGTATGTTGTTTTTGTTGTTTTTGTTGCTCTTATTATCTGCGAGTGCTGGGACAAGAGTCCGCCAGGACTTGCCACATTTAAATTAATTTTCATATAATAAAAAAAAAAAAGTCAAAGCAACTTTTATGCATTTACGCCACATTTGAAGATATTGTTTAAGAAAAGTGAAACCATTAAACCGAGACGTGAAAAACGATGCCAAACCCAAAGAATACAAAAAAAAAAATATAAATTTAAAATTAATATCAAGAAAACAACGAGCAGAATAAGGACGTCAAAAGCGACGAATTGTGCATAAAAAAAAACCACAATTGAGTTTTTTAACCGCACACAGAAAAAGAAAGAGAGAGAGAGAGAGAAAGGGAGAGATGGAGAGAGGGGGAGAGGGGGAGAGAGGGAGAGAGAGAGACATACAATTTACATGCAGTGCTATATGCGTAAATCTCAACCAATTTCATTTGCCTGCCGTTTGGGGCGTGGGCAACATCAATGTGTAAAACAACAGCAACAACAGCAACAACAACAACAGTAACAACAGCAACAACCACAACAACAACAACAACAGAAAAATGTACAGGACCAAAAAGTCGTATACCAGAACGACTGACAAATAAAAGCGAAACGAGTCAAGCTAAAATTCAACTTTTAAATACCCTGCAATTAATTAATTATTATTTTTAAGTGAAAATCTTTGTGACTAAAAAGATTTTATTTGGCATTTATTTATTGTAGTAAAAGTTCAGATACTTTTTAATTTTAATTTCTTTTTCTACAAATATTTTTAATTTGTTATAAGAAAAAATATGTGTAATTAAATTTCTCATTATTTCAAAAAGTTTTTTTTTTTTATTTCTAGAAATACGCATTTTCGCTCGTGGGTTACCAAAACCGCATTCAAATATATATGTTATATATATATATATATTGGAGTATGTAAAATGTAAATTGTGTGCTATCTGCTGACTGTCACACACTCAACTCGAGAGCAATACAAACAAAAATGCCACTTGTAGGAAAATTGGTGTGTGATCATAGCTCATAAAATGTAGTCTTTGTGCCACAAAAACACTCAGAAAAGTTAACCGAGTGCGTTGGGAAGAGACTGAAGAATTTCAATTTTAAAGCGCTGTTTTATTAACTCTGCATTAATACGATAGGATTTGAGAGAGAGAGAAAGAGAGAGAGAATCAATCAACCAAATCATAAAAAGAGACTTTTAATCTTCAGCAATTTAAATCTTTTAAGGAAATAAATAAGAATTGCTGCTGCTGCTGCTGCTGTTGCACGTTGATACCCAACGAGATACTTTAACACATTTATAGGTGTTGCATAAGTAGCTTTTTCGATGAAAATTTGAAGTGTGAGCATATTTATCATTTATGGATCGCACTTCTTGTGGCTACTCGAGAAATGTGTGTTTTTTGTGCTCAAAAGACAAGTTGAAACTGTGCAAATGAGTTGCTTGTTTTCAATTAAATATTCGAAATTGTAAAGTGTAAATCATTTAAAATGCAATTAATATTTATGTATGCATATAGTTCAAATGGGTGCTCTGAAACCAAGCATAATTATTGTATTTCCGCTTCAACAAGAACCATTATATTTATAAAGGGAGAACCTCGAAAAGGCCCAGGAGACACATTCTTTCAGCAATAATTATGAATAATAATGAATAAATAACGATTTATCCTGTCTCTAACTATATTATAATATATTATAATAACACATATATCATCACATCACGAAGCCTTTTTATGCCAATTCATAAAATTAATTACTTTTAGATCAGAAGAACTTTTGCTCTCCAAGTATATATATCTATAGTCTATATATCCATCATTCCACGCTATTCTACAATTTTAATATTACTAAGAATTTGTGTTAAAATACGCGAAATAAATTTTGGCAGCAAAGTGAACACATTTAAAAAGTCAGTTAAATACTTAAAGTAAGACTTAAGGATTGATAACATTCCTAAAGAGTTCAGCCACGCCCACAAACAAGTGTAAATGCAGACAATTAGAGCAACATTGTTGCTTTGCTATTTGCTGTTTTTAGACTCTAATGTTGCATTGTTGCACAAACGTGTTGTAAAAGAAACTTTTCACTTTTTGTGCGTACATTTTGTTTTCGTGTATTTTGTGGCACAATTGAAACCATTTCTCGTTTTTTTTTTTTGTTTTTAACTTTGCGCAGCGTGTGGCAAACTACGTAAAGTGACTGTCTAACTGTCCGTTTGTCTTTCTGTGTGTGTGTGTGTGTATGTGTGTGTGTGCGATTTGTGCACTTGTCGGTTGTCAACAAGAAAGAACAAAAAAAAAATAAAACAGCTACAAATATTAACAAATAACATGGAAATTCACTAACTCTGAAAAAGTAAATAAAAAGGACATTAAGTGGCGTTTAACAGGGCTGCTCTTGCTGCTGCAGCAGCCACAGCAACAACAACAACAACAACAACAGCAACAAGCAACATTAAGAGGAAGAACAAGCATAACACACACACAGACACACACACATAAAGAAAACACACACAACGCTTGTAGTAATGCAAACAAAACGAGATGCGAGGCACACTTTCAGTTTGTGTGTGTGTGTGTGTGTGTGTGTGTTTGGGGCATGTGGGGCGTGTAAATGAGCAGCAAGAACCAGGGTTTATTAGCATAATAAGCACAACATTGTGAGGCATTGTGAATGCCACACAAATAGGCTACACAGCTCAGCTCAGCTCGGCTTGCAAGTCTGTGCCCCAAAAAAAAAAAAAAAAAAAAAAAAAATAGGTACACTTACTTATCATTTTATGCCGCGTGGCCGTGCGTAAGTCCTTCCGCAAGGATTTCGGTGGCGCGCTCTAATTATGCACACACAATCCAGCCAGATGACAGCGGTTAACTGTTGCTTGTGCTTGTGCTAATAAATTCCAACTGCTCGATCGAAATGAAGACACAACACACTCTCTGACAAAACGAACGAAACTGCTGTTTGTTATCCTTTGGTCCTTGGCAAACCACTTTGCACTTTAACGCTTTCCAAAATATCCACAGACTCTCAACTGAAGCTGTGTTGCTAATCGCACCACTTTTGCTGGCTGATGTTTTACTGGTTGATGTTGCTGATTTTGCTAATGTTGCTGCTGCTGCTGCTGCTGCTGATGATGCTGCTTCTGTTTCTGCCACTATTTCTGCCACTGTGTCTGCCACTGCTTCTGCTGGTCTGCTGTGTTTTAGCCTTTTGTGGTTTTTGGGGCGTTTTAGCGCGTGCAACGTGCAACCAGAACGAGGACTAACAACGAACTGCGCGTTGCGAGCTGTTGTTGGAGCTGCTGGAATTTCAACAGGCACACTGTTATACGCATTGCACAGTGGTACAAAATATGCTTTTTTAGTAAAAAAAAAATTAACAAAATTCATTACGCTGCTTTTTTAGTTTTTACAGCCTTGAAAATTATAATTCACACTTTAAACTATTAACAAATGGTAACATTTGTATTATAGAAATAGTATTAACTATTTTTTTGTGTGTAATCTTTTGACTTTTAAATAAATAAATTAGTTTATTAACTTTTATTTAAGTCGATCTTTTAAAGGTTTTACACTAAGCTATAAACTATGTAAGAGTCGTGCAATTAAGCCGATATATTGTAAATACTATATGAAACACATAAATAAAAATAAATTGACTTTACTGATCTTTGACAAAAAAAAAAAATTAGAAGTTTACGTTTAAATACAATATACTTAAAACAAAACACTTAAAACTAATAATAATAAAACTAAATTTATAAAACTAAACACGCAAAAAATAAAAACTAAACGAGTCAAGCTAAAATTATTATTTAACTTTAAAGTAAATTTTAAGTAATTAATTTCTTTTTTCAAGACAAAATCTTTGTGGTTATAAAACGCCATAAAAAGATTTTATTTGCATTTATTTGTTGTAGTGCAAGTTAAAATATTTCTTAATTTTAATTTTCTTTATTTTTCAAATATTTTTTAAGTTTACGATTAACTGAAATGAGATCTTAAAACAAAACACTTTAAACTACAAATAATAAATTTAACTTTATTAAATTAAACACGCATTACAAATCTTGAGCACTCTTAAAAACAAAATGCGTTGCACAAAAATTATCATTTTAACTAATAAAAAAACAACGAATTTTTAATATATTTATTTAACTATAATTATGAATATTAAAAATAACAAATATCTTATTGACTTTATGACGAAACAGGTATTTCAGGACAGTGTGCAGAGTAGCACAGTAATTTCAGAGCAGTCCAAAGGATGCACAGTGGGCAATACAATATTTAAATGCCGACGCACACGGCGTATGCGCAATTTGCCAAACAACACCAGCGAAGAGAGCCAAAGCGACTAAGCGAGAGAAAGCGAGAGAGAGAGAGAGAGAGACAGAGAGAGAGAGAGAGATAGAGAGAGAATGTTTACGCAGCGACAGCGCAACAATTTGTTGAAGAGCGACGAGGCAGTCGCCTTACATTTGTTATACGGCGACAGGACAAGGCAGGACGTGGATGTCGTCGTCTTCGTCGACGTCGTTATCCTGTCCGAGGCAAGAACCGGAAGCAAAAAGTCAGCGTGATAAGCAAAGGCAGCTGTGGCTGTTGCTGGTGAGTCCCAGTCAACGTGAGCTTCTAGCGCATTTTTATTGCCAATTCGATAAAAAAAAAGAAAAAAAAAAACAGAAAAGGACGAAAGCAGCTCTCACCTTGGAGGAGCCTTGACAATTGTGCAGCAACAGGAGACGCCTCAGACTTGACGCATTTCCCTTGCTGTTGTTGTTATTGTTGTTGTTGTTGTTTTTGGTGCCTGCCTTTGGCATTAGCATAATGACAAAGAAGGGCGCTGAATGGAAATTGAGTTTGGCAAGCCTGCAACTTTGTTTTAGCATTTGCTGCTCTCCTTTTTTCTTTTTTTTTTTTGTGGTGCTGTGCGAGGCAGCAACGAGGCGTATGAGCAACATGCCAAGCAGCAATGCTTGAGCAACTGTTGCTCGAATCAGCAATTGGGAGGAGTCGCCACATCCAACTTTCTTGAGGTGAAGTTCTTGTCGATTTTTGCTGGCCAGCAACCTTTGTCCAGCATTCATAAATATGTATGACCAGCAAAGGGTTTTTCAAATTAATTTAACCAAATTGTGGCTGGCAACTTTTGCCTCGCTGCTCGTTTCTTGTTGTTTGCTGTTTGCTGTTTGTTGGTTGTTGGTTGCTGTTTGTTAGACCACAAAGTGAAACAAAAAATGTTGCGTTTAATTAAGATAAAGTATTTGCAATTTTAGCAAATTTATATTAAGAACAATTAACTTAAAGTTAGCACAACACAACTCAGTATTAAGTTGCTGTCTCATTAAAAGAATTTGGAATAAAATATTTGTTATCAATTTGTTTGGTTTTTGTTGAAAATTTTAATGTTATACAATTTTTAATATATATATTTATTTTTTTTGAGCAATCTAAATATTTTTAAACATTTATTGGTTTTCATATATATTATTATTATTTTATTTTTCTTAAGCAATCTTATTAATTCTAATTTTTAACATTTATTGATTTAATTTAAATCATTTTATTATTTTATTTTTGTTTAACAATCTTATTATTATTAATTTTGAAACATTTGTTAAGTTTGTATATTTTATTATTTTATTTTTTTGGAGCAATCTTATTATTTCTAATTTTCAAAGATTTATTGATTTCATATATTTTATTATGTTTTTAAATTTATGAAAGCCAACTTAATTTGATTTAAGTTTTCACTTTGTATACTTTATCAAAACTTTTTTCAATTCTTTATTTAAGCAAATTTGTTGGACTACTGAAATCGTACTCGAAATATAATAATTCTGACTGAAGTTCTTGAAATCTAAGTACGAATTACATAAGATTTTTCTCTCTGTGTAGACTGCTTGCGTTGCTACTATTGTGCGTGGCTGAGGTCAAGAATTTGCATGCAAAAATTTCGTAGCTAAAGAATTTATTTGGGTTTTGCATTTATGATGAGCAGCAGCCAAAAGCGGCCAAAAGCAGCCAAAGCCAGGCAGCAAGCAGCGACCGGGCCATAATAAAAACGCAAATTAAGGCAAAACGAGAGGCCAGAGATGCCAGCGCCGAAAGTGTTAAAGTACCAAAAAGTGATTTCAAAAGCGAATCAAGCAAATCAGCAAAGACATCCGTCGCGACACGGACGCGAATTCTGGGCAAGGATACCGACTTGGACTACACGTCTCGGACTACGACGACGACTTGGACTCGGACTTGAAGTCCGTCATAATAAGTCCACGCATATCCGGCTCAAATTGCTGCACGCACACACACAACCACACACACATACACACACACACAGGAGTTGAGTTCGCCTCTGACAAGCATTAGCGAAAAAAAAAACATGAAACGTGCGCTGCCTGCAAAAGACGTTGATTACGCAACAGGACCAACTGGCTGCTTGCCCCACTTGCCACATCGAATTATTCTTATTTTATTTTACACACACACACATATACTCACACACATACACACACACACACACACATACACGCATACAATCAATACTAATACACAGTGAAAAGTGTTTCACGCCCAACGGCATCTTAGCATCTTAGCCAGTTGCTGCCTTCTTGGCCAGGTTATTGAACCACACAGCACAGCACACAACTACTGCCACAGCCACAGCACCTGTTGATTGAGCTCATCAGCTATTACATTATGTAATATGGCCGCAAACAATGCCATTTGTTGGCTTAATGTAAGCGACAGCTTTTCTTATATCGAACAACAGCCGCCAGCAAATTGGCATCTTTAGTCGATTCCAAGAATTTAGTTCATTGAAATAATAAATAAATAATTGCACACCGATTCCAAGAAAATTTGTTTAGCTTAAAGTTATTTGTTCTAACTGATCCAAAATGAAATACAAATATTATTCATATATATATATATATATATATATATATATATATATATATATATATATATATATATATATATATATATATATATATATATATATGTATATATGTG
The DNA here is from genome assembly GCA_035042045.1 of Drosophila melanosoma. Classification (NCBI taxonomy): domain Eukaryota; kingdom Metazoa; phylum Arthropoda; class Insecta; order Diptera; family Drosophilidae; genus Drosophila; species Drosophila melanosoma. The sequence goes on along the minus strand of JAWNLY010000055.1, from coordinate 1,836,758 downwards.
GATATGTATTGACATGAATTGTTGACAGCACTGGCAAAAATTGTATTATCAATTTGTTAGGATTTGTAAATGTCCATTCGGACTTAAGGACTTTTAAGGATTTTTTATAAATCGTGATAAGCATTTTTATTGTAAACTTTTAAATATATTTCTAGGATGTTCTTCGTGAAATTTTACAAATGTTTTTTGCTTGCTAAATGAAATTTCTATCCTAATGGATTTTAAAAAAAAATTTAATTATTTTGCCAAATTAGAGCTAGTTTAGTAAAAAGGATATTTACTTTGGGATTACAACTCACCCAGTCTCAGAGGGTTTTTTGGAAAGACACATAATTTTGAGTTCATAGAATAAATTAATATTGATTTACATTTAAAGTTATTCAGAATTCCTAAATAAATAAATAAATAAAATAAATAAATAGAAAATAATAATTAATAATTAATGTGCTTTACTAATCAAAAAAATAATAAATTTCAACACAAAAGTCCTTTAAGCAGCTTAAATAGCTCGATTTTGCAAAATTGCTCTTAATTAATTATATCCTTTCAGACATTGAAGTCAAATTGGAATAAGTATTTGATTTTGAAATAATCCCAAATTGGAGTTCGTCAAAGTTTATCCTTGCACTTCCGGTGCATCATATACTTTGAATATTCGTAAGGACTCGTTCGAATTAGAGTTCTTTTTGTATTCCACCGCGTTGAAGCATCCCAAACCAATGAGCACAAAATTTAAATTTTCATCAAGATACTTAAAACAAAATTGTAAATAAATAAAACTGTGTTGTGTGTCAGTTGCTCTTAAACTGGCCGAGAGCGCCATCTACATGTGAGTTTTCAAATAACAGACCTTCTGGGCCTTAAATTCTGTTAAGTTACCAGCTACCAGCCAATAGATGGCGCCACATAACATGCCCTTAACAAATCTGCTTTTATTTACTCTTTGCTCATAATTCAATCAATCTTTAATCCTTCTTATAAGACTAGATTTAAAATCATTGCAATACCTATCAAAATACCCATTCGTTAATCTCTCTCTCATTTCCCGCAACAAATTGAAAGCAACTTCGATTTAATGAATTTGAATTATAAGTTTTATCAAGTTTTATTTCTGCTTGTTTGTTTTATTTTCATCGTTATTCATATATTATATATGTATATATATATATATAATGTTTTTTAAATATTATGAACTACGTTTGAATTGTACAATCTAATTAATAATTAACATTTAGCCCAATAAGAGTACACAAATATGCTCAGTAGGAATAATTATGTTGTTTATTAATTTTTATTTAGTTTTATTTTCAATTACGTTTATTTGCCTAGCAACATTTACATTTACTTAAACGACTAATATACATATATATATATATATATTTATATATATATATATATATATATATACATTTGCATGCATATATTTGTATGAATTACATTCAATTTGTTTTGTGTATGTGTGTGTGTGTGTGTGTGTGTTTTGATTAACTTTAAGGGCTTAGAAATCTATAACAAACGTAAATAGCGCAATATTTTTTTTAGCGTTCAGTTTTTATTTATTTGTGTTTTCCTTGTTTAACATATATATTTTTTTTTTTTATGTTCAATTGGATTAACGATTTTCACAAAACAGAAAATTTCGTAAGCCATATGTATGTATTTAGGCCTCGTTAAGGGCCACAGAGCTATTTACATAGAGTAGTAGTAGTAGTACCAGAGAATATACATATACATATACATATTTATATATATATATATATTTTACGTATTCCATTGTAAATCCTAAGCATATTTAACATATACACACATCATATATACATATATATATATATAAATATATATATATATATATATATATATATATATATATAAATATATATATATATATACATATATGATTTAAAGACTTTTTTCCGTTTTAAGCATTCTAAGAAGAAAAAAATATACAAATTACAATTATTTAATTTACGAATATTTTGCTGTCAATTAAATATGTTAAGCATTAGTTATTACATAATTGTGCTAATTGGTTTTAAAGTTTTTATCTCTTCCTGGATTTTACTCAGAATCTTGTTTGCTTTTTTCTTGGAACATTTTCCATTTCCATTTATTTTTTAATTGGGTTTTATTTTTCTTCGCATATTGTTTTTTGTATTTATGTACGTTTTACGCTTTTGTTATTTGTTGTTCACTTTATGCTAAGGGTATTATAAATGAATATGTACAAGTTTGGACTTATTAACTAGCAATATTTGCATGGGTTCTGCTTCTGTTTGTTTATGTCGTTGGTATTCAAAATTTCTTTCAAAGAAATTTCCACGTGTTTCTGAATAGATATTTTCGTTATTATCTTTTTTTTCTTGTTTTGTTTTGTTTTTGCTTGCATCTTTCGCTCTTTTTTGACTTTGTTTTTATTTTCGTTTAGATTTGAATTATTTTTTGTAATTTTTTATCGTATTTCAATGCACACAGAACTCTACTAATTAAAAGCGCTAAATACATTGGATATTAGTTTTCTATGGTACTCAATGCAATTAAGTTTATGCGTTTCTCTATGCTATGTATGTATGTATGTGTATATGTATGTATATGTGTGTGTGTGTGTGTGTTTTTCTTTATTTTTTTCCATATTTAAATTAGAAGCGACCAGAAAATCCTGCAAGAGAAAGAATGAAATACAGCTGTGATTAGTTTATACGATGCGAAAAATTAAAAGAATAAATAGAATTATTTTACTGCAAGAAATTTAAAACAATTTTAGTTAAATTTAAAAATCGAGAATATTTCTTCAGCTTTATTTTGCACAAAATAAATACAAGAAATTGACATTCAATGGGCATATCAAGCGATTATCACTTCTTATTCCTCAGCTCAGAGGACTAACTGAAACTAACATCAACACTTCATAAAAGGACAATCAGTAACTGGCCAGCGGCACAGATTTGTGCACCACCCCCAAAAAAAAAAAAATTGGCTAATTTATTCACATTTTTTGGGGCACACTTGACACTTGGCAGCTAGCTGCTCGAGCTGGCGTCAAAATATTCATAAGCGATAAGCAAATGTGAAGATTGCCTCAAAGAGTCTGGCAATGTTTATGCAAATTATGGCTGCAAAAAAAGCAGCAAAAAAAAAAAAGCAAAAAAAAATTAACGCAAACGAAATGAAAATGGAAAACTACAAAAGCAAGGCTCAAATTGTATCATAAAAAGCGACAGTGCTAAACACTTAAAATTCGAATATTTAGCCATCTTTTTCTAGACAGCCTGCCAGGGCTATAACAATAAATTTTTGTGAATTTCGCCAAGTGTTGTTGTTGCTGGCTTTTGATTTTTATATGAAAAGATGACGTCGCTTATCAGCCGTTTTATTAGTTACAGCTTAAAATTATATATGTATATGTAGATATATATATAAATATGTATAGATGTGTTGATCACGCGCTCAATTTTTATAACCGGCAATTGAATTTTATGGGCTCGCACTTGCGACGTGGCCAGTGGAAGGGGAAGGAGAGGGAAGGGAAGGGAACAAATCGTTGCCTACTTCTCTGCGCCATCAAATAAGTTTATTGCCCGGCCTTGGGCCATGTTTGAATGAGTGCCTGCCTGCCTGCCTGCCTGCCTGGTTGCCTGCCTGGTTGCCTTACAGCCTGGCTGTGATTAGTTGCCACGCCCCTTGGCATATTTGCACTTTGCACTCACACACAACGTACACAGAGAGTTTTACTGTTTGCCAGCGCCTCGATTGAGTCCTGCAGGTCCTTGCAGTTTATTACAAGAAGCGCGTTGCTTGTTTGCTTTATTACTTATTACACATGCTGGTTTATGGCTCTGTGTGTGTGTATGTGTGTGTGCGAGTGTGCTCATGTGTGTGTGCAAGTGTGTTCATGTCTGTCACGTCATTATCCTTTGTGGCGTGCAACAAGTGTTTCAATCGCAGCCCTTTGTTTGCCGTGTGCCAACCAGGCACACACAAAATCCTTCAGAGCCCTCTAAGCAGCTTGTGCAGAAGCGTCCTTTACATGATATCACACTCCTTATGTCCTTATGTGTATGTGTTTAAAATATGTACACAGAGAGAAAAGCGGCGATGTGTTGTCAAATATTCATATCAAATATTGTACTAAGTTCTACAGAAAATAAATACAACTGATTCAAAGGAAACAAAGCTCAAACGATTTTTATGCAAAACTGGAAGTTAAATTAAATTAAATTGAATTAAATTAAGCTTGAATTAAATATTATTTTTTTTTTTTGCATATTTTTGCTTATTATATTAACACTAAAATTATAACAATTTAATCAAAAAGAATAAAAGTATTTAAACAAACAAGTAAATTAAATTTAAAAAAATGTTTTTAATTATAAAAAAAAACAGTACAAAATTGCAAATCAAAATATTTGTGCATATTTTTAAATTGTTTAATTTTGTTATTAATAATGTTTTTGATCTTGAGAAATTTTTGTATAACTTTTGACCACATAACGATTGTGTCAAAAAATTAAATATAAATGTTTGCAATAGTATCAAAATTGATCAAATTATGGTTTTTAAAAAGAAAGTTTCGAAATTACTAACAAATCACACTAATTCGAATAACATTCAAAATAAAATCAATTACAATTTAATTGAGCAATTTCAATGTTGATTTTTTTTTCTCTGTGTATTGTGTGTTGTATTTTTTTTTGCCTTTTTCCTGCCACTTGGCAATTGTTTTTCGAGACTTCCTTTCAAGGCGTCGTCTCGTGGCAGGGTCTCAACTCTGGACGACCTCCGTTTGCCGTTCAAGTTAAGTGAGTGTAAATGTGGTTTTGTCAAGCCAAACCCCAATTTCTCCCCATCCCCAGCCCCTCCCATGTTGCGTGTGTGTGTGTGTGTGTCCTTTTGCCTGTTGGCAGCTTAAATGCTATTAAATTGCTGACAATTTGTATCATTATAAATTCCGTTGTGGGCAAATTGATTCTGCTGGTTGTTGAGTTGTCCGTCACTCAGTCAGTCAATCAGTCAGTCAGTCAGTCCGTCAGTCATATAATTAGTTAGTCAAGTTTTCAATCAGAGGCACAGTTGCACAATTAACCCTCAGTTAGTGGCTAAAGTGCGATAAGAGTTTGATCTCCTGGGCACTGTCAGGACTAACTCAATTTGTGCCGCCAAATTCCCCAGACACTTATTAATGATGCACGTTGGCATTAAAATTTAATCAAATGTGCCCCCCAAATACAAAAGGAACAATGAAATGGGGAAAAAAAACGAAAGAAGCAAAAAAAAAAAAAATCGAGAAACTTGTCGCTAAAAACCAAACTTGAATGCCTGAATAATTCAGCGAGTTGCGGACAAGTTGCAACACCAATAGGACTCCGAACACAAGAAATAGAAAAACTTTTGGGTCGCCGTTGCCTAGGCCGGGCCAAATGGTTGGCCAGGACAACGCCTCCAATGTCAGCCTCGATCTCAATCTGCACCACAGGACAAGCAAAAAAAAAAAAAAATCTCAACACAAATCGCGCCTTTTGGTTTTTTGGTTTTTTGTTTTTTTTTTTCGCTGCTTTTCAACTAATAAATTGCCTTAAAATGCTTTTGTGTTTCACGCGCGCTTTCACCGGGGGCAACCAGGAGACATGCCCCCAACCACAACTCCCCCCCCTCTGCACACGCACCTTTGGCATCGCCCACGCCTTGCCACACAGCAGCTGCAGCCATAATTTCTGTGACTTTATTATGTGTCAAGTGAGTCAATCTGCGGACGATGATGATGAGAACGACAACGAGGAGGACAACGACGAGGACGAGGTTGAGGATGGGGACGAGGACGAGGACGCGGATGAGGACGAGGACGAGGACGACGACGAGGACGAGGCCGCGGACGAGAACGAGGCTGAGAACGCGAAGCTGTAAATTGTGATATCCTGCGGGAAGCTTACACCTTACTCCCCCCCCCCCCCCCCCACACCCTCTCATTTTCTCCCTGCAGCTGGCACAGCAACTTTAGCCGTTTATTGACATGTGTCGCTAGCGGCTTATTAGACCCAGTCCTGAACATGTCCTTAAAAACTGCGCAATCATCTTTTTTCTATCTGTATTATTTTTTTTCTTCTTTTTTTTTCTTTCTTGTATTCCATTAAATATGCAATGCGCAAGTTTAAAGCATGCCACAGCATTAACATAATACAAATTGTGGAAAATTTTTTGAAATTCTAAATTTCTATATGGCAGAAAATATTAAGCGCTGTCAGTTAGCGAAATTATAATAAGTAAAAGATGGAAACAAAAAAAAAAAAAAAAATTGAAATGGAAATGGAAATAAAAATGGCAAAAAAAAAAAAAATGTAAATCTGCTCAAACTGTGTTGGGCTGCAATTCAAATTATTCACTCAAATGAAGCGGCAGCAGAGCCAAACACAAAAGTTTGCACTTGGCATAAATTTCGTAGAGCCAACCACCAACCACCCCTTGCATCCCACCACTTTGAGCACTCTCAGCACTGCCCTGCGCCGCCACCCTGCCACCCTGCCCAACCCCCCACCAAGACGATTTGATTTTATTTTATTAGCACATCACACGATTGGCGCCAGAACTTGACAAAGTTACAACTTTGTCCTGGCATCATCCTGGCGACTTCTACTCAGTCCACCCCCCTCCACCACCCTCCTCTATCTCACCCTGACTTGCCAACTTTTTCTTGGCTACAATTTTTTTTTTATTTTTTCTGGTCGCTTTGCTGTTTTCTAATTGTTGGCTTACAAACTTAATGTGGAATTCAATTTGTGCGTACTGCACTAAACGAAGGCAGCAACGAGGAGAGGAGGTGGGGGGGTTTAGTTGAAAACTTTTTCATGGCACTTCTTTGGGTTTTTTGTCGCCCATTGTTGGTCGCAACAAACAAAAAAAAAAAAAAAAAAACACTTGGACACAAAGCAAAAATGCAAACTGACAGCTTAACTGACATTGAAAATAGCCAGAAATAATGAAAGTGAGCAAAGGTATTTGGAATCAGTAAGATTTTTTAATATCCGACTCCTAAATACGCTGTAAATATTTGCACTAAAATCCATAAATTACTGCAAGCCAAAACAGTCGAATTTTCAACAAAATTTTCATACAATTTAAACAATCAGTTTTTGCTGCTCTTTTTTAAATTTCTGCACAAACTATTCATATCTATTTCATTTCGTAAAAAACTCAAAAACTTAATGAAATAGCAACACTTAATCCAAAAACTTAACTGAACTCTGTCAAAGCGAACACTCGACACACAAAAGGGTTAAAAGGGTTTAAGGGGGTTAAAGGATGCAGCACTTGAAAATCACATCGATTATTTCGATGTGCAAAACTCTTGTAAAATATGCGAAAAATTCAAATGTAATTTCTCAATATTAGCTGCGCATTTAACACACTTGATTTGAGCTGAGGGCAAAGCAAAACAGGTAAATAGCCATAGGTTTTTGCTTGCCATGGCTAAAAGCAACAGCAAAAGCAACAACAACAACTACAACAAGGAGCAGCAAAAGGACATGAAGCGGACTAGCCGTGCATAAGTCACCCTAAGGACGTAATTAATTTTTCAGCATTTGCTTTGCTCTCCCCCCTGCTGCTGCTGCTCCTCCTCCTGCTGCTGCTCCTCCTGCTGCTGCTCCTGCTGCTGCTGACTTCAATTCGGGCCAATTCATTTTCAGGTTGCCTTGACGAATTTGCGCCGCGGTCGCTAAAAAAAAAAGGACCTGTGAGAAATGCTTGGGGCCCCGCTTGGCCAAACCAAATTAGCGCAACCATTAGGTGAGTAGCTAAGGACACACTGCCCACATTTTCGCTGTCTCTTATGCATATTTCATGTGGCTACAATAAATTGACTTAATTTCCTATAATTTTGAAGCGTGCGCCGCTTTAAAGACACAAATTGTACAACAACAACAACAACAGCAACAAAATGAAAAGAGCGCTTTAAACGTGTATTTTTCTACTTATATATATATATATATTTTGTTTTGACCAGGCTGGGAGAGCACTTGACATTGTATTATGATAATTGAAAGCGTGTAATTGCCCTCAAGTAGCGTTAGATGGCTGGCAAGCTAAAAAAAAAAAAAAAAAGAAAGAAAGAACAAAAAATACAAAAATAAAATCCAACAGTCAGCAGCAGTCAGAATAAGTGCTCTAAATGGCAATGAAAGATTCATGGAACAGGCAAATGAACTGAACTAAGGCGATTTATATATGTACATATATATATATATATATATGTATATATATATATCTAGTTATAATAACAGGAAAGAAAATAATATTTGCAGCGTGCGTTGAGGGTGACTTGAAGTGTAGTTCTGGCATTTCCCCCCCTTTTTTTGGTCTGCCTTGTTTAGCCTCTTAAATATTCATAATGTATCGCTGAATGCGCTGTGATTTTACATTATTAACATAATTTATGCATAACTGTCAAATTGAATGGCTTTTAGGCTTGATGCAAATTGAAAGCGAATTTGGCTCTCTACTCACTTTGTTAACTGTAGTGGGCGGCCAGCTGCAGCTCCTCAGCTCCTTAGCTCCTTAGCTCATCAGCTCCTCAATCCATAGAACACCCCAACCATCCTCAACCTCAACAATTTCCCCTCCTTGTGCTTATCGTCGTATCTCCGCTGTTTTGCTTAAATTTTACACAATATTGTCCTTTAGTTTAGGCCCAGCCAACGCCTATTGGAGATCACGAGCGGATCTAATGCACCCAGGAGGGTGGCGAGGTGACCACACTGGGTTGTGTGTACTGCACTCGGGTCGCTGTTTGTGTGGCCAAATCCAGGCTATTGTTGTTGTTATTGTTGTTGTTGTTGCTCAACAGCAACTGTTGCTGCTGCTGCTGTTGTTGCTGTTGTTGTTGCTGCTGTTGCTGCTGCTGTTGCTGCTGCTGCTGCTGTTGTTGCTGCTGCTGTTGCAATTGCAGTTCGGCTTGCAACTGACTGCAGTTAAGCTGCACACTGCAACTACTGCTGCTGTTGTTTGTACTATTATTGGTTAAGATCACATTGGTAGCATTCGTGTTGACCGCCGGCAGCGGTATATTTATGTCCAGCAGACCATCATAAATCATCTCCTGCTGCAGCAGCTAAAAAAAAAGAGCAGATTTATATCAACTTGCTTTACATAATGCTTTATGGTATTATATCATTATAAATATATATAAATATTTATTTATAAATTTAAATCAATTTTATATATTTACTTATATTTTCATATTATTTTTTTTTACTTCTTTTTATATATTAATTTTTTATATAAATTTTATATATTATTTATATTTTGTATATCATTTTTATACATTCAATTTATATTTTTATATCAATTTGATATAACCAATTTATATTTTTATATAATTTTAAATATATTTGTTATATTTTATATAAATTTTGCATATTTGTTTATAATATTGTTATCAATTTTATAATAATTATATTATAATATAAATTTGATATATTTATTTATATTTTTATATCATTTTATTTTATATATTTATTTATATTTTTACATCAATTACAATTTTATTTATTTAATTATATTTTGTACATTTACTTTATATAATAAATTTATATTTTAATATCAATATATTTACTAATATTTTATAACAATTTGTTTAGTTTTAGTTATTTATTTATATTTTTATATCAATTTATTTTCGATATTTATTGATATTTGTTTAAAATTTCGGTTACAACTCAAAAACTACACATCAACGTTAAAATCTTCAAAAGTTAGTTTAAGGAATATAAACTGAGAAAACAAAAGTGATTTGAATCAGTTGAATTTGAGTAAACAATGAAAACAAGTGGAAATAAGTGGAAAAACTTTAAAAAATTAAAGTAATTAAAATAAAGTAAAGTTTATTTAATATATGGAAAATCAATTGAAAGCATCAGCAAAACATCAAAAACAAAGGATAAAAAAAAACCAGAACATATAAAAAAGTTTGTAACAAGATAAATAAGAATAAGGGTTGAAAGAAAGAGAGATAAAGTTGATTTCATTTAACATTTAAGCCCATTTATAAATTATAATTAATGAAAAATAATTATAATTAATGCAAAATATAAATTATAATTAATGCAAATCTGATCTGTACTCACCTCCTCGACGTTGCACTCGAGGCCGCCCTGAAAGTTCTCCAAGTTAAATTCGTCAATTTGCTCACTGTTGAGCGCCTCCAGGCATTGTCCTATCAAAGTAGAGGCGCAGTTATTATCTGCTCAGGCAGCACAGACAGATTCAGATTCAATACACAGAGATATATATATATATATAGAATATAGATTGAAGAGAGATAGCGTTGCGAAACCAAGTCTTATAAACTTACCCTCCAAACCAGATGACAACTGTTGTTGTTGTTGTCGTTGTTGTTGTTGCTGTTGTTGCTGCTGTTGTTGTTGCTGCTGCTGTTGCTGCTGTACAAGCAGTGAACCATTATCGGAAGCAGCATCTAGCAAAATGCTATTACTATAGGTATTTAGGGAGTCCGACGAGGGCTCACTGTTGGGATACGCAGGCGACATGGTGGTGGTGACTGAATTTGGCGACAAGCCCTAAAAACAACAAAAACCAACAACATTTAATTAAAGTTACTTAAATATTTGATTTTTGTTTAGTTTAGTTAAAAAAACTTACATCTCGCGCACTGTGTAAGCAGCCGCAGTTGAGCGAACGATGCAACAGGCATTGTTGCTGCTGCTGCTGCTGCTGTTGTTGTTGTTGTTGCGCTTGTGGTTGCAGTGTGTTGTAGCCGGGGGCAGAGACGGGTCCGTTGAGTGTATAGCCTTGTGGTAACTGCGACTGTTGTGGCGCCTGCTGTTGTTGCTGCTGTTGCTGGTATGGTGGCGGAGGTGGCTGCGTCGGCAGACCAGATGCTGCACTGAACCTGCTCCAGCCGTACGATCGTTGGGTTGCAAGAATTATAAAAAAAAAAACAAATGTTGACTTTATAGAACAGTTTCCAAGCAGAAACGAAGACGAAAATTGAAGCTAATTTTCGAATGGTTGTTTTCATAAGCTGATCGATTCATTTCCACCGATCCACATTTATCGAGCTTTTGCAAAATAAGATTAAGCTTCATAGTTCAGATATGTATATATAGATATAGATAAATATTTATATAGATAAGATAGATAGCTAAATATTGTGTGTGTTGCATGCAGAGCAAAGCTTCTTTGTGAAACGATAAGAGAATCAAACAAGGAATTAGTCGATACACAAACTGAAGAAACAATTAAACCACACAAAACACAACAAAAATCATCAAGAACTGACCCTTGCTGCTGCAACATATCATTGTGAAGCTTCAGCTCGTCCGCCATTGAGCCGGTCAGCTGATCGAGTGCCTGCGCCTGCGCCTGCGTCATTGTCGTATTCTGATAGTCAACCGAGTAGCCACCCCAGTCGGGCTCGAGATCCAATGCGCGTATGGGACTTAGGCGTCCGCAGGAACTGGCATTGGATGAGGCGCGCTGACGGAAATCGGGCGACAGTTGAAAGCCGCCGCTGAACCGCAAAACGATAGACAACAAATGTAAAGAAAACAAGAAAAGAAAATAAACAATGCAAAATCAAAAACGTAATCAATCAAAACAATTGTAATTAAAACACAAATCGTTGTTTTTGGTTTTTTTTTTCAAAATTTTTAAACTGAAAATTATAAGTAGCTAACTTAAATTTAAGTTTCTTGGTTATTACCAAAATATAGTTTTGCTTACATTGTAAAAAGAAACTAATTATTTAGGTATTAAGTTGAAGCACGCATTTTGTGGCAAAGTATGTCAGCTACTTAAGCATGCTTATTAATTACAAAATTAATTAAGTACAAAATCATACATCTCAATCTCAGTGTTATTTAAACTTAATTAACAAGATTAAATTGCAAATTCTACTTATAAAATTCATTTGCTTAATGTCTAGTTACGTTTATTGGCTGACTGAGCAATTGGCTCAGAAGGCAAAAAAAAAACAATAGATTTAATAATAACAAATAATAATGATAATTATAAAGCTGATTTTTTTTTTTAAAACCAGTTTTAATAAGTTGTTATAATGAATTAATTGAACATGCCAGAAACAATTCAAATTGCGTCTTACTTTTTAATTATTATTTAATTCAATTTCAGTTAAGTTTTTATAAATTAAATCGTAGATGTTTAAATTAAGTTTAAATATAGCTTTGTTAGTTTTTATAGTTTAATTATTAGCTATTAATTAGCTTAGGTTTAATGTGAAAACTCAAACGAATAGCAGGCATTTTCACGGAAAGAACTAGTGTCACAAAAAAACCTAACTAAAATACTAAAATAAAATCGAACTTTGACCTTAGGTGAAACTTGGCTAAAAAAAATTGTTGTCAAGTTGTTTGTTGCCTACTCAATTGTTAATAGTTACCTGTGCAGTGGACTCTCTGGGAAGTGATCCAAGCCTTCGCTGACGCTGCTGCTCGGCGAGGGCGTGGCATCGTTGAGGCCAACGGCACCGGCCTGTCGCAGTGCCTCCACACGCTTTTTGGCCCGGCCGCGACGCTTCTCGTAACGGGATGTTTCCATTGAGGCGGCACGTCGACGCACCGATTTGCCTGGCTTTGCATCCGGATTGAGCATCCACCAGGATGATTTGCCAGTGCCCTCGTTCTGGACGCGCATAAATCGACTGTGCAGCGACAGATTGTGCCTGATGGAGTTCTGCAAAACCGAGCAAAACATTGAATTGTGGCAATTAGTGAAGACGTCCCCAGATTCAAAATATACGATTATTTTTTTTTTTTTTTTTTTATTGCGGAATTTGCAAATTCTGTTCGATTGCTGCTGCTTGAAGCAGTTCTATTCAAAAAAGACACGCTGATGTAAGGATTTGTAAGCAATTGCGTTAACACACAGGAAGTGTGTGTATGTGAGTGTATGGGTGTGTGTGAATGTGTGTATGTGTGTGTGTGTGTGTGTGTGTGTGTGTGTAAGGGTAAGTATATAGTAAGGTCTTGTGTTACGTTTCCTTTTCCCGGTTTTTCGCTATTCAATTGTCTGATGACATTTTTATGGTTTTTAGAATATACACACCACACACACACACACACACACACCCGCAGACACACAGAGACACACACACACACACAAATGGGTTCTATCTAATTGGAAGTTGTCTTCACTTGGCTGTCTTTCTTATTCGCGTTCTGCGTTCTGCGTCCTGCCTCCTGCGTCCTGCGTCCTGCGTCCTGCTTCTGTGTCGCTTGCCGTTTGTCGCTTGTCGTTGTCATCGTCGTTGCCTGTCGCTTAAGCTGTCAATTCATATTTTATAACAATAGTCATAAATATCGTCATGCGCAACGCAATGACAACAGCAAATCGACAAACGCGACAAACTAGACAAACAGACGAAACGGTACAAATTTTGTAGCATCATCGATCCCTGCCCACAAAAAAACCCAGCAAAGGTAAGTAGATAAAAAAAAAAAGTGCCAGCTATTGGCCTGCTGGATACCCTATAATAATGCCCCGCTCTACGTTTTCTATAGAATATGTATTCTTTAAATCGCTGCTTATTGTCCGATCTTCATAAAAAACACAGTTGATATTTGTATCTTATGTGGAATTTTCTTTGCAAAACTTAAAAATGTTTTGGTGACTTTTTTCGTAGACCTCTCAAAATAGGCAAATAATTTTAAAAATTAAACTAAGGCCAAAAAATGTACAGCTAAACAGATGCCAGATCAACTCAGTTAATGTAATTAAAGCCGTCTCCATTTTGCTTTACATAATTAATACATCATTTTAATACCCTTTTTACACAGTTTACACCACTTACAGGGTATTTTCAAAACAACACACACCAAATACAATATACATCAAACAAAAAATAGAAACAATCAAACACGTTTAGTGCGGATTTGTCATCGGTTACACATTTTTTTTTCGAAAAAAAAAATGGAATGAATTCGACATATATAGAAAAAAGTGATGCTGATACTAGCAATCCAACTAAATGAAGCATCACAAACTAAACTAAATGTAAAAGCAGAGCAGTCACAGATTCTAGAAAAAAAAAAAAGGAAAAAAAAACCGAACCCAATCCCAAACACCAACTGCCAAAACCGATCCAAATGCGATGGCGGCTGCGATGCGTCGCGACTTCAGGCGGCACATTGGCGCCATTTATCACCGTTACCAGCACATGTGTGTGTGTGTGTGTGCGGGTGTGTGTGCGGGTGTATGGCGACTAAAACCTGTGCACAGACAACAGACGGCAGCCGGTTAGAGATAGGGTAGACGACAGGAGCAACACCGCCAGGCTGCAGACCTTCTAATACCAGTTTTTTTTTTTTCTTCAATATTTTTCTTCTTTTTTTTTTTTTTTTGTGTGCGAGTCAAAAACTTTTACTTGGCGTCAGTCGAGTCCTGTTGGCGTCTCCTGGCGTCGTCGTAATGACATTTCGGTTTTAGACCACTCTTTTCAACCACCCCCCGCCACGTGCACCCCCCTTCCCCACCGCCCATCTCTTTAACCATTTGCCACTTTACCCTTTCTGCTGTCGACTTTCTTGCATAAAGTTATCATTTTTATTTAAATGTTTAAGTGCGTCGTCCTCCAAGCCCAATCCGCACTCCTCCCACGCATTATCCTTTTCCTCATCGTGGCACATGTCTGGCAATTGCAAACATGTTTGGCTCTTTTGGCAGTAATTTAAACAGTGAAACGTTTTTATTATGCTAATATGCCTAAAGGAAATTATCTTACAAAATGATCTGCTTTGGACATGGAACTAATAATATTGCCAGAGCATGCATAAATTAGTTGTGCTTCAAATGACACACGGATGTCCTGCCAAAAAGGATTATACAGTGCATGGCTAAAATGATCTCAAATGAGACCAATTTAAAGAGAGATTCTGTCAATTCATTTGAGCAGCTATTTTTATAGATATATTTAATATTTAAATTACTTGAAGAGCGCATCCGCAATGTGGAGCAAGTCAGTGAGCTGAGCCTCAAGGCCATAAAATCTACACACGAAAATGCTAACAAATGGCATTCATAATTTATGGGCACACACTTCATTGAATATTCATAAACTTAAATCTGGCGAAAGCCAAAAAAAAAAATACCAAAAATACATATATATATATATATATATATACATATATATGTATATAATTCATCTAACTAATTGGCGCTATTAAATCGTAAGATATGTGTATACCACATGCCGACAAAACGTCCTCCAGGATACTCGCAAGATGGCAAACCAAAGAAGTTGCCAAGGCGCTGCATTATGTCTGGGAGAGGAGGAAGATTGAGGGGGGGCTGCTGTGCTGCTGCCATACAATGCGTATGTGGGTCACATTCGAGGGCAATCGCACCAACCCCTCAAATCAACACACACTGAGAAATATGAAAAGGAAAATGTACCAACTTATATTGGGGGGCATACGGAAAAAAGCCAAAAAAAAAAAAAAAAAAAAAGAGAAAAAAATAGAATGAAGCCGAAAACTATACAAAATGGCTTCATTGAATTTGCTTGCAACATATATATAAAAATACATATTTGTATGGGCAAAATTCAAGAAATGGAAATTTAATACGTATATCAGCACAAGTCCATTTGTCGCCAAGGATATGCTCTTTTGTGTACACTCGCACACACACAAACACACACACACTCACACACACACTCACACACAATTAATGTGCACCGAGCGTAAATTACAACGAAATGGCATCAATCCCCCAACTACTGTGCAACCACCATCATCCCCCCCCCCCCCTGTCCCTGAAGCATACAATTGGTTGCCAGGCGGCTGGTCTTACAATTTGACCCAGTTATGCAGAAATAGTTGCGAGCTGCCCCGATTGCCAATTACATTTATTAGAGCAGCCGCTTTTATTTATTAGTCAGTCAGTCGGCTGTGCACTGATTCATTTCTCTTCTGTAATTTATATGAGTAATTGGTCACTGGAATGGGCAGGAAACAGGCAGGGGGTAAGCACTGTGTGTGTGTGTGTGTTAACAGTGGGTAAAAATTTATTAAGCCTGCCTGAGAACCAAAATACTCATTGTCTTTTGCTTGCCTAGCAATTGACGAAGAGTTCTCCTACCACCCACAAATCATAATGCGCATTCAACGCAACTTTATATATATATATATATATATATATTTATTTATATATTTATTTATATATTTATTTATACATGTGCAACTGTCATTGGGGAATTTGAGCAGCTTATAAAGCACAAGAAGCAACAATGTGTGGCAACGCTCTCAGGATGCACTCAATGCACTTATCGGCAAAAAGAAAAAGTCCTTTTAAATGCAGCCGAATGAGTGTTTAAAAAAATAAATAAGAATGTTGAAGTCGAGTGATCTACGATATGCCCTGCAGCAAGTTGTTAAAAATATTCGAATTGTATTGGCAAATTTCCCTTTAAAAAGTTTTGCACATGCACTGAAGAGCTCAAAAAAAAAAAACGAATGCAGCGCATTGATCTGATCCCTAATTGGCTGGCTAGAAGCACGTGCATATACATACATACATACATACAGGCAATTGTACGTAACGGGGATCTGCACAATACACAATACAATATTGATGCTCGCATTGATTATCATGCCATCTCTTTCTAACACATGCGGCTGCTGATAGAAGTGAAATCAATCTGAGAATCTATTTTTAACCATAACTTTGATGTTTCTTATTCGATCTTTATGATAGTTGGGCTAGTTCTATATTTATATTTGTGTAATTTATTGTTATCGGAAATGGAAATGTATCGACTATTTAGAAATGGAGGCATTTATCGATCAAATAAAACAAACTTTATCTGCAACGGATATAACTGAACATATACTCCAAATTCTAAGCTCTTTATACAGACAGATGAACAGACAATCGACTGTTGATCCTCATCAAGAATATATATATATATTTTATTTTAACAATTGAAAATGCTATAAAAAGAGAGAGTTTAATTTAAATACACAACTTGACTGAATGATTCACAAAGTGACAAAGTGCAGCCAACTGTCTAGTTAACTGAAAAACTATAGAAAAACTAACAGAAAACTATACTAAAGTGAAACTAAGCTGAATTTATAATTACAATATTATTTTAGCAACAGAATGCAATTTTGAGAAATTCGTCAATTGACTTAACTTTGGCGTCAAGTTTATTTAATAGTTAGTCAAGCGTCACGTAGGAAAATTAAACAAACTAAAGTTTGCATATATAAAAAAGACACAATTAAAATAACTTTTCAAAGGAGGCATAACTAAATTTAAATAGATTACTTTTAAATCAGAGATTCAGTATGGTCAGCTGGTCAATGGAGAACGTGAACAAGAATTTGAATGTCATGTTCCGATTACACTAATAAATACAGTGCCAAATGAAATGTATGCGCAGTGGCAAATGATGTTTGGCATTAAATTTGAAGCAATATAAAAGTATTTGAGTTTCCATTGAGAGAAATTAAATGCCAGTTCGGCAGGCGGTCAGTGATTTCAGAATAATATAGCACGGCACAAAGCACCGATTCATATCGGCATAAAATATATACATATAATACGCATATATGTGTGTGTGTGTGGGTGTGTGTGTGTGTGTGTGTGTGTGTAGATACAATTCAAAAATGAAATAAAAGTAATAAAGAAATCGCGCTCGAATGCTAAACAGCTGCGGCAATTCTCACACACAAATCAAATGAACCCAGCAATAAACTCAACACACACACACACACAAAAGCATAAAAAAAAAGAATTGAAAAAATATATAAAAAAAAAAAAAGATTATTCGCATTTAGATGTGAAATCGAGATATAAATTTTTGAAACGACACTCAATGCACAGGTTCACGTTTTGTACAGCGCCCGCCGCAACGCAAACCCCGTGCCACTAATTGCGGCACGCTAGTAGCCAGAACCAGAAAATAGAGCCAGCCAAGTTCAATGCAGTTAAAATTGAATGTGACGCCAACAATACCGCTACACCAAAAGCAAACAAAAAAAAACAAAAAAAAAAATAACTTCCCCGTCCGGTTTTAAACACAGCCCGTTTTCAACGCATTTTTTTTTATTTTCAATTCAAATTCAATTGTTTTAAGAATTTTTTTTCTTTTTATTTTTTTTTACTAGCCTAATTTGTAAACAACACTTGGGCCAAAGACTAAACAAATTCGTATCCATGATGAACATTTGCCGGATCATGAAATTTATGGCCTTGGCATGAAGCATCAGCCTCGTCTGTTCGCCTTTTCGAATGTTTATGTTTATTCTTCAGTCTAATTAATTGTTTAAACATATTTTGTGCTGATTTTTTTTTTTTTTTTTTGCCTTAAGCGATCTGTGTGGGAAACAGTCATCCAATTTCAAGAAACTCAATCAGATTTGCATTTCTAATTCCCATCATCGTTGCTTTTTTGACACTTATAATATTTTTTCTTTTTTTTTTGGGCCATTTAGCATTTACTTGTAAGGGACAAGAACAAGCCTCATTTGTAGGTTTATCAATCTGTTCGTCAGTAAATAATATCGAATTTTATGTATATTTTCGACGAGCTGTTTTTTGTATAAAGCTCTCTCATGATTGAGTCGAAGCCCATAATCGAGAAATCAAAAAAAGCATTTAAAGCTCAAAATCTCACATGTATTTTATGGAGCTGGAATCAGTTGAAGTTATAAGCAAAATCAATATTTTTACAATTTGTGTATCAAAAAATGATTTGAGGCCAGCAAAAAAAAACTTGAGCAATACCAACAACTTTTAGCCGAATGCCGAATGCCGAATGACTATCAAATTGGCCTCGACTAAATTGCCCCGTTCGCAAAAGCGTCGTTGATGCTGATATGGCCCGTTCCATTACATATCATTCCAACAACCAACTCCCTCCACCTACCCTACCCCCATCAGTGAGGGCTAAGAAAGTTGAACAAATATTGTAAAGATATGCGAACATAAAACTAGCAGCATTATCGAGCCAATGATGATGTGATGATATGGCCATGATATGAAAAGCAAAAGTTTTTTTTTTTTGTTTCTTTATTTCTTTTTTTTTTGTGCGTTGGTATCTTTGGCAAACTTTTATGAATTTGAGTTGGCGACAAAGCCAAACAGAAAAGTTGGCGATTAATCGCTGGAGAACTGGCGCCTGCCTGCAACGGCTGCGGAAACCAAAAACGGAAGACAACCGAATCGGAAACTGTACCGAAAATCCTAAATTGCAGATCGATTTAAATTTTACCTGCACAACTTTAGTTTCTACCTAAAAAAAAAAATGTATTAAACTATGAAAGAAATATAATAAAATGAAATTTAAAGAAAATATTGTACTTAAATATAAAAACAAAATTTAGAAAATTACCTAAAAAACTAAAAACAAAAAAATTAAAAATAGCCTATGAAATCTGCTACTCAAAAACAAATAAAAAAAATTTTCAAATTTAAAAAAAATTACATAAAAAATCGGCATTAATGCGCATGAAACTAAAGTAAAGAAATAAATAAATACTAAATTATATATTAAATTAAAAATTGATAATATTTCTCGATTTTTATTTTAAATGAATACGAAATTATTTTTAAAGAGGGTTAAAAAAAAGAAATACCAAACAGGAAAACATTTTTCTCAACTTGATTATTTGCGTCATTTGGTTTTTTTGAGTGTAGAAAATGTAAATAGTATAAGCAGAGATCCTTAAACAGCTAACAAGTGTCTAGCCTTGCGTGTGTGTGTGTGAATGTGTGTGTGTGTGCGAATGTGTGTGTATTTCTATATGTCTGACTGCCATTGAGCAATATGGGAGTGCAGTCCATAAACAGTTCATAAGTGTCGCGTTTGTCTCGACGACGGGCAACGAGCAAACTGAATGGCCAAAAGGTTCTGCAACACAATCAGCCAAAGGCAAGACCAGAAAAAAAAAATAAATAAACTTTACCCATTCAACTAGATACAAGAGGAGTAACAACAACAACAACAACAAGAACAACAAGAACACCAATAACACAGTAGCGAAATCAAGCCAAATTATGTACAATTTGTGTGGCATCGAGGACATTGCCCCAAAATGTATGCAATCGAAATGGAAGCGAATTGAATTCAGCTCAGTTTAGTTTTCTACTCAACCAAGTTTGTTTTTCTGCTTATGAAGTTGATGACATTCATTAAGTAACTGCAACTGGACAAATCCCTTTAGCCATCCCTCTGCCTCTCCCACTCCCACTCCCTTTCCTTGTCCCTGAATCTGTCCCTGTTCGCTTAAGCCAGAGCCGCTGGTCATGTTGCTTAGCCCGCCTGATTGATTACGCGGCAGCGTTTTGGAGCAGGTTTAAGAGCATGGCTTAAAGCGAGTTGCCACTGAGCGAGTGGCTTAAACTAAAATTCAATAATTATATGCTCCAATACAATTCAGATTTATGAGCATTAATGGTACCCCAATTGGCTGCCGCCCTTGCCATTAGCTGGACATGAATTGAGCTATTACAAATGATAAACTTCCGCCTTAAGTTGCAACAGTGGCAATTCAAGTGGTCATCGACTGCTTTTGGCTTATACCTTTCCCCCCCCCCCCTTTTTCTTCGACATGAGAAACTGCAGCCGTGTGCCAGAAATTTGCAACACGTTCAGTTTTTAGTTTTATTAGCCTGAGACACGGTCAGACACACATATTTCGGGCTGTTTCTTGAGCTGTGTTTGTTGCAGGCTATAAAACCGTTTATCTTGGCCACAAAAGTTTTTGTTTTTCTTTGCGATTTTTGTATTGGCCCTCTTTGATCAGTGTCTCTGTGCCTGTGTTCGCTTTTATGGCTTTTTTGATTATTATTGCATTATTATTTATTGCCTGGTGGCAGTTTGGCTCACCCTCGCTCGTTCTATGAGATAATTTCTCGATAAATTTTTAATTTATTTTGTCATTACTTTTTTGTTCTTTTTTTTTATTTTGTTTATTTTGGTCTATTGGAAACCAGTTTGGAAGTGCGCTGGCCTTTCGCTAATGCATTATTTATTATAAAAAAAAGTTCATTAAATGCCAAACTATGGCAAACAATTTGTATAAAAAGCTTTTCAAAATGCTTAAGGCAAAATTAAAAAGTTTGTTAAAATTATCATTTTTTTTTTATTTTTTTTATATTATACTACTTATATACATTTTTGTATTATACTACTTATATTCAATGCGATTTTTTTTCATTAATTTTTTTTCTTATTAAAAATACATATAAAATATAATATAATAATAAAATTATTGCGGATACTTTTTGAACCATTCTAAAGTATCTCTCAACACCTACTCAACTTGCCGCTTGCGCCTTGTTGGATGGCCTTGTAATCTACACACAGAAGCAAAAAAAATGTTTGTGCCTTAGTGTGTGTGAGTGTGTGTGTGTTGTTGTGGCTAAGCTGCCAGACACTTGAGAATGCCAGACGATATTTGGCACATAAATCGTGCACCATTCAAAAGTAGTGTGCATTTTTGCATTTTGATGCGAGGCAAGCAGCAATCAAAAACCAAAAAAATATAAAAATAAAAATAAAAACAAGAATAGGAATAGGAATATAAAAAAAAAAAACCGTACAATTTTATGGCCTAACCAGACGCTGACGGTGGCATTAATTAGTGCAACAAACTCGAGACGAGTCTGAACAAAATTCCAATGTTTTTAGAGTCAAAGTAGCTCAACAAATGCCACTAACCTCGCCCAATGCAAAGCTCCGTGCAAACTGGCAAATGCGACGCAATTTGAAACTGAAAAACGGCTATGTAAATCGTATTGGGTGTACGTGTAAATTGTACTATGTTCAGCATCTAAAAAAAAAAAAACCTAAACAGTTAATTGAGAATTTCGAGCAGCATTCTCGAAATTAATCAAAAGAATTCGTTTATGGATATATACAAGTTGGGGAAGTGGAATACTAAAGAGGATTCTTTTTGCAGAACTTATCATGATAAATAGGTTTTGAGATTTGCATAAATCTTATTTAATATCTCTGTTTATAAATAAATAACAATTCACTTTTGTCTTTATTAGCAACATATATTTAAAAAATTAATGTTCCCATTGCGCTTATTCTTGCAATAAATTTTAGGAAATTTATTATAAAATAATAATAATTTAAACATGAATTTTTAATTTTTTTTTATTTATATGTTGTTATAGTTTTTTTTTTAATTTAGTGTTCTATAAATGAATAAATGCTGTCCAGAATGTGGGTATATTAATTGTCTTAGATTTAGTCTGTTTATTTTTGTATCAAGCAATATTCAAATGTAATCTAATCATTCTCATTTTAAAGAAAGCATTCTTAAATTCCTTAATGTTAAAAACTTTATAATAATTCAAATTACTTTAACACTTTTGTTGGCATTGGTCCAAGCGCTTGCTTGAATTCAATTAATTTCACTTAAAGCTTCAACTATTTCTGTATTTATATATTTAATTATTATAGATGCCCCAAGCCAATTTACATATATTTATTATCAGCCGTGATACATATGTAATTTAAAGCTATTCAGTTTAGCTACTAGCCAGCAATTAAAACGTTAACAAATGACGAAATAACTATGGCTAAAAGAAGAAAAAAAAAATGCAAAACCACCCGCATAATAATAAAAAAAAAAAAAAAAACCCAGAGACAGTTGACAAACGGAGGCACGGCTGCTTCCGTGTCGCCATTGCCGAAGCTGCTGACGTCGCAGCTGACACGAAAAGTGGGCGTGTGTCAGAAGCGTCAAGCGACTACTACGCAATTGCCGGTACAGTTAGCGGAGACAATCAACACACCAACACACAAACACCAACACAAACACCAACAACCGACAGCAACAACAACAACAACAACAACAAGCCATAATATCAACAATATGCTAAGAACCAAAAGTGGACAACTAACAAAACTATGCAGCATGCCACAGCATGCTTAGCACGCAAGAGAGCGAGAGGCAGAGGAAGGGGTAGAGACGGGGGAGAAACAAGAGTGATTGGTAGACTGAGAGATCGAGCGATCGAGTGGAAGATAAGCAAGCGTTCTACGTGCAAGGTTAAGATTTATTTATAAATGAATACTTAATATAGATTCCCCTCTCTCTCTCTCTCTCTCTCTCTCTCTCTCTCTGTCTCACTCTCTCTCTGATTCTTGGCTATTTTGCTCTCATTGTGTCTCAACACTAAATCGCAATATATTTCTTGTCGTGCACAATTATTCCAGTATTTGCACGTTTTATTTTATTGAGTTTGCCAAATGTTGCAAAAAAAAAAAACAAAAATATTTTTGTTTCTAACTCTTATTTATATTATTGCATGTTATTGTTTTATTTCAAATGCGCCGTAAAATGCAATAAAAAGAAGAAAAAAAAAAAAACAAGCAACAAATACTCAAAGAGAGCGTGTTATGCGGCGTATACTTAACACTCAGATATATATATATATATATATATATATATATATCAATATATATATAGTTGTTTCTGGTTCTGGTTCTAGTTGTGTTTGTTGTTTGCATGCTTTCTCGCTTTATTTTGCTAGCCCCTCGCTTAGCCCCCGCTTAGCCCCGCCTAGCCTCGCCACGATTGACTTGCAGTCGAGTGCAGCTGCATTTGTTGTGTTTTGTAGTTTTTATTTTGTAATGCTTTTTGCTAAGACGCAGTTCGAATCGGCACATGGCATACACGAGGCCCCTTCCCTTCGCTCCGCTTACAACCCCTTCATCACTCTCTCTCTCTCTCTCGCTCTATCTCTCTCTCTCTCTCTCTCTCTTGCTGACTGCTTCAAGTGTCAAATTGATTACGCAAACGACTCTGTTTAAACGCAATTAATGAATGGAATTATTTAGCTTCAAAACACACCCTCCCCCTTTCCACCCCCCACCCGCATAAGGCGCCACACAATATCTATTGCGTTTGTGAATGCATAATGAATTATGCCCTTTTCTGTACCGTTGGCAACAAGAGCAGCTCACAAAATTGCTCAATTCTACACAAAGATATTCAAATGTGTTAAATTCAAAACAAAATTGGCAACAAGTTGCAACAAAGTAAATTAGATATGCGGCAGTAAAAAGTGGTAAATAGAAGAATAAATACAAATTATACTTTTTTTTACTGGAAAATAAAGTTTTTAGTCAAAATATGTCTATTTATTTAATATTGTTTTTTAGATAAAACTGATTAGTATGCAATTAACTCGACTTATAAATGATGGTTAGGCATGACACCTCTACCCCCCCCCCCCCCCCCCCATGGGTGGCAAGGCCAACACTTAGAAAAAATGCACTGATAACGAGACAAGTGTTAAACGATCACTTTGAAAGGAGCTGATTAAAAGCTTTGCAAATAAATGATTATTTGTAGAGTTCTGCATTAAAATGTTAAAAGGTGTATTTATAATTTAAGATATGCCCATTTATCATGTCAACGAAAGACCTCACACAAATCAGAACGAGAACATGTATATCTATATATATATATTTATACATAGCTCACTTGGAACCAACCATCGCAATAAATCAGCAAAATTCTCATTTAATTACTGCATCAAGTTCGGAAAAAAACCGCAAAGTGTGGGGCCACAATTATTTTAACACTTTTAGGATCGTGGCCAAAAAAAAAATATATATATATATAGATGTCAAAAAAAATTTGTTTTTTTTTTTTAAATAGAAACATAAAACATAAATAAATAAAAAAAAAAAAAGCAGCCAGAACTAAACAGAATAAAAACTTGGCACATGTTCAATGGCCAATTGTGGTCGTCGTCAATGGATGTGGCAGGGGGAAGGGAGGGGGTAACGAAGACAACGTGTACGTGAAACTTAAACGTTTGCTTGCCACAAAGACCGCGAATCCAAATTTAAAATTCCACAAATGTCATTTCTGTTTTTATTGAAGATGAAGAAGCAGCAACGTGAAGCGAAGACGTTGCATTTTTAGAAAGAGAGAGCAAAGAGAGAGCAAAGAGAGAGCGAGAGAGAGAGAGACAGCGCACAACTTGCAACGTGTTGCATAAATTAGCCAAAAGACTTGAGCATAAAGGCGAAAAAAAAACCACAGTTGTCGTCACTATCCCTTTCAGCCGTGGCAGTTGTAGTTGCAGTTGCATAAAACCGGAAAGTTGCAACACTAAAAATAGTCAAGGCAGCAGAAACCAATGTATCTGACGGATGCCGGCACTTGCTGCTGGAACTGCCTGTGTGTGTACGTGTGTGTGTGTGTTTGTTTTTAATGCCAACTGCGTACTTTCTTTGCCCAATCAGCATTCGTCTCAATTTTTAGCCAAACACAGCACACACCACACAGAACACACAGAACACACAGCACACACAGCGTCATCGTTGCTTCCTCTTGTCGACGTAGCGGTTTCTTTATCTACCTGTTTTTTTTTTTGCGACGTAATCGCCAAAAAAAAAAAAAAAAACGAAATACAGAAAAAACCAGAAAAAAAAAAGGGGAGCACATAACGACAGACAAACCGACGCAGTGACCAACTACTTCCGCGAACAAATAACAAAAAAAAAAAATAATGAGACACACACACACACACACACACATACATCAAGAACAATTATAAACAATAACAATAACTTTTCGCACTCAAAATCCACACTCAGAAACACTCAGTATTCAGTCTTATGCGATTCACATCATTCAGAGTTGCGAATTTATTGGGCTTTTTCGCTAGAAACGAAGTTTCGGATGTCGCCAGTGCAGCAAATTCTTTTTGGACTTTTTGCTTTTAATTCCACCTCTTTTATTTCATTATTATTTTATGTCATTTTTTTTTTTTTTAAATTCGCAGACAGCGGGGTATTAAAGCACAATAATGACAACAACAATCGTAAGGTGCTCAAA
This sequence comes from Drosophila melanosoma, assembly GCA_035042045.1. Taxonomy (NCBI): domain Eukaryota; kingdom Metazoa; phylum Arthropoda; class Insecta; order Diptera; family Drosophilidae; genus Drosophila; species Drosophila melanosoma. The sequence goes on along the minus strand of JAWNLY010000055.1, from coordinate 1,810,914 downwards.
TAATCACGTGAATGACGCACAGCAATTCATGCGAATCACTTCCAAGAAAAATGATAAGCAATACGCATAAAATAAATTTCCGCAAATTTAACTATCGCAAAATAGTTAATACTATAATCTGTATAAAAGCTAATATTGAGTGAGAAATTGTATATAATTCTCATCTTTTAACATTTTATACTGTAAGTTTTCCATTTTTAAACTTTAATTAATTAATAATTCATATTTAGTAATTTTAAATAAATAGCCACTTAAATTCATATTTAAATTGATAACTAACTAAGCAATATTTTTAATGCAAGCATTTCAATTAAGAATCATAAATTTGTATGCCAAAAAAATTGAATACAAGTTCGTTTTAATTGAACATTAAACATGCTTTCATTTATAACAATTGAGATTTTGTTGCATTTAATAAGATATCTATCAAAATTTAAGTTTAGTAAGTTCTTGAATAGATATGCAACTGCTACATGAAAAAAACGAAAAATTGTTTCATTAAGAAAATGATTTAATTGTGACGCAAAATGTGTAAATTTAATTGAAGAATGTCAATGAACTTGCTTCAAATTGATAGCTTGCGAAATTGAATATATTTATATAAAAATTTCAAATATATACAAATATGTGCACAATTAATACTTGTGTCAGGCAAATGGAACAGATAATTTGTAAACAATTCATAAGAATTTTTTTAACTGATTAGAAAATAGGAAAAGCCCACAATAAATCATTAAAACCCCCAAGTGGCTTTAAAAAATAATAACACTAAAATTTCCTATGAAAACACATAAATGGGAAGTGATCGCATTGACTTTTGTTTTTTTTTTAGATCACGTGACCGTCTGTGTGTGTGTGTATGTGTGTGTTAGTTAGTGCTCTTGTAGTATTTACGTATGAATCGATGTAAACAAAACGGAAAAAAAACGTTTTGCCACTTAATGGCGAAGATAAAAGCAAATTAATTGCAACAGACGTGGTCCAAGCAGGCAGTCAATAAATGTAAGGGGTGTGGCAGGGGGGGGTGGGGGTGTTTGTAGCATGTGTAATATTTCATGTATTTATTAAGTAACACAGCACAACAACAACAACAACAACAGCAACAACAACAAAAGTGGAAAATGACAATGCAAACAATGCAACAGCAGACGACAACAACAAAAACAACAACAACAACAACGATGACGATGAAAATGGGCAGCCGAATAACGATGAGAATTACGCTGAGAATGGCCAACGACCGACACACAAACAAATTGAACTGGAATAATATGCAAAAATTAATACAAAATGTGTAAAAAAAAAAAAACCAAAAAAAAGAGAGAACAAGAGAATAGTAAAGAAATGCCGACTATCAAATAACCTAACTAAACAGCTACCAAATTATTATTATAATTTATGTTTCATACCAATATGATTTAAATAATTGAATTAAATTTTAAAAAATTTTGTTTGTTGTTCTTGGATTTGAAAAAAATTATTATTTATTTTTTATAATTTATGGTTGATAACAATATGATTTAAATAATTGAATTTAAATTTAAAAAATTTATTTGTTGTTCTTGGGTTTGAAAAAAATTATAATTTATTTTTTATAATTTATGGTTGATAACAATATGATTTAAATAATTGAATTTAATTTAAAAAAAATTTTCTTTGTTGTTCTTGGGTCTGACAAAAAATGTGGCTCATGTAAAAACTTCAACATCGATAATAGACATATAATATATATATATATATATAAGTATAATCTACGCTATCTTGACCAGCTTTCCAAAACATGCTATTAACCCATTTAATCTTAAGCTGCGGGAATGCCTAAAATATAAGTCATTAACCTGTTTACATAAGGTAAACGGAACCAGCGAAAGTTTATCCAATCTAGTCAAAACTAGTAAAATATTTAGCTGTTAACATCGTATATATATTTATATAATATATTAATATATTTATTATTAACCAACAACAAATTATACGCTAGCTAGGTAAACAAAACTAAAGTTTTTACAGTTAAAACTTTTTTTTTAATGTCGTAACACACTCGACGAACGTCTAAATCAAAAACAACAATAAACAAAACGCAAACCAAACAAAGCAACAAAAACGAACAAAAAAAAAAAATGAAAAAAAGAAAGAAAAAAAACCACAACACTTCGTAGCTGACTCTTTGCTTGTCATCACTCACGCTCTTTTGGCCATGAACTTGACCATATTTTCTTTGTTGTGGTGCAATAAAAAAAAAAAAACAAAACAAAACAAAAAAATATAAATGTTGCTAAATGATGGGAAACAGCAAAAAAGCGTTTGTTTGCAAAAACTTGGTAAAAAAAAAACAACAAAAAAAAGCGAAAAGGAGAATAAGAAGAAACCGGTTTGCATTATGTAATAACTGAAATGGAGGTCAAAGGACTGCAAGAGAAGTGAACTCACCTTCCAGCCAGCACTGCTATTCGAGTCACCCTTATCCTTAAAGTATGCCACATTCTGTACCATCCACTCGTAGATTTGGCTCAGAGTTAAACGCTTATCGGTTGCTGAGCCGATGGCGTGCGTTATGAGATCGGCATAGGATAGATTCCCCCATGCATTTCGACGCGATGAGTTCTTTTTGGCCGCATTCGCATTCTGCATGGCCTGCTGTGGATCTGTCAGTAGATATACATATATATATATATATACATATATTTATACATATATATCTATATAGATATTGTTTTAAAGTGACTAACCCGCCAGCTGCTGATTGCTCGCTTTGGTGCTGTCCAACTCATCGACTGGCTCCACAAAGTTCTCGGGCCGGGGACAGGGCCACGTGTTGGAGCGTGCACGTGTTTGTGGCTCGAAGCCACCATCTGTTGGCAGCTCACCCACCAGCTGGTCCATGTGCAGCCCATTATCGGAACGTGGCAGGTTGGACCAATCCTGTACAAAGCCGTCCATGATGGCAAACAGTTCGTCCTGGAGTTGCAGCTTTCTAGCTTTCGTCAGCTCACTCCAAAACTCAAAGCTGCAAACAAAAATTGATTTTATTGTGAATTTTTAATATTTATTTTTTTTTAATATTAAAATATTTAATTTGAAAGTGAGCACTAATTAGAATTGATCAGCTCTTTAAGGAAATCATCAAATGATAATTGAAAAATAAATTGTATTCTATTAAAAAAGTTGTATTTCATATAAGGATTATTTTATTTATTTTTTTCATTGTGTTGGCGTCAGTAAATTTTTTTTTTTAATTTCATAATAATACATAAAAAAAAATTAAAAAAGATAATTTTTAAAGAATTTTCAACGTTTTTTTTACATAGTCAACTTTTTGGTTGAACAAAAACTCATTTTTGATCGAAGTTAAAATTTCGACATATAGAGAACACAATTTTTTAGATTTTCAGATAAAGTCAAAATTTTCAAAAAGTTAAAACGCAGTCAAGCCATGAAAATGTTGTACAAAACTTCTGCAGCAACAAATATTGCATTCCATATGTAGATATTTAGTCTTTTTTTTTTATAGTGTACTGCCAATTTTATTGAGATTCAATTGATACCGTCTACTAAATGATGCATTTAGCAATCGACCTCTACAAATGATGCCGCCCACAGAGTTTCAATTGTTCTCCCATTCGCAGTTAATGTCAATTGCTTTAATTTAATTTGTAATTTGGTTAAATCATTTTGCCATATAATTTGCTCATTACACATCGAGTATTCTCAATTGCGAACACGAATAGCTTCCACAGCTAATAGGTTAAAGCGAGCTATCCATATAGTGTGTGTATGTGTGTGTTTGTGTGTATATGTGTGTGTATGTGTGTGTGTGGGCTTGTCAAACAGTTTTTAGTATCTAATATAAATTGATTGTCATATCGTGAAGAAGCCGTTTAAGACGATTTATTAACTGATTCAATCTGTTTGAAGCGCACAGAAATTATGCGAGTTCATTTTGTGATCAGAAAATCTGATTATAGTTTACAAAATATATATGCGATATATGCACATAAGTTCAGTTAAATTAGTCATTATACATAAGACATATTTCTCATATTTTTCTTTCTTTTCTTGTCAGGTTTCTTTCAAAATAAATGTATATAAATATATATGTTTTTATTTTGATTTAGTATATTGTATAAATGTATGTATATATATAAAAATATTATTTTTACTAATTTAAATATGTTCTCAGATTAGTTTGGAGCGATTCGACAAAGTAAACCCAACAGTGAGACGAGAGTCGACAGTGAAAAAAGGGTGTGTTTAAGATTGAAAATACAACTGTGTTTTACTAAGTGTGTTTCAGTGCGTGTGTGCGTGTGTGTTTGTGTGTGTGTGTGTGCGTGTGTGTGTGTGTGTGTGTAAGTTTGAGCACTTGCTTCTATCAGCAAGCGCGTCGAGGTCGGCAATGGACTGACGATAATGGTGCTATGGGTTACGATCTTGTTGTACTATTGTGCATTACTCAATTGAAATCCATCAAAAAGTGAGTAACTGAATTGAGTCGGTTGATATTGTGACTAAATTTAGCTTAAGCAACTAGAAATTTGAGAGAAAAGCGACAGCAACTGAGATAGCATTAAACAGCTAATCGAAATAAAGGCTGGGCCAAACTAGCTGGCAAACATTGTCTATATAAATGTTAATAAATCATATATTTGATAGGTCTGCGTGAATGCGTACATGTTTGTTGTTTGTGTCCATGTGTGTGTGTGTGCTTGTGTGTGTGTTTGCGTGTATTATTATCAAAAGTCTATTGACACTGGCCGCGCGCTGTCTGCGAGGAGACACTGATAAGAAGCCATTGGACAGATTGACTGCAGCTCGAAACGAACTTTGCACGAATTTTAAATGTTTTTTTTTTCGGTTTTTAATTCTTTTGTGGGCCCAAAAAATGTTGTGTGCGCTCTTTTTATTATGAATATTTATAATTACATATATATATAAATATATATATGTATATATTTGTGCGTGTTTATATGTATGTAGTTATGTATCTTATCAGCAGAGCATTTTGCATTTTTAAATTACTTTTAATTCATTGAGGCATGAACTCAATTTCAGTTTGGACTCTCTTTTAAATGATAACACAGCCGCCCACAGCACAAAACGACCGCAAAGAGAGCACAATAAAAATTAATTATTCACTCTCTTCCTATCTCTTTCTCTCTCTTGAGAGTTTTGTAAACAAATACAACTCATCACACACACAGCCACACACATCGAAAACTTTATATATATACATGAATAATATAAAAGTTTAACGAAAGAGACGCAAAAAAAAAAACGGCCGATGATCGCCGCAGCCTTTTTTTATTGGGTTTGTTTTCATTTTTTTTTTTTATACTCAACATTTCTTTGCCGCTTTTTTTGAAAAAAAAAAAAAAGAAAAAGTATATTTATAAAATACAGTGGCGCACTAGGTCTCCAACTGTGAGTCTATGGCTGTGTATGTGAGGGTGTGTGTGTGCGTGTGTGTAGGTTGGTAGGTAGGAGGGAAAAATGGCGATGGCGATGGCGATGGCACTGTCGACGGAGAAATACCTTGAAACAGTCAGCAGCACAGGCAGAACACGGAAGTGTATCGAAACAACAATCGTTGCTATGTCTACCTATGTTTGCCTTAGTGTATATATGTGTGTGTGTGTGTGTGTGTGTGTGTGTGTGTGAGAGAGTATCTTAGATATACCTGTGCTGATAATTCGCACACATGTTAGTAATTTCCAAGAATTTAAATGTCTTTATAATCATTTCTATCCCGCCCAACGACAGCATAAAATTCTCGCTGAGCCATCTACGAAATAAAGAAAGAAATTCTAAATTGCCAACTTTGTTTGTTCTTCAAGTTCAAGTTCAATTCATACTTAAAACATAATTGTGCTAAGATCAAATGTGGCACAATTAAGAACTTTTATTTTAAAACTCAAGCTGATATTATATAGAATCAAATGTATAATGCTTAAGAGTAAAATGTTATAGTTTCGTAATTAAGATCCTTAATTATTGAATTCAAACTGCTTTAGTTTTATTTTTCTTGGTGTTTCGATGTTTAAAAAAAAAACATACTTTAACTAAGAATTTTAGTCTTTTTTTTTGGAACTAATAATTGTACTTATATTTTCTCAGTGTAAATATGTAATTAGATAAGGTCACGCTTGTCGTTTGCTGTCACTTTGGCGTTACATAAAATATCTAGCGTGTTCAGTTTGTTGTTGCTGTAAATAATGTGAATGTGTTTGGAATGGAAATTACCCAACAAAGAATTGCAGTAAACCTCAAACTGACCTTAGACACTGCCAACAACAACATTCTCAAAAACAAAACAAGCAAAAAAAAAAAAAAATAAATAAATAAAAATAAAAGATACCACACTGCAATAAATATTGTGTTTATATGTCAACAATTTTATTTTCTCGTTAATGGCTTCAAATCTATTCTTAGATACAACTGCAAGCATTGCATTCTAAAAATAATCTTCAATACATTTAAACATTTACAAATGTATCTAGTAGATGCTATATCTATAAATTTTAGGCAGTGCGAAAATTGCGTCGCACAAGCGAAAATCGGATGACTACTTGTTGCCGCCAAAAACAAATTTGAAGAAAACAAGAATGATACTTTTTAAAACGTCATTACTATAAATATATAATATATTTATATATAGTATTTTTCAAACTGCGACATATAGCGAAATTTTAAAAACAAATGTAGACATCAACAAAATAAAACAGTGCAAATTATTCATTTGAGCTGCTCTATTAAATTCACACAATTTAATCTCGATATTCTCTGGCTTTTTTAATAATCTGCGTCATACACATATATTTCAATTTGCAATTCGCAATCAATATTATCATATTCGATCACAATCAAGGCTTATTAATCCTATATGTCAGAGATTATGAACAATAATAAAGATGTTGATAGTTATGTACAGTAAATTGAATACACACACACCCACACAAAAAAAAAAACAACACACAAAAATAACATCAAAACAGAAACCTACCCAACTAAAAAAATCTAGACCTACGCACTACGAAAGTGTACATAATTTATATATATAAATATATATATATATTATTCTATATATTCATAACTATGTGAAAAAAAGCCAGGCACGTTTTCAAAAATAATGTGGGCGAGAAAAAATAAACACAAAATATGCATTACTCAATTATCCATATGGATTTCTGTCGAATAATGATTTGGCAAATAGAAAAAAACAAAAAGAGAGAAATTTTTGAAATTTGAAATTTTCAATGTCACGAAAAGAAAGGAAAAGTTTGTTGGGTTTGACAGCAACTTATTAGCAAAATGCGTCAGTTTTAACCAAAATCTACATCTGGGTGAGATAATATATATAATTCGTATCTCTAGACAGTATAAGGTGCCCGGTATAAAGAGAGGTAAATCTTTTAAGAAAATATAATAATAATAAAGAAAAAAAGAAAAAGCTGTCGAACGAGCAAGAAAAAATAAAAATAATAAAACCAATTAACAAAATACACAACGTAATAAAAACAAAAAGACAGAAACAAGTAAAGAAAGAGAGAGGAACGGAGAGAGTGTGAGTACAGCAGCTAAACAAAAATAACCAAAATTTATTACGTAATTTCTCTAATATTCTTATAAGAATATTAAATCGCAGAGAGAAGGCGCCATGTGCATAAATAAAACACCTTTAACCATTTGGATATAAACATTTCAGGAGCTTGACTAAATCAGGTGATAAGCAACGGTATATATATATATATATATATATATATATACATGTACATATATATATGTATGTATATATATGATATATATATGTACGTATGTTTTGCAATTCGTGCGGAAAGAAAAATTTATCTGGTGCTTATCAGATTTGGCCAAGTAGATCGCTGCTAACTCTAAAAAGAAAAGAAGAAGAATAAATACCAACATATGCTCAGAGCCGCCCATGTGATTACTGCGATACTCTGTATTCAGTAAGAATACTTATTAGGTGTATAATGTTGTTGTGTTGGTAAATATCTGGGCGCACTTAAAAAAAATCAGAAATCTTAATTTTAAGTAAGATTTAGTTTAAGTTAGTATTGTAGCGGCTTTGCTTATTACAAATGTTTCCAATGATTATTATCAATTTGCTTAAAGAATCTTTTTTTGATTTTAGTCTATACATTTCAGAACATTTAATAACACTATGATAAATCAAAAGCAGCTTAGATCAAGATAGATTTAGATTAAAAAATGTTTCTAATGACTATACTTAAACAAAAATTAATGTTTTTTGCAAATCAAATTAAAAATGTTTCATACTTATTCCAATATTATTCAATGTTTATTGAAATATTAAGTTCCAATTTGTGTTTAATTTGAATTAGGAATATGGTTGACGTCCCAGGGTATCTCTTCGTCGCGTTAGTTTCAACTCTAAAGCACTCTTACTTGTTATGCATGAGAAGCAGTCAACCCCTTCGCACATGGCCAGGTTCAGTTACGTGGAAGTAAGAGATCAGGTCCAAATACCATACAATGTGTACATACACAGAAACATACATATAGAATATACATACACACACACACACACACACGCACACACACTTGTGCACACCACATGCCTGGCATAACTCGTCAAACAGGATTATTAAGCAAAGTATGTCAGCGCTGGTTGGCTTTGCTTTAAAGACGTTAAACTCAACTCAACTCAACTCAACACAACTCAGCTCAGCTCAACTCCAACACAGACACGACTCGAGAGGCGGCCCTCTGAGATGTGAAAATAAATAACTGACAGCTGGTCGGTCGGTCCGTCGTTCTGCCGATCAGACACCACTCAACCTGGTCTGATGATTGCCTGGTCAGTCAATCTGGTCAGTTTGGTGGTGGTCTACTTTGGCCGCCAAAGCGACAACTCTCAACTTGGCCAGCTGGAAACAGCCTCCTCCTACCAAAAAAAAATTTAAATGAAAGGAATTGCATGAGTTGGTCTCAATGGGACGACCTTTTGAGGCCACCATTCGAATGATATTGACCCGCTGATTATCATTACCCCTGAGTGAAACTTACGCTGCATTTTTAACAACTTTCCCTTGAACCATATTCATGACATAAAAGAGTTGAATTATATATCCATATATATATATATATATACATATATAAAAGCCAATGTACTTAGGCTTTTAACTTGTATTGTTAAGATAACTATAATTATTAACAGGCTGTCAAACAGTAATTAAAACCATTTTTTAAGACCCAAAATGATGCAAATACTTCAAAAACCTACCACTTCATCATGATTTTTAAAATATGCTTTAATTAATTTATGGTTTAATAACCTGACTAACAGTATTTAGTATGAATTATTTTATTTGATATAGATCGCATTGTGTACTGCGAATTGTGCAGTTGAATAAATATATATATATATTCACACAATTTTCGGAACTGTTTTTTTGTAAATTAGAACTATTCGAAAACTTTAAATTTCTAGAGAATAGTTAATAATATTTATGGGAACACATTGATTATATTATAATCTATCGAGCAGTTGCACTCACAACAAGGCTTCAATTGATGCACTCGAATTGGAGGCACTTTATCACACTCACTTTGTGCCTTTTGTGCTTATCACAAAATCGCAACTGAGATAGCAAACACATACACCAACACACACACACACACACACACATATATGACGATCATTTTGTCAGTCACTGTTGCCATGCGGCTTTCTACTTGGCTAGTAGCTCGTCCAGTTGCCTTTAAACAAATGTTAATGCATATCTATATATATAGATATACATATATATATATATCTATATATATATAAATATATATATTTATCACTGCGGGCATTCACTTTACTCAAACTTCGCATAAGAAATTTTTCTTGGTGGCCTAAAATTGTCATTTTGCATTAGATATTTTATAAAGCCTTTAATAATTTGTCTAAATTTGAACTAATTTTGCTCTTACTTTAATGATTCAAATATAAACTTGTTTATTATGGGTATTATTGAATGATAACAAAATATAAGTAAAATGTTCAGTAAACTTAATAATAACGATTTATAATTAAGAGTTGATAATTTATCAAATAACTTTTTTAGATGACTTTGTAATGTTCTTGTATTTGAAGAAGAAGAAACAAATATACAATAAATTAGTTAAAAATAATTAATAATTGCGGTAGAGTGCCTATTAATTATTTGCAAATGTATTTACAGATGCTAACTTTATATTATTATTTATATACCTTATCCCATACAAAAATGTTCTGTAGTTGCTGGTGTAAATTAATCATCTTGACCCTGCACTCTCCTCGTCGCCCCCCCCTGCTCTACTACGACTCTTCTCGTTTATCTATGCGCAACGCTCACTCTCTTATTGCAACAATGTTGCAGAATGTGATGAGCTCTCTTTCTTTCCACATGGAATTCAAAAGAAATCGCAAAAAGAGGCAGCAGCAAAACTGAGCAAGTTTTATTTTCTTTTCATCAATGATTAAATCATTTGATTTAAATTTTAGTTAAATAATAAATAGAAACAGAAATCGTAAGCCATTCAAATAGAGCACTAAGATATCGATCGTGGCGATTATTTGTTAATAATTTATTAACTCAATTAATGGGGAAGTGCATTTAAATTTAAATGCTTATAACAATGGCAATTCGCCTTCTCTTTCGCACTTGTGTTGGCGCCTTACACGTGCCGTGAGGAAGGTCAAAGAGAGAAACACGCGCCTCTCATTCAGAGAGGAAGACCGTTTGACAGAATAAGTGGCAGAGAAAGAGTGAAAGAGAGAGAAGATTGCAATTGAAAATGAAAAATTACTGATTCTTTCAGAGCAAATCGTTTTTGATTGATCGTTCGATCAATGAATGATGCATCGAAACCCCATTTGAAGTAGTAAAGTAGTAAATTGCAGTTTAGTTCTATTGAATTTATTTAAACAAATACAAAGATAAATTTGATATATGCATGTTTTCTTTTAGTTTCTCACTTGGAATATAAGTTTAACTAAAATGATTTGATTTAGTTGTAGTCGCATTTGCTCAAATCGAACACTCTTTACTTTTGTCAGTTGTAATTCACATCATCTATTGATAAGCCATATAAATAAATACACACACACACACACACAGCAAATACGCAAAGCACTTTTCACAAAAACACAGATCGGATCTCTGTAAAATCGACCCATTTTATTTAATCTCTTATGCTAAATCTAACATCAATGTCAAAATTGTTTTGAAAAATGTAGAAAATTACTTGCAAATACAAAATATGTAAGCGGAAAAACAAATTGCAAGTGGTAATTCAAAAATTCAATAAAAAAAAAACAAGATAAACAGTTGATGTTAATGTTGAGTTTCTATTTACAGTAATATTGCTACTTTAAAACTGACTTATACAAAGCCAACAAATATAAACAACATAAGCAAAGCTCAAATAAAAAATTAATTAAATACAGACAATAAATTCAACTAGCTAAACAAATTGTTCATATCGCGAATTTATTGTGAACTATTCTTGTTATGAAAGTGAGTTAAAAAATTACCCGTTGATTTAAATAAAACATCAGATTGACTTATATTTTTTAGTAAAAGAAAAAAAAGGGAACTTCATTTAACTTTGCTTTAAAGTTTAATAAATAACATAAATTAATTGTGCCACAATTATACATTTTTGACATTTTACTTATTGGAGTCAAAACTAAGGGGATTTACTTAAATATCTCCGAAAATCATCATATTGAGTTTTTCATATAAAAAATAAACAAACTAAAATATTGAAGATTTTCACCAACTTAAAAGTCTGAGTGACAGGTGATATTTAGAGTCAGAGCAATTGTTGCATCCGTCAATAACAACACCTGAAAAAAAGGGGTAGATGAAGAGAAGAAGAGCGTCGACGAACGACAAACGACAAGCGACAAAACGACAAACGACAAAACGAGTGCGGACAAAACAACGACACGCGCTATGCTCAATGCCTATCTGCTATCAGCAAAAGCGCGTGGCTATTTTTAGACGTATTATCAGCAGTGCTCTAATTAAGATCTCTGCACTGAGCTTTCAAACAAAACAAAACAAAAAAGAAAAAAAGTAAAAAAAAAAACATTAATCAAAATCAAAGCCATGTCTGCTGGAGTCAAACACGCACACACACACACACGAAATAAATGAATAAAGAAAAAGAAATGAAAATGATCATTTAACGCATAAGTAAATGTTCTATTCCGCTTGCTGCGCTTATTGGTCTAAAGTCGAAAAGTGCTGTTGATATATCAATTAGAATATATTCTTGTTGGATTTCGCCATTTACCTGTTCAAGTCCAGTAGGAAATTCAGTAAATGCTTAGCTGCTTTTTGTTGTTATTGTTGTTTATGTTGTTGTAATTTGTTCTATTGTTGTTATTAATATTTATTTTATATATTTTGTGCACTTTATTTATTAACACTTTGAAAGAGTCTCTCTTTATAGTGAATTTAAATAGTTGTTTTATTTTTTATGCTTTTTGTTGTTTTGTTTTGTTTTGAGCAAAACTTGTGCCGGTTTTGTGCATTAATTAAATTAATTAATGATTCTTGAGCTTAGCGTTGTTAAGGCTAACTGGCATAATTTCTTGCTCGCACACACACTCACAGACAGAGCACACGCACACGAAGATCAATTCTACATATAGACAAGCATTAGTATGTAAATATATATGTATATATATATATATGTATGTATATATATAAATATATATATATATATTTATGTATTTCGACACTGTATTTGTTGTTGTTTTTAGTGGGCGGCTTTTTGCTGTTGCTGGAGCTAAAAACCTACAAATTAAACTGTATTTACTTTGGGAATAATAGCAACAAAAAACAACAAGAGCAAATATAAAAAGCTTTTTAAAGAGCACGCGTTTTGCTAAGAGAGAGAGAGAGAGACAGAGACAAAGAGAGAGCTAGCGGGAGATCGCGTCACGTCACCAATTCATGCCAATTGGACGCATACAGAAATTAATTGGAATTCGTATAAGAATTCAATGAAAGCGTGTGCACACACACACACATGCACACTAAACGATCACTACACACACACTTATATACATAGCATGTGTGTGTTTGTGTTTAAAGTTCAAATGGAAAAATTGATATGCAAATGTATGTCTGTATGTGTATATAAAGGCACGTTTACTGTTTATTTTTTGTATTCTTCTATGTTTCGCCTTACTCAAATTTAAATTTGAGCAGCTATTTTGATTTTGCACTAGTGTGTGTGTGTTGGTATGTGTGTACCGGCAGTAAAAAAAAAAACAAAAACCCAATGAGAAAAGATCTTTGCAGCATTTTTTTTTTTGCTACGGTATTTTGTTTTTAATCTTACTACGCACATTCTTCAAATGTTAAGTTTATTATACTCTTGTCGTTTCTCTGTGTGCTTGGGTGTGTTTTTGCATGTGCATGTGTGTGTTTGTGTTTTTGTGTATTTTCTTTTATGCTGTGTTCACTCATTTTTATATTTTTTTGTTCACATGTAAATGTTTTGATTTGGAATTTTACGAGACTTTGCTTCGGTTGCGATTTCGTGGTTTGTGCTCATACTCGATATATCGTTCACAGCCTTAATATATATACATAAATATGTATGCGAATTTTCGGTGGAAACAGAACACGTGATCAAAACGGATCAAGGCATTTCTTTTCGATTTACGTTTTGCTTGCTTTTTTCTGTTGTTGGTACGATGTTGTTGGGGTTAAGTATCGCGCTTAACGCTGAACGACCTCGTGGCTTTTAACCGCAAACGCAACGGACTCTCTGCTCGTTAACTGCTTTCTAGTTGGATGCGAACTGACAACTGATTGGTATACGAAAAAACGCCACAAGCCGAAGCGAAGCAGCGTGCAAAGCGACAACGACGAGGCGACACGAACGAAGTGTCACGAACCAACCAACGAACGAAAGAACGAACAAACAAGCGAACAGTTAGCCAGCCAGCCGGGCTCGTCTCTTGCTCTGAGTGGAGTGGGTCGAGAGAGCTTTGCGCTCAAGAGTATCGCTTGATTGTGTGTGATTGTGTGTGCGTGAGTGTTTTGAAATCCACATATTTGTGTTCCACACACAGAATTGCACGTTTTTTTTATATTTTGGCGCACACATTTGTTTAACAAAACACACACATTTAAAACAATTGAGTAATAAATAATAAGCACATAGTTTGGGTATGTTTGTGTGTGTTTTTGTGATATGTGGTTAAATATGTGTGTTAATATGAATTTTGTAGAATTTCCTAAAGATTTGCCTATTTGTCTTGCCTGCTAGTTTTTTGCTTTCGCGAAGAGTTAAGACTAGTTTTTCACATTGTCCATAATACTGATAAGCTGGTCAAGAATTGTTATCAGTGTGCGGAAAATTTTCCAAAATTGTACTGTAATACGATGACTATGAGCTTTTCTCCAACCCCGCGCGATTTCCAGATAGACAGGTTCAGTCCACTTAGATTTTTAAATTGTATCTGATGTTTTTTTTTTTAATGTGCCTGCCACATAAATTCCACAAATTACGCCGCTAATGAAGTCTAGACTCGAGAGACATTTCCAGCCGAAGTGCGGATTAGCAGTTTATGGCCCAGACTGCAGCAGCGACACATAATAATAATCTGAGTGGTAAAGAGAGACGCAAAATTGCTTAAGGTTATTTTGTATTTATTTTTTTATTATTTTACAGCGATGCTAGATGAGAATTTATGGGGCAGAGATCAATTTGCTGTTCGAACCATACACCTGTTCTCTTTCCTTCTTACTTCGTCTTTCTGCCTTTCCCTCTCTCTGTCTCTCTCTAACTTTTTTCCAGACTGCATTTTGCATATTAATCGCATCCTAGTTGGGCTCATCTTAGATCAAACTTTTAAAGATCTTTGAAATTTAGGCAAAACAATTTAAGAGTAGATCTGTTGACTTTGATCGACACCGATAACAGAATGTTAATTCTCTATGTGCAAATATTTTACAACTTGCAGCCGACTTGCAAATTTGTGTCAAAAGTTCACTCAGCACGCAGGTGTGACGTCACAGAACAGATTAACATACATCACAAATGCTCCCACACACACACACAAGTGTTACACAGCGCATGCGTCGCTGTCGCGCAAGTGTCAAGCTTAAAAGCTTTGCTCCAATCGTATTAGATGGGAGTAATGATTTCAGATGTCGCGACTGGCCTTCAAAAAATTATAATTTCTGTTTAATGTGCAGTAAAGTGTGGGGGAGGGATGGAAGGTGAAGTGAGTTGGGAGACTAAAGCTAACCCAGCTGCTCTGGGTGCTCGTGAGTTTGTACATAGAATGTTTGATCTGCGTTTGTATTTGTGTGCGTGTTTGTACAAATCGAATTTGAATTAAGGTACTAACAGTTTGAGGTTGGCTTCCAAACTGGAATACAGATTGGTTGATTTGTCTTCTGTGCTTGTGTGTGTGTGTGTGAGCAGAATGCTAGATGAGTAGCTAAACATTTCATCGGCTTATAGCATTTATTACTGTTATTTATGAGAGCTTGAAATTAAATTCAAGTTTATTAATTATTTAAAAAGAAAAAAACAAAAACATTTTGCAAACATTTCATAATTAATGTTATTATTATACAACATTTATTTGAGATTTAAAACAAAGCTTACATATTTTTATAATATTTTTAAAAATATTATTTATTTATTATTATTATTATTTTATTTAAATATTTATATTTTATAAGAAAATCCATTATGGATTTTAAAAAGAAGAAACATATTTATATTAAAAAAAAAATATATATATATATTTAAGTTTATTTTAAATCTCATAAAAAAATGTAAGAATTAAAGTTCCGCTGGAAAACAATTTTGGCCGTGATTCAATTTTTTTTATTAAAATAATATCGTAAATGATTTGATTAAAAGTCATCTATTTTTTTAACAAGCAGCTAAGTTGCCACTTAGAAGCACTGTATTTATTGCGTAATACTGCATTATTGACTGAAATTAATGCAATTATTGCAGTGTGATTGCTTAAGTGACGTAATTGATGCACAGCCTGCAAAAGACACGACTCACGGCTCGCTACTCAAGAATTGACGCAATTGAAAGCAAGAGATTTCAAGCCACTTACCGCCCAAGAGCAACCTTTTCATGCGATCATCAACAGCCTCCGCCCATCGTCATCATCATCGTGGAAGGCGTCAATGAAAGTGCGACTTAGTTTCATATTGTTGCTTTGAATCTAGTTTTTCTCACACAGAGAGCACGTTCGCCGATGACGTCGTTTAATATGCAAATGTCGCGTACTTACACGCAAAATGTGTGTGTGAGCGTTTATCAGCTGTAATTGTGTGAGTGCGTATGTAAATTTGATGAAGCACTTCCTGATGTCGTACGCTAGAAGACAAGATATAAATTCACAGATAAAAGAGAGAGAGAGAGTGTGTTTGTTTTGTCGCTCTTCTTCACAACATGGCATCCACAAGCTTAGGTTTTAGCATCCACAGCGCTGGCGTGTCGCCAACACAAAAAAAAAATCTAAAAACCACGTGGTCTTCAAGTTCATACTAAGAAGACTATGCGAAAATAGACAAAGACGTAGAGCGCAATAAAAATATAGGCGAAGACACACATACACATATATGTTGGCCATGTGTAGTGAAGAAAACCACATGCTAAGCGAAAATATTTGAGGAGGTTGTGAAAGAGAGAGAGTGCGGCAAACAGGTTAGGGGAACAAAAACAAAAGCTAATGAAAGCGGAAATAAGAAACACACCAAGCACGCGAGAATTTTTTTATGTAAACAAAATCGGGAGTTCAAAGAGAGCGAGAGCGAAAGAGAGGCAGCCAAATAGAGAGAGCGGTTCGCGATCAGTGTGAAGAATGGCGGGTGAAGTTAAAGCACAAAACACACACAAACATGCACACGCACGCGAATGTATGTATAAATCTGTGTGTGGCAAAAACGGCGCGAAGTTAGAAAACAAAATTAAAAACCTAACCTTACCTAATGTGGTATGAAATGACACGAACACACACACACACACACACACAGAAAAACGTGGCTTGCGACGTCGACGTCGACAGCGCATTTGAAAACACTAAAATTAAACAAAATCGCATGTTGCTGGTAGAACGAAAGCAGTAGAAAAATAAAAAAGTGTTTAAAGAGTTATGCTCTTCTACAAATAATTCTTTAGAATTCGCTCTAATATGTTTGTCTGCTTGTCCGTCTGTCTATGCATGTTGAGTTAGAAAAGCAGTTAATACATTAATCTACTAAAAGTTATTAAGCTCTTTGCTTATTAACAACAAAAACATTATCATGTTCCACAAGACCACTTGTATGATTTCAACTTACGCTCCACAACGGCTCGCTCTCTCTCCCAAAATCACTCACACACATAAAACGCTCGCTCTCTCGCTCTAACTCACGTAACTTTCTCTCGTTGCGTATACTCTTCGCACTACAATAAAACTTTTCGCAGCTTCTTCGCTCGTCGCTCGTACTCTCAACCCCCTAAAATGCATTTACATTTGCCGACTCGCTCGAACCACAGCGCGCTTAAGGCAACCGAGAGCGAGATGGAACGATTGCCTATGACAGGTATAACGGTAATACGTATACGCAACCAGCCTTTTCTTGACACACTTTTCATCGCATTGCAATTGTTGTGGGTGGGGTTGGGGGAGTCATTGCGGTTTGTCGGCCGTTAACTGTTGGTTAATAACGGCGTCGGGCTGCGCTTTGCCGGTGGGTGTGGCTCTTCTCGCTGTGCGTGTATGTGTGTGGCAATCAGGAGTCTGCGCAGCTCGTCCTCTGCTCCAATAGGTTGCCTGCTGGCGCCAGTTATCGCCGTTTAATTGTCGCCCGTTGTTGGGCATCCCGCCGAGCCTCCTGGTTGGGCAGCCAAAACTAAAGCTCAGCAGCACCAGGATAGGCACCGTTATTTTTTTTTTATCATGAGCCGAAGTACGTCGGTCTTTTTTTTGAATTTCCTTTGCCGCAATTTTTTTTTCCTTTACCGTCGGCTTTTCTCGGGGGTTGCTTAGGCGTCGCCAGTGTCCTTGGACCTCTTCCCACACACGCACACACACACACACACACGCACACACACACGCACACACACACACGCACACACACACACACCAACATGAACAGTAACACACAGTAAACTTTAACAGGTGAGACACATGCTTAACGCTTGTCGCTTGAGTTATGCCCCAAAACCCCCTGAAAACCGAACATCCTAAATATGTACACTTGTACATATGTAAATGAATGAGATATCAGCAGCATATCAACAAGTAATAATCATTCAAATTAGAACATCATCATCAGTTAAACACCACACACACACACATCCTAAACTCTCCCCCCGAATCGGCTGCCATATCAACAAGTGCCTCTGCGTTCCGGGGATACCCATTAGTAAATTGAGCAATGCCCATTGTGCTGATGAGCATCTAAATGGGAAGTGGGTGGCACAACGAGCCTGTAGTTGTTGCCTGCCCGTCTGTCCAATGGTCCAAATGTCCCGTCGCTGACCTAATTAAGTCATTATAAAACCTGTTAACTTGAACTCATATTTCTCCATATGCCCCAAAGGCAAATAGCAGCTAAGTAAGAATATCAGACAAAATTATGTCATATAATATTATGTTTGTTTATATGTCTGGCTTTTTTTTTGTGCTTACGTCGGAAATTGCATAAAACATTTTTGATGATTTAAATGTTTATGGTTATTATCTCTTTGTAATCCGGTTTGTGCAAATCAAGTAAATTTAATCTCTAAAAAAACAATGGAATATTTCTTTAATTCTAGAATTTTAATGAGCAACCATTTAAAAATAAATAAAACAAAGAATTTAATTTTAAATTATCCAAGATACAATCAATTTATTGTATTAGTTTTTGAATTATGGATTATTATTCTTAACTTTGCGCATAATTCCGTTTCAGTGCAAGCATATTTTGGTAGGGGAATTTTTTATTTTTTATAATCTTTGCAATTCAGCTGTTTATTTGAACTTGCTTAATTTTCTGTGCTGTGTGATTAATAAAGATGATTAAATGGGACAAAGATATTTGATATTTAAGTAGTGAATTGAAGCGTAAGAAATGCACACAGCAGCTATCCCCATTTAGCACTATCAATTAGGTTAATGCAATATTTCGTTGTACATATGTATATATGAATATATATAAATGTAATCTCCCAGACCAAACAATGAAAGTAATTTCAAGGGAGAAACACGACAAAATGTGCGTCATTTCAAGAACTTAACTAATAAGTTGAGCAATTTGGCAAACAAACCAAATATGCTTGCAAGCGTTGTAGTAATTTATAATTTACAGTTATATATATATATATATATATGTATATAAATATATGTGTATTTGTATAAAGTATAAAGCAGAAGTAGCAATCAGCACGTGGCTGCTGCACTTTTCATGGTTACATTGAACCTGTCGCAGTGCATGCAGTCGCTGCTGCAGTCGGCGTCGCAGCTATTGGAAAATTTTTGTTTCGCTCGACATTTGCATTATCTGTGTAATATTTGCCCTGTGCATTATGCACATGTCTGTGTCGATTACTAAGAATACTTTTTGTTCGAGCGAAACAGAAAGAGAGAGAGCTTTAGCGAGAGAGTGGAAGACAGATAGAGAGAAGGAGAGAGAGACAGCTGTGTGTGTGGTATGGTGAAGTTTTTGGTGGGTGAGAGCTGCTTTCGTCTCGGCACATTTGTCGGCCTTGCTGATTATGTGTAGAGAGGCACACGCACACACACACACACACCCACACACACACACCCACACAAACACAGCACACACATGCATACAGCTGCGGTCAAAATAATAGCAATGCACACATATGTTTTGTGCATAATGTTTGAAAAACAAATATTTTTAATAAAGTTTACAACATTTTTAAATTTTTATCTGCACACAATAATTTTAATACTTAAGACAAGTAAACATTAAGTGTTTGTTATCAACAAACAAATAAAGTGTTTAACAATTAGAGTATTAAATTAAACTTAAGCCAAAAATAACTAAATAAAATCTGTCAGTTTTAAATCTTTCTACTGCAACACAACATAACAAAGAAAATTATTATTATAAATTGGACGATTTTTAGATTTATCAAAACCATGCACGAATGCTAGAATCTTTGCTGGATTGAGGGCTTCTATGTCCTTGAATCTCTTAAAATGCATTTCTAGGAAGTTGCATCTTTTCCTGGTTAAGGCGACGCATTCTGCTAAGATGTGCATTGAGGATTCCTCCTCGCTTTTACAAAATAGGTTGCTCCAATAGGTTGCTCCAATAAATACCTAGTTTAATTGGGTGGCTTCTTAGTTTTGAATGTCCTGTCAGTAGAATGTCCTGTGCTTATCCTAAGCCCGTTTCTATTCCACGATTATTGTTTGCTTAAATCGTTTATGGTCATAACCAGCCATAAACGAGGTGGCTTGTCGGAGTCCTGGTAAAATACAATTGTGACCAAATATA
This sequence comes from Drosophila melanosoma, assembly GCA_035042045.1. Lineage (NCBI taxonomy): Eukaryota > Metazoa > Arthropoda > Insecta > Diptera > Drosophilidae > Drosophila > Drosophila melanosoma. Next base: position 1,790,410 of record JAWNLY010000055.1, on the reverse strand, counting down.
TAAAAAAATATAATGTTCAAAGGAATCGAAAGGATTATGTGGAGGACTATTACAATTATTGCATATTTGTACTATATTATTTTGACCTCAGCTGTGAATGTGTGGTTTGCCTGTCCATTTGTATTTGGGCTTATGCACTTGTCAATTTATGACGACTGTTGCAGTCGCTGCAACTCGCTCTCTCTCTCTGTCTTTCTCTCTCTCTCTCTCTATTTCTCGCTCTGGAATAGTTGTTGCAATATTCTCTCTTTTGCAAAATGTATGCGGAAACACGCACTTGGCAGCAGCCTCAGCAGCAGCAGCTTCTTTGTTGTAATTATAGATAGATATATATTTATATATATATATATATATATATATATATAGTATGCCATATCGGTGCATTACTATATAAAGTATGCGCTGATGTGACATTTGTGCCGGTTTGTGTCTGGCGCCTTCCACTGACTGATTGCGCTCCTTTGCCCCCTTGGAAAGGAATGCGATCAGTCTTGGGAATGTTTTACATCAAAATCGCTGACAGAATGAAAGATAATGTTTTTTATATGAAAATTCTCAACTAAATCGCTTATGTCTGGCAAAGGGAGTTTTTTTTCTCTGCTTTTTAAGTATGCAATTAAATCTTACAAAATTAAAACTTTGTTTACAATATGAAGAAATAATAAATTAATTAATTTTTATATTTTTATTTCGAAAGTTGCAAAAATATGATTTTGTTTACAAAAATTATAAGAAGCTAAATAGTTTTAGAAAATGCTAATTTCTTCGAATAAATAAGTTTTTACATACTTATCTTAAAAGGTGGAAAAATATGTTTACAAAAAATATTATAGTTTCAGCTCTTACAAAATTAAATCAATAATAAATGATAGACTTAATGATATCTCCTAAAAGCTGAATATATCATATAAAGTACTTTAGACGGGATGTATTCCAGTTGAGTTAATTTCTCTCATTCTATGGAATAGACAAAAATTGATATATTTAAAAATTATTTTGCGTTGCTTTCAGCTTTTTAAATAATTGAAATTTTACTTCTTACAAATTTAAAAATAGTTGATTAAGGAAATGCAGCAGGGTATTTTCAAGTCGATCTTTTTCAACTCTTTACTTATCTTGTTTTTGCATAATACACCGATTATATAGCTGAAGTTGATGAGTGAAATGGGGAAAAAAATATATACAAATGCGTTCTTTGAGCTGTTTTAAGATGTGATCTAAGCCAGGTCAGTGCAAAACGCTATCGCTTTGGCTTTGGCAGGGGCAATTGCCAAGGCAACCAATAGCCACTAAAAGGCTTAGATAATCCATTAGTGCCAAAAGGCCAATTCAGGGCAAAAGGTACAACTACAACGATGATAAAGAAAAAAGGACAACCAAGTTGAGTTCTTGCTGTGCGTGCGGGTGCGTCTGTGTGTGTGTGTGTGTCTGACTGTGTGTGTGTGTGATGTCGACACAGCAATTTGTACAAGTCAAATCCGTTGGCGCCAAAAGTCTACGGCGCTGGCGAAAGGCAAAAGCAAAAGGCTAAAAGAAAACCAACGCAGCAGATGAAAATCCGCTTAAAAAAGTGCCAAACGTGCCAAAGGTATTCCAGTTTCCCCCTTCCGCCCCAGTCCATCCCTAAAGCCAAAACCTATCCTCTGGATGATAATTTATAGTCCTGAAAACTTTGCGTGCAGTAAAAAGTTTTTTATTTTCTTTTTTTTTTTCCTTTTGTTGTTGTTGTTGTTGGCTTAAGTTTCTCGTGTTGCGCGGCGTTTGCGATTTTTAATTCTTGTGCTAAATTGTTTAAAAATGTTTTAGAAGAATTCTGCAAAGCGCGTACAACTTTTTAGCCATGGCTTTACCCTTTTCGCCTTTGCCTCCTCCACTCACGTTCGCCGGCTGCCAACAATCTTTTTGGCAGCAAAACTGCTACTAACAAAGTTTGCGGCATGTTGACCACTTTGTCGCCGGATAACAGCCGTAGATAGTTTTTTGCACAATTTTTTACTCAACTTCCGCTTGAGTGTCGATGCAATTTGTATTAGCAAAGTTTTGCGCAAAGAATTTCGCAGTGCACAAAAAAAAAAAAAAAACACACACACACAAAAAAAACTATTTGAGGGCTGTAAATTTGCAAATTCTCGCCAGTGGCTGATTTATGGTCAATTAGCGCGGCGCTTAACCGAACCTGTTCCAAAACCCGTCTGCTTCCCCTAAGTTCCAGCAAAATTTACAGATACATCCCAGATACTAGTGGATGCACTTGAAGAAATAGGCGTGGTTATTTTTTAAAAAAATTATCATACTTTTGGAGCCTAAAACAGTAAACCTAAATTTAATTTCTCAATGTTTACGAATATTTTTTAAAATTAAAATTTAAATTTTTTCGGGTATTCTATGCGAATGTAGAAAATTCTTAAATAAAATTTATTTTTTAACCATGATCATTTTTTTTTGTGTCCTAAAAAATCTATCTAATAAGTAATTAATGAAATTAAAAATGCATAAAAAATTCCATACCATAAAAAGTTAAAAAAAAAAACACATAATTTAAAATAAATAAAATAATATGTAAAATTAAAATAAAATATTTTTTCAGCATAACTTTGAAGTTTTAATAAATTGAGAACAATCTTACTTGAAATATTTTACAGAGTTTTTTTTTTTTTTGTTGAGTGCACGAAGACAGATAGATGCCATAATCCTTGGAGGACTACCCACTCTTCACAGGACATTTATCAAAACTCTTTCGGCACTTTGTTTGTTTTTATGCGTTTGACTTTTATGTGCGACATTTAGTACCCGCTGCATGATGGCGGGGTGAAGGAATTTTGGGGCGGGGCAGCTCGTAAAACCATTTAAGCCGATGCCGATGACGATGCCGACGCCTTACGGATTTTATGCTCAGTTAACCCGATGTGGATAATATGGTAGGGATGCAAGGGGGCAAGGCGTATCTGACTGATCATAAAAACTACACGCGCCCCTCATAAAAGCATCAAAGTCAATTTCAGGATGACTCCTGGCCAGCTTCAGGCTACACATTTCTTCTGCTTAAATCTGACTACATTCGTTGGTTGGTTAAGCAACTTGTTCTACACGATTTTTTTTTTATGACTTAATATGGTTTTTGCCAGTCGTAAAAATTAATTTAAATCAATGCTTGAGGTTTTAAAATGCCGCAAATTCTATTGACTTTGCATATACATTTGTAGGAATATTATGGAAAGGAGACTGTATTATGGGTCTCTTCATTTGTATATATGTATATGTATATGTATATATGTATATATAAATATATATATATATATATATATATAAATATTTTATTTGATAGTTGTGAGCTTAAGGCTATTCTTTTATTTAAATAAGGTAAAAATAGTTTGTCAACAAATTCTCCATACTTTTATAATAAACTCTTAACTTTTCCTAATATTCATAAACAAATATTATTTACATTATGGCCAATTAGTACCTAGTCTGGGTACAGTATACAATTAATTGATAAATTACAATATCTTTAATAAAAGTAAAAAAAAACCATTTTTAAAACAAAAAAAAATTGTGTAATTGTTACGGCTTGTACTCAAAATATATGCCAACAAAATCGATTGATAATATAGTTATTTATATACATTTTTAAGCTGGACATGTTAGATGTATAATTCTATAAAATAAAAGCCTAAAATCTAAAATAGAACTTGTGCATATATATCATATTTATTTATTTGTTTAATGTGGCTTAAGAGCAGTCAACCATTTAAAAAAAAAGGGTTTAAAACATAAAAATTTTAAATTATAAAAAAAATAAAATTAAAATATAAAATGAATAATATGTTATAAACCTAATAAATCGGACTTTATTAAAATGTAAAATGATGCAACATTTATTGCAAAGATTGGAGAAAAACAGAAAAGAACCACGCGAAATACAACCCGAAAAGATCACATAAAACAAAGCCACAACGAAAATTTCTGCTGATTAAGCTTAAATAATATGCAGAAAAAAAAATTGCGGAAATTTTTTAATCTTTTAACTTTTTTTTTAAAATTATTTCACCGTTGTTTTGGGTTTTGTTTATCCAACGTTTCGCAATGGCAACAAAAACCATAACTGAGCACAGCAAAAAATTGGCAGCTTATGAAAAGTAACGGTTAAGTTTCAATCTACTTGGATGAAGAAAGAACGTTTGGCGGAGGGAAAGAAAGTGACGAGGTGGCCGAGAGGTTAAGGCGTTGGACTGCTAATCCAATGTGCTCTGCACGCGTGGGTTCGAATCCCATCCTCGTCGAGTGATATTTTGTTGATTTTGGCTTGCATTGTTTTTTTTACATCCATATAGGATTTTAAATGTGGCACCTGGCCGCATCAGTTGGCAACAAGCCGGCTTCTATTTTTTTTTTTCTGCACATTGTCTGATTTATTTATGGAAACCACAGGCTCAGCTTTTACTGATGAAAATGGAAACTGGTGCTGGCACTGGCCTGAAATGTCAAATAGTTTTTTTTCCCAACCTCCCCACCCGCAGCACTTGTGGCAACGAAAAAAAAAAATATAAAGATAAAGGGAAAAAATCCAAATCTTTTCGTTTGAAATTTTTGCAAATTTCGTGATGGGAAAAAACGAAGAAAAATAGAAGAACGCCAGCGAAATGAATTGGATTGAATTGAAATCGTAGGCGATAAAAATAAATCTTTGCAAGTGCGCAGCACGGCGCCGCCAAACAGCTGACGGCGAGTGTACTCCAAAAAGGGCCAACGATGGATGGCCGGAAGGGTAGCTGTGTGGCTGTGATGGGATGGGGTGGAGTGTGGTGGTGTTGCCTTTTTGCACAGAGCAAGAAAAGATCAACTATTTAGCATCTGAAATTGAAACAATTTTGTACTTCTGCATTTTAAATTAGAATAAGAAAAATTTAATTTAAAATATATTAAATTAAGAATAATCAATTGTTTTAAACACAGAAAAATCTTTAAAAAAAAGTAAATGAGTTCTTAATTTCTCACTTTTAATATTTTACATTAAGATATGCTTTCAACATACATTTATTTATTTTACTTTGATTAATTATTTAATATTTATTATTATTTTTATTATTATTTAACTTTTGTACTTTAAAGCATTTGTAGATTGAATTTATTGATCTTTAAAAAAAAGGATGTGAATTCTAAAGTCAAGTTTGGTATTTAAATTAAGCACAAAGAAATGTTTGAAAAAATACCTTCAGCATGTTTTAACCAAGCTTCTCAAAATTATATTTAATTTTTTCGTATTTATTTTTAGAATAAATATTTAATTAAAGTTTTTATATTTTAAGTTGACTTTAAATTTATTGAGCTAGTCCAAGAACGAGCTGCTCTAATATTTCTCTCGGTGTGGAATGATGAAATTGAAAAACTACATGAGTTGACGGCTGCCGCTGCAATAGCCCCAACCCCCGCCCCATCCCTAATCCTGCTGCGGTGGTGGGTGCATGTGTTAGCTGTGTGGCTCTGCCATAAGTCATACAATGTGCGTTATCCTTGGCGTCTCTAAGGATATTGTGTCGCGGAGCCTTCACTTCAGCAGCTGAGCAGCTGAGCAGCATTTGAGGACATCAGCTCAACCGAATTGTGTCGGAGTCACTTCAATATGCAAATGCTGCTCAATTGCGCTTGTCTTTCATTTTTATGTGCCGCACAGCTACAAAAGCCTTTAAGGTCCTTTAAACCAGCTGCAGTCATCAGTCAGGCAACTCTATATATATATATATATATATATATATATATATATACACATCATACACACAACAGCAACACTACTTGCCCCTAAAGACTTCCCGTGGCCATCAATTTTTATCTATTTTCTATCGCTGGCCATTTTGACCGACTTCATAAAAAGAACTTTACGATATCAACAAAATTTTCCCGAGTAAAAACTATAAATGCACATCCACACACATCCACACACAGTTTGCTGTTGTCCACAAGTTGTTTCCCATTTTTTTTTTTTTTTTTTTTTTTTTTGTTTGCCATTTGTTATTTGGCGACTGTAAACTGGCCCCAAAGTGTTGCTGCCTGCCGCGTTGATGACTTGGACTTAATGAGAACTAAAATGGATTATTTATGGCAAAAGGGTCATTCATATGTGATGGTCTACATATCTGTTATTCTTATTACGATTATTGGAGATTAAAAAGATATTTGGAGAGTTGTTTCGATTAATGTACATATAAATCTAAATGAAAATCTCATATTTAATACAGAGAAAGAGAGAGAAATGGCGAGAAAATTGCATATGAAAATTCTAACAAAATAATGACTTAAAAAAAATTATATTTAAATATTTTTTTATGAATATATATAACAATAATTTACTAAAAAATTAGACTAGAACGATAAAAAAAATAGACAATAAACTTTGTGAAAATCCTTTTGGTTTCACAAAGTTTTATTAGGTGGATTTAAAAAAAAAAAAAAAATATTTTTTTAAAGTTATATTTAACATGTTATTTAATAACCTTTTTTTTTAAGAGACCAAAAACTGTCAAAAGAGTTACTACGGATTCTACTTCTGCTCTAAATCTTGCATTACTTTAATTTTACATTTGTAGCCAAGCTGCAACTATACAAAATATATATATAAAAGTATCTAAAATAGGAATACATTTTTCGTACTACAAGTCACTTGTCGACATTTTAAAGTGCGTTTTTTATGCGGGTTATTTGCCTGTCAAGGTCACACACTAACCTGGTCTAAAATTCAGACGTGCCTCGGCTTATGTCTAGGCGAGTACATATATAATATGTGTGTGTGTGTGTGTGTGTGAATTAAGCCTGCGGCACTTGCCACATGCCAGACTTCAATACACATGGACAAAGCAAAAAATGACTAGCCGAAATTTAGATAAAAATATGTATAAAAGAAGTAAATAGCTACTAATGCCAAACAAAAATTAAATTATTTATGAAAAAAAGATTATTTTAGGAAAAGGGTAAGTTATTCTTAAATAACGGTACTACATCTTTTAATATCTAAGCTATAGTATTTTGTACGATTTAAATAAATTTTAGCTATATTTTTTTGAAAACAAAAAATTTAAATAAAATTCACACTTAAACTAAGCATTTATTTTCCAAATTGCGAAATTCAAAATAAAAGTTTACTGTTTAAATAATAATTAATTGAAAAAGAATTAATAATTTTTTACTTGTAAATTGAGTGGTCTGAGAATATTCCAAATTGAGATCTGACATGTTGCGTAAAAGTTGAATTTTCTTTTTTTTGGTATGTTAAATATGGAAATATAAGATACTTCAGATATCAAATTGAATTTGGCATTTATTTTTTTAAGTGTATTTACACACATATAAGAATTACATACACAAATCCGGACTCAACGCACTGTCCAGCTGGCACTCGGCGGGGAGGAGCAGTCGGCAATTGTGAGGGGTAGGGGAATTTGGGCTGACTCTCGGTACGGGTCTGGGTGTGGATCTGGGTCTGGGTGTGGGTCTGGGCAACCAACTGTGCTTGGCTATCGGTCGAGCTCTGATTGAATAATCGTGCGCCATGTCGGCAGTGGAACAAATCGTGTCTAATAGACTGATTAATATTGCAAGATTTCCCCGTTGGTTCAAGTCAAGCGAGCGAGTCAGCTCTGAACTCTGCCCTCTACACCTCCACTCCCGCTATTCCTCCCACCCTACCTCTCTCTCTCTCTCACTCTCTGTGTGCAGCTCTGCCGCATGTAACATGATTCATGCGGATTAAATGTGCTTAAATTGATTGATTGTTCAAATGATGTATAGTCATTAGAAGAGTTCTTTTTTTCTCTATATTTTTCTTGGCTCTTTTGTCGACTTCTTGGCCATGGCACCTGTCGCCTCTAGCCGTTTTCTTTTACTCTCTTTATTCGCTTCCACACCCGCTCCCCCCTCTCGTACACACGAGCTAAGCCACACTTTTAATTTGTTTCATCTAAGCGAAAACTTTATTTTCAGACTTTATCAAATTGATTTGATGCGCTGCAGAAATAAATTTCAGTTAATAGGGTTAGCTGAAGAGCACAAAAAAATTATAAATAAAATGATATATATACTCGGATATCCGCATGTGCTCATTGATTTACATCACATCCCCGCACACTCCCCCTCACAAGACGCAAGACAAGACGCAAGACACAAAAGCATGGAAAGAACTTTTCCATTTTATTATCATAAGCAGTCAACGACAAACCCCCCCAAAATCAACTCAAACTAACCCATTCCCTGGCCATATTATTCATTTTATGGATACACCTTATAAGTACTGGAACAGAGTTTAGTAAGTGCTGCGAATCCTGCCGGATGCTTTGCCTTGGTTATAAAAAAGAAATATTACACATTACGCCAAATTGTTGGAGACTGTCAGGCGACAATAATAACGTTTAAAGTTAAACGTATATCCATCCATATATATATACAGATATATATATATATATATATGAACGGGTTTATCTTTCAGATAGTTTTATTGTTTGCCTTTGGCTGTAAAGAGTACCAAAATATTCGCTCGACATTCGAGGAGCCATCTTAGCCAAGCAGCCAGTTAGCCAAAGTGCAACAGCTCCGGGAGCAACCTCAATGAGCTGATATCAACTAACTGAAGTAATCCTTAACTAAGTTCTCACATTATAGTCTACAATTGCCACACAATTTATAGGTTTACCTAGCAAATTGGAATATCAAAACCCATGTAAATTTAGCAATCGATACTTCGCTTTTTTAAGTAGAAATACTGAGTTTAATAATAATATTATAATTATAATAATAATAATAATTTTAATAATAAAATAAACTTCCTTTAAATGATGAAAAGAAATTTTTTAGTAAGTAACTTCAATCAAATTATTATATATAAATTATAGATTAAATTATGGAAAAAAAGTTTAATTTTAACAAACTACTAATTTCTAAATATCTAAACATATGTTAAGCTGATACGTAAAAATTATATATGTAAATTTTAAATTAAACAAGCAAAACATTTAAAATATAATTGGTATTTCTAGTTGTTTGTTTATACATAATAAAACTTAAACAAAAAATATATTCGCTTTATACGAATTTAATTTGAATAAATAAATACAAATTTAATACGATATTTTAGTTGCTTTTATTTATTTACATAGTTTAATTACTGTATTTTATACAATTAATTACTTTATACAAATTTAATTTTAATGAGTGAACAAAAATTTAATCCTTTATTTTATATACTTTTGTTTATTTATATATTTAAATTTCTGTACTTTAAACAACTTTCAAAATTTAATTTTATTGAGTGAATTAAAATTTAATCCGATATTTTAGTTGCTTTTATTTAATTGTATATTTAAATTCACATATTATATAAAATATTCAAAAAAATAATTTTACTTATAAAAATTTAATTTTATTGAATGAATTTAAAATTTTGTTGTTTATTTTATGTGTTTATATATTTAAGTTTCTTTCAAATAGTTACAAAAATATATATTATTAAAATTTATAAAAATTTAATTCGATATTTTAGTTGGTTTTGCCTATTAATATAATTAAATTATTGTATTTTATGCATTATTTTTATACAATATTATAAATATAATTTTAAATATTGCAACAAGACAAAACCAATTTTGGTTTATAGACGCTTTATTGTCTCAGCTGGGATAATTTATTCGTTGGTGGCGATGGAAGAAGTGCTTATGTAAACTGTGGCAGCCACTAAATGGAAGACAGGGCCATTAGGTAAGCTCGCTAAATGGTCGATTTTAGCCAGAAAGGGAGAGGGAGAGGTAGAAGAGACCAATACGAGGAAATACAAATTTATTGCGCGCCCAAGTAAGAAATCAAAGTGGCAGGCAAAAGCAGAGGCATGCAGAAAAACTTACAACAAATCCAAGTGCCCCAACCGAAAAAAGACTAAGCCAAAGGTACACGAATCGGGTTGTGGATGTGTGGCGCCCTCATGATCCCCAGTTGCCGTTAAGGACACTAATAAAATATTGAACGGGCCATCGATAAGCGAACCAAACTGAGGCACGTCAACGAACTTCGCTGGGAGGGGGGGCATGAGAAGTCGCAGCAGATGGAGCCGAATGGTGGGAGGGAGTGCAGAGTGCGGAGTGCGGAGTGCGGAGTGGAGAAGCGCTTACGTAGATGGCAAAGATGACGATTAAAACAAATTTCCACGACAACCTGGCGCCGTTTAGCCAGCGGAAGGAAGCGAAATTGTTAAACGCAAAAGTTGCAAAATGCCAGAAAATTGCGGGCCAAGGAAGGGTCGGCCCAAGGAGGTGAGTGGAGCTGCCTAGGAGCGCAATCGGAAGCAAAGACTTTACGATTCACACACGCACACACACACACACACAAACAAAACACACTCGAGTGTGTTTGTGTGTGTGTGTGTTTGCACCTTCCTTCAGCGCATTGGGGAAAGGGTAAAATGGGGCAAGGGACAAATGGGAACTTGGCAACTTGCAGACAAGTTTTAAATGAATGAGCAGCGCTTCCGTTCAATGCGTTACACTACTGCCCAGCCAAAGACTCAGTGTGTGTGTATGTGTGTGTACACAGAGAGAAAAATTATATAATTTCAATCTCAATGCTAAAGTGCCAATGAAAGATTTCTTGCGATTCTAAGTGAAGTTTTCTTGGCTATCTTCAAGATCTTTATTTTTAAGCGTTAATTGTAAAAAGATTCTGTGATTATGCACAAGATAAAAATAAATAAATAAGAATTTACGTAAAATTATACAGTTATCTGCCGTATCAATATGAATTAAAATTAAAATATACTTTTAATAGCAAGAAATATCAGTTCTTCGATGATAAATTAAATAAATAACAATAAATTAAATAAAAAACGGATTGATAGTTCATAACGAAATTATAGTATATTATAGTCCGATCTCTATGATTTGTGGTGAAAATTAAAAAAAGTATTTTCATATTATTAAAGTTCGGATCGGATAACTTTGGTAAACCAGATTTCAAGCAAAAACTCCATTTTCTGGTTCCGAAATTTGTACGGCTTTCATAGCAACAAATTAGAGCATTTATTATACTAATTTTGCTTTTCAATATACTTGGCATTTTTGAAATTACATTACAGAAAATTATTCCATTTTTTTTCAGTGTATGTCCGGCTATTCGGCGAAGCATGACAATGGCTACAAGAAATTTCGAGTGGCGGCCACTTGCCAATTGCGATTATGGTTTATGTACAGTGCGATAAAGGTCGTCAATAGGTCGCCACACACACACAGACACACACACACACACACACACACACGCGCACACACATATCGACAACATCCTTTGGCATCCTTTTGTTATGTGGGGGGGGCGCAGCCAAGGAGCAAGTTTCTTGTAACTGTTACAGTTACAGTTAGAACTTTGCTGACCATTCGAGCGCCTTCAATGGCTCAATTATTTTTGGACAATTTGCGAATAAACCAAAGTTTGACAACAGGACCGCCCTTTCCTCTCCCCCCAACCCACACTAGACACCCCCCGTCCTGCTGTCACTCATCGCTGATGTAGAAACGATGTTGGAATCTCAAGCATCGAGTGTTATAAGCGTAATTGAGTTGAGTCCAGCAAATTATGCATGCAATGGCAAAAAGGAGCAACGAGGACGAGGACGTGGACGAGGACGTGGACGACACGCACTTTAAGTGGCAATGGTTGGGCCTGTCCTTGAATACCATGCCGCATATGCCACAATCGATGCTAATTTAATTCACACACAGCAAAATTGCATTTTCTTAATTTATTTGATATGCAAATTTATTTATTGACTGCATGCCGAAAATGGCATTGAAATCGAACCGCACTCACTGTGCCTGTCATCATATCTGGCCCTCAATTTGGTGGACATACAACATGCAACACGGCAGTGCAAGCGTAAATCGATTTCCCAAACTCACCCATAGCCCCATGCCCCATGCCACAATCTGTTGCAGCCCTAAATAAATAGGCGTAGCAGGTAGGTTGACAAATCCGAGCTTCAATTTTGAGTTTTGTGCAACATTTCGTCGCAATGACACCAAATCAGATTTTACAAATATAAATAATAGACAATTTTTTACAACGAGGCAACTAATTTTGACCAAATTCAATTGTACTTTTGGCCAGATTTTAAATTACATATATCCAATAAATATAATGCTTTTTAAAAGTGTAAAAATTCTTAATTAATCAAATTTTGTTAATGTGTGCGGAAAGAAATTTCAAATTTGTATATAATTTGTTTAGTTAATTTCAAAATTTGCCCAAAATTTGTTACAACTTAAATGCAAAAACTTTTAATTATATGAAAAATAACACTTCAAAAAAAAGGTCAAGAAAAATGTGAAAGATTTCAATGGGTTTCTTTAATATACACTCAAAATTTAAACTCCCTTACTTTAAAAATCTCTGATTTTAATTAGTGCTGATTAAAATATAATTAAAATGAGAGTTTAAATTATTACAAGTATTATTTATTTATACTTGTTATTTTACATATTAATTTATCAAAATGAAACCGAGTTAAAGTTCTTCCAACTGGTATAAATACAAAATAAATATATGTTAATTTAAAATGAAAATAACAAATTAAAATCATTACATATTAAAAAAAAACACATAAATAATAATGGATACATTTTATAAGTTTACAGATCATATTAACTTAATTAATACAGTCTGAAAGTATAAAAAAGAAATGTAATTTAAATTAAAATCTAAATTTAATACTCAGGATTCCAGAGACAATTAAACAAATATTAATTAGCTTTCACTATGCAATAATTGCAAAGTTTGACAACTTTTCTATGGGTCAGTGAGATAAAAAAACAAATGCCTTTAGCACATAATCAAACTGACTTGATACATACCCAACTTTGGCAAACCCAAACAACCCTTTAAAAACAAGCAAATCCAATGTCAAAATGCAAAATGAGTCACAAGTCAAAAAAGTGCGCATCCCCCCCCCCCCCCATCATCCTCCTATACCCACAAATGTCACATGTGTGAGTGCAATGAAAACAATACAACTCAATTAGATCAGGCGGCCAAAAGTGCCGTTGCCGACAGAGTTCACCGAATCCATCTGCCTTTCCCACTCTTCTTTCCACTCTTTCTCTTTATCTGTCTCTTTCTCTCACGCTCGCTACGAGATAGCTGCTGTCCAAAATTTACTGTGTGAATTTCTGCGCTCTGCGGCACATGCAAAATGGGAAATGGAATTGGAAATGGAAAAGAAAAAGGAGAAGGAAATGGCAAATGGCAAATGGCGCCTGAAAATATGCAGCGCGCAGCCAAAAACGTGTCGAATGCGTGGCCAAAAACCACAATGAGCCCCAAAATTGGCAACATAATTTATTTGCTAGTGTTTGTGTGTGTGTGTGTGTGAGTGTGTTTCGGTGTGTGAACTTTACCATTGCTAATTAGCGGCATAATTTAATTTCCAATTGGCAATTGGCAACGCAGCGCTCAGCAGCAGCACCAGCATCGATCATGGACGTAGTCAGAGGGGTGTCCCCCTCTCGCATCAAAGCAAGCTGTTGAATTAAACCAGTTGCAATTGGGCAAAGGAAATGAATGACTTTTAAATTAAAATATATTCAATATTTTTTTAAATTCATTAATTATAAAATTAATTTGGCATCTTCCCAATAATAAAAACAACTTTGTGGCTTTAAATAAATTAAATTCGTTATAAAAAAAAACTGTCAAAAAGTTTTATTATTATTATTTTGTTATTTCGAATAAAATTAGGATTGCTCGTAAATTGTTCAAACAAAAACCCAACTTCTTCAATGAAAAATACTTTCTGAAAATTAGAAAAATATCTTTTGTTTATTTTTAAAGTTAAAGATTTTATGCTCAAAAAATTATTTTTAAAAAAATTACATTTCAAATTGAAATACTTGTTTTATGTAAAGAATTTTTAAATTGTGTACTTATTTAAAGTAAAATTTTTAGTAGGATTTGATGGACTATACAAGCGATGTTTGCTTTCATTCCTCCTTCTCAGATCCTGTCTACGGCCATGGCCTCTACTTACAAACATTTTAATTGGGCGGCCTGTTGCGCCACACACACACACACAAACACATATATATATAGATATGTATATGGCAATATATTGTCTCATGTGTTGGCACAGCGGTAAACAAATTTTTTTGGCTGTCATCGTGTCCTGCATGGGAAATGATGGATCAGCCTACGTTCAAAGTCGCAACTTGGATGCGGCTTCAACTGCTGCTGCAGCGAGAGAGTTAAAGTTAAGCAAAAAAAATCACTGATGAGCGATGCCGATGGGAAATCGAATTAAATTAAAAAACGCAGCCAACCAAAACACATACAAACACATACATATGCTAGCCATTTTCATAGTACACTGAGAAAAAAGAATTGATTGTAATCTTTATGTTTCAGGCGTTCAATTTGTAATGGATAACCAAAATTATTCTGCTGCTAGCGGAAATCAGTTTATAAATAAAAAAAATGTTAACAAACAAGTAATTTTAATAACAATAAAAATTAATTACAAATATATTTAATTCCAACATGGGAATCTTATTCTAAATCTTATTTTCATTTTAAATTACTTGTCTTACTAATTGTATTATTAATTGATAAGAAATGTAGTTAAGTATAATCAATTAATTAAAAAATTAAATATGATTTATTATTCAATATTTAATTGAGCATTCTTTGAATTAGTATTTTATGTAATCTGATTATTTATGATACCTATTTGTTTATTGAGTTTCTGTGTTTTTATTCTAATAAGGTTATTATTTTTATTTCATTATTAATAATAAATTTTTTTTTTCATTATTAATAATAAATAAATTGTTTTAATAAATTCATTGACTTTCACTGATTTATGTGATATATTATTAAATTTTTAGCTTACGATTTTTTAAATATTTGTTTATTGCAGCATTTTAATATTTATGCAACTGTATATAAGATTTTTTTAAATTAATATGTAAATATTTTTGCTTTGTACATTAAACGCTGTTTTTCTTGCAGTGTACATGTATGGACGGAGATATACTAACAAATGATGTTGACCGCCCATGGGTCGAGATGTTAATTAATCTTGATTTTGACGCGCAAGTAACGGCACTGTGGAATTTCGCTTGCGTCAAAGTGACAATTAAATTAATCATGATGGCAAACGATTATGTCAACAGGAGCCCGGACTCGGGACTCAGGACACACAGGACATGGGGAATACCGCCCGCAGCGAGCAACTTAAATATAAGCGAGGAACATATTGTCGAAGGACCTGGTTGGTCGTCGAGTGGGAGGGTGGGTGGGTGAAGAGTTCAAATGGTGTGCGAATTGGGTTTGCCGCCCGCCCCAAGAATCTCATTATGTCTGCGCTTGAAACTTATAATTAACATTTTGACCGCAACAAAATTCGCAAACTAGGCAAGAGTTTGCAGCAGTTGCAAAAAATAAATGAATAAAACTAAGCAAAAGATAATAGAAAAAAAATGGTTGTACCAGAAATACTTTTAATTAGTTTTGTGGCAATTAAAGCACTCAGCTGTGCAAATTGTGTAAATAAATATATAATGAAAAATTTAAAAACAAAAAATAATATCTGCACCAAGTCAAGACACAAACCAAACAGTTGTTAAGTGTGGAGCACTTCGTTAAGTTTGCAATGTGGCGGCCTGTCGATAGATAATGTGGCAGTGACAGTAGACAAAAAAAAAACATTTGCACGAGGCTGAACATCAAAATTTAATATTGAATTAAATTGATATAAAAGGCAAGCAAGCAACTGCAACAGCATGGCGGAAATCGAGCCAGAGGTTGAGGTCAACGGCACCGAAGCCGAGGACGATGCTCAAGATCAGGACCTCAAGCAAAAGAAGCAAACGCGCCACGATGGCGGCGCCGCCGACTTGGAACGTGTCACCGACTATGCCGAAGAAAAGGAAATCTCTGCCGCAAACATATCGAGCGTAAATATAATGATTCCACCAGCAATGGTAAAGAAATCATTTCTAGTGACTCTTGTTTATCTTTCGTTTTAGGCAGTGGAACAGTTTGGCAATCAGCGCAGCAAAGAGAACGAACTGAGAGTGGCAAAGGAAAAGGAGTTGCAAAAGGTGCAGGTGAAAAAGGAGGATATTGAACTGATTGTAAGTTCATAAACAAACAAACACATTCATATGGATATATGTTTTATCTTACTCTTCCCCTCTCTCTCTCTCTCTCTCTCGGCACTCACAATCGCAGATGAATGAGCTGCTTGTTAGCAAAGCACAGGCGGAGAAGGTGCTCCGCGAGCAGAGCGGAGATGTTGTTGCTGCCCTGGAAGCCATCATCAGCAATTGAGTGTACTGCCGGGAACCGGTAGATGGCGCCACCTAGCATAACACTGCTTTATTTGTACATTTATAAAACTAGTAAAGAGAAAACAAATTTTTATCAACAAATTTTGAAAAAACAAAGTTTTTTTTTTTTGGCGTATATATTTCAAATTTATTCATATTTTCAGCAATGAAAGCCAACCAAACATTG
This sequence comes from Drosophila melanosoma, assembly GCA_035042045.1. NCBI lineage: Eukaryota > Metazoa > Arthropoda > Insecta > Diptera > Drosophilidae > Drosophila > Drosophila melanosoma. Next base: position 1,773,880 of record JAWNLY010000055.1, on the reverse strand, counting down.
AATATTCTTAATGAAAAAAGAAAGATTTAACTTTTCTCTTTTGCTTTTGTTTGGTATATTTTTAAAGTATATTTAGAGCACTACCCATTTATTATGTTTTATCTCTCATTGTAGTAAGAGCTTTTCAAATCTGACTATTAAGATCAAGTTTTTAAAATTGTTGTATGTGTAATTTTATATTGAGGAAAATAAGCCGATTTTCAATTCGCAATAATCTATTATATATACGTAATATGTGTGTATGTGTGTGTGTGTGAGAGAGTGTGTGTGTGTGTGTGTGTTGAATAAGGTTAATAAACTATAACAATCCAGTTAGAACGAAAAAAATCAATTTATAACAACTATGAAGACAAAACAATAAAATAAGTTGAAATCACGATTAAAATTCATTGCGATGATAATCGTATTGCCGATGTTGAAATCATGTTATTAAATACTTTTGCAGATTTTCGCACGAAGGCGTATTTATGTTCTGAGCCTTCCGATACAGATCACGATCACCAAATGTACGAGCCTTGGCCAACATCGAGTCGCCTGCAAAAGTGCATAAAATACATAAAATAATAATAAATAAATAGTACATTATTATGTGCTTACGATAGTTGCGTTCTCGACTGCACGAATGCTTCAAATGATTGACAAAATCTTCCTCGACGGATTCCTCGAGCCGTGCCACAGAGCCCTGATACTCCGAATAAAAGTTATCCTTGACATAATACGGAATTTTCAGACCGTTCGTCTCACGCTTCACCGAATATTTACTACACAAAGGCAACGACAAAGATTAATAATTATAGACTATATATAATATTATAGTAATACTTACTGAGATGGCGTTAGACTGTACATGGGATCCGATATAAAGAAGGAGGACATCATGGACAAGCCGATGAGCAACAAAATGGGCAGCAAATTGATTAACGTCGATGAATTGTTGGTCTGCAAGCAAAGCAATATGAATCAAAATATTCACATACATATATATTATATATATATATATATATATATACATACATCTCTGTCCTCGCGGGCCTGATGACGACGTCGCTGCTGCCTGTAGATATTCTGTTGTGGATAGCCACCGTTGAAGAACATATTGAAGAGCTCCTCAGCACTCAGGTCCGCCTGGAAGGTACGCGAATAGCCATAGTCACTGTAATGCTGTCCATGTCCATGGTGTCCACCGCCGCCACTGTTGCCATGCCCATTATGCGACTCATTGATACCATATAGATCGTAATTTTTACGCTTCTCCGCATCCGTTAAAACGCCGGCCGCATTACCAAGCGCCTTGAATGCCTCCACGGAGCCGGGTGCCTTGTTCTTGTCCGGATGCAGTTGCAGGGCGAGTTTCTTGTATGCCTTCTTCACTTCCGAATCGGTGGCCGTCTTATTAACGCCCAGCACCTCATAGTAATCCTTGCATCTACGAAACAAAATTCGACAACAATAAATTGCGGACTATCTTGGGAATGGAGGAGTCCTTGTCCTTCTCCTTCAGCTACGTACTTTTTGACTTTGCGGACCGCCTCCAGCTGATCATTGGTGTATTCGGGTGCATGGTTGCGTGAATCGGAATTGACACGCTTCCTTGGCCCCGAATCCTTCTCATCCCCAGCAGTAGCATTGGAACGATCTTGGCCAGCGTTGCCATTGGTCGCTGATGTGCTCTTTACCTTGGCCAGTAGCTCTAAAAAAAGACAATCTCAATTTATTTATGCACTGTGAGAAATTCAGTGGGACTTACGCTTGGCTTTGTCCGTGGGATAAAGTTTCTCTGCCTTAAGCAGAAACTTTTCGGCTCTTTCGATTTGTCCAGATTTAAATGCCTGCTCCGCAACATCGATGCAGCGCTGTGCTTCGTCCTTGTTGCCATCCATGATTTGCTACCAACACGACACGTAAAGTGCAATAAAAGGTAGTAGTATGTATATATATGTGTGTGTGGATATGAAACGATTAATGAACCCCTCGCACTAAACACACACTCACACACACACACAAAAAAGTGCTCGAATTCTTTGAGAAATATTTGATTCCTAGCTTGCACACGAGCTGTATGGCCACTAGATTAGTTTTAAGTTTTTTTTAACTTATTTTATATGTTTGCATAAATTAATTTGACGGCCAGCTCAGCTCTCTAATTTAATTGATTTTACTGCGTTTCGTTGACTTTTCATCAGAATATCAAAGGTCCTATCGATTTATCGACGCACCACCATAAGCAAATATACTTAATGTAAGTTACGAGATTAGTAAATACGTTCAATAATACTACTGCATTACATGTATATAAAATTAAATACATGTTTATTTATTTACATATTGTTCGCTGTTAGAGTATATCTTCAAAATATAAATAATAATTAACTGTGATTCGATAAGTGCTAATTGATTTTGACAGCTGGTTGCAGAGTTGCACTTTGGTAGCTGGTGTTGCCAGATCGCCCACACTCATATGCAGACGTATGCGTGCGTGTGTGTTTTTGTGAGCGCCGCAGCATGGAATGAAAAGCGCAGCGCGTTCGCTGGCTTAATTCTCGTATCGTATTTATTTCTAATTATTACAAATAATAATAGAAGGCGCACCAATTCGGCGATGCAATAGCTCAAAAAATCTTCGCGTAGTAACAACAAATTAGTCAAGTGCAGTGCAATAACCGATGCAATTCGGCCAATCGACGTCGTTGTCATCGTGTGCGAGTGTGTGTGTTGTGTACTGTGTGTGTGCGTGCGTGTGTGGCGCAGTTCATACAAGTTGGCCTGAAAAAAAGTGAAAGAAGTAATATCGCCATATTGTGGTGTCAATACCGATAAAGTGCACTAAAATCCACAAAAAATTAGTCAATACAATTTAATTGACAGCTAACTTTGTGAATTGCAGCCACTTACGTAAAAGACAGTTCGCAAATAAGAAAAAATAACTACAAACTGCAAAAGGTGCGTATGTGTTTTTGAGTCTCTGTGGGTGTATTTCACATTCATATACGTGTAAATTATACGCAAAAGTTCAACACTTGCATGTAGCATTTTATTTGTGTGGGTGTGAGCATGAACCCAAATCTTTGTCTCCACGCTGATTGCATTCAGATGCGCCACCCTCACACCCAAACCGCCCCCTCTACTCATTTGGATGATTGTTGACATTTGTTCAGAATTAAAACAGAAGCCAAAACAAAATAAAGAGTTGATAACACATTTATCGATATCAATGTGCAAAGGGAAAATATCGATGAGCGGCATGGAAAAATGTTCTGTTTACATTTTCACATTCCACTTCTCTTTCTTAATTCCATTCATGCCATTATTAAATATTCAACAAACCCGGATTCTTAATTAATAATTTGAAAATTATATACTTAAATCAGCTTGAATTGACATATTGTTATTTTTATTTGTGTTTATTATTTATGACAATAACATTGTCCGAATAGTGTAGAATCGCTTTTCCCAAATGGGAAAAAGAAGAGAAGTGTAGTGGCTGCTAAAAAATATGTATATTGATTATATTTCAAATATTTTAAATATGTGTAATGTTACAAAGATTTTTCCATAATTTTTCAATAATTCTATAAGTAAAGACAAATGTAAAAATAATTTACATAAGCAATTTTAATCTCAACAAAGCTGCTTGTTTTTTTTTAGATAGATTACGCAAGTGTAAAACGGAAAAAATTTGATTTAGCAACAATATTAACAAAAAGCTAATGTTAAAATTCTTGCCAACGAATCGCATTTTAAATTTCAAAATTATTCAAAATATATTTAAATAGTCATTTTGCATACTGAAATTTATTTTGGTTTACATAATTTAATATAGCATACTTTTGGGCATCGGAAACTGTTTACTGGGCATATTTAGTAGTTGAATACTTTTATATATAATGCATTTGTTTAGCTCTTTCGCTTACATTACAATTTCTGACGAAGAACAAATGCAAACACAAAAGAATAATATATATATAAGCGATCAAAAGTCAAAGACCGATACGCGTATTTAAAATACTTTCATTTTGTAAGCAAAAGACAAAAAAATTAATAAATAAATAAAAGTGCATGCAACACATATGGAAATGCACTTTTCACCATTTGATTTGTATTTTGATATTATATTTAACTAGGTTTTGATAAATAAAAATTACTTTAATTGCTTACAGACGCTGTTGAATTTTGTTGCTTGTTGCAAATAGGATTTTACGATTAGAATAACCCGAGGGTTAACTGGAGACAGCGCTGGCTGTCAACAATCAAAGAAGGTGAGTTATATTATTATATATTGTATTTAGACTTTATAACCTGATCTTGTGAAAAAATCAAGCAAATATTATTCGCACTATTTCACTTATTCTTCTCTTTCTAAATTTTTTATTTTTGGGTATGGTATAGATGATTTAAAGCCTTCGTGTTGTGGGTGGACCTTGAGTTCAATCAACAGTAGCTTTTTAGTTATAAAAAAAATAAAACTAAATCCTTGGTCCCTCTACACCCGGCAAACTATGCTCGCGTTATGCGTGATGCGGTAACCAGCTGAGAGTGTAAACGCAGTAAAGCTTTGCGCACAAAGACAAATGCAAAGTCAAAGGTAGCCGCAACAAACAACACACATACAGACACACAACACAGACACCCAAAGCCAGCAAAAAGCCAAAGAAAAAAGCTCCCTCAGTCGTCAGCTGCTGCGCGTAGCGTGAAGTATTGTGTGCTTTTCTCGTCTCGCTGTTTCCCAGAACGCGTCTAACCAAAAACAAAACTAGAAGAAGCCGAAAATTTCGATTTTGTCGTTTGTTTGCCCAATTTATCCATTTATTCAAAAGGTGTGTGTAAAAGGTCGAAAGAATCGGGCGCTGGTTTTTTCGTTAGTTTTAACTCTACGTTAACAGTGTGTGTGTGTTATTTTGTTAGCCATAGATGTGTGTATTCTGTGACCTTAATTTATACAATAAGAGTAATATTTATATATATACGTCTATATTATCAGAAGTAAAATACGTGCTACTAGCTTTAAACAAGAAACACGCGCAATTAAACACACACAAAAAAATCGAGCGTGCAAAGAGCTTTACAACAACAACAACAATAGTGGGGAGAAGAACAACAAAGACAACTTCCTCAAACGCTGGCAGAGTTTTACTCTTGAATTTTCTGCTGTTTTTGGTTTCTTGTTGAGGTCAATTAGGCAATTGAAAAGTCAAAAGGCAAAGGCAAAATGAATAATGTTTGAGTGGGAGGGGTATGTGAAAAGTGTGCATTAAGTTCATTAAATTAATATTTTTTTTGTATCACAGGCGGCTTTTGTATGAACTCTCTCTTATCTTCCTCTTCCCCTTTAGTCTCGCTGAGTGCGCTCTCTTTTTTCCATATGTGTGAAGCAAATCACACGTTTAAATTTTATTAGAAACTTCTTACAAAAATCACACTAATAATAATAGAAATAGTTTGTTTTAAATATCTTACGTTGCTGGGAATCAAAATTAATATGTACTTGCCAAATGGCAGCAACAATAAAACAGCCAGCATTGAAATTCTGAAGCTGTTTCGCTCTCATTTTAATATGTGTGTTTCTTATACACATATATGTGTGAACGCTTGGATGTGTATGCATGCATATGTATCTATCCATCTTACTCGCGCATCAGCACAACATATGTTTTTGACTTTGCCTTGCGAGAGAGCTTTTGCAAAGTAAAATTCAATTAAAAACATGTGCGCCACTATTTTGTTTATTGTTTATAAATGAGCGCATTAAATATGCAAATGCTTGCTCTCCTTATTTGTCGCTCTCTCATTTCTCACACTCATACTTTGCGCTCCCGCTGAGGTCATGCTGCTTAGCTGCTCAATATTTAAAACATATGAGATACACCCACCGTTATTTACTGCTACGGCTGCTGTTGCTATATTAAACGACCCTCGCCGGCGCTAGTTTTGCCTCGTGCGCATGTAAGTGAGAGAGAGAGAGAGTAAGAGCTTCGGTGCAAAGTCAAAAGTTAATGGAAGCTTTTTTTAGCTGCGCAGGTTTTTTGACTTTACGTTGTGCTTTAGCTTTTTTTGTATACACGATACACGTATATGCATATACACATATACGTTTCTGTATTTACACACATACGCACGTCAAGTTGACTCGACTGATATAGGAAGAACCTTGTGTAGACTCTCATGACTATGGAATGGAATTTAGTTAGTAGTTTGTTTTTTTCTCTTCTCTCCTCTTCTCTTCTCGTTCTCCCCTCAATGATAGTTGTTTCTGCTGCTGCTGAGATTATTACATACATTCACATTTCGTTCCGATTCATTTTGTTTCGTTTGCGCTGCTTGCACTCACTTGGGGGCACTTTTATGAGGCGGCTCGGTTAGATTCTAAAGTCGAATATACAGATTCCCAAAAGACCTTAGATTCCGCTGTTCTCTCCTCCTCCCCTTACACCCCCACTTCTCATTTGCTCATCATCTGCGGGCGTCAATGTTGACCTCGCTTTACCCGGTGAACAATTATTGATTTTATTTTCGTTTGAGCGCTTTTTATCAATCCTTTTTTGCCGGGCCATGTGCAAATGGCCAAAAGAAAGAGTAGGAAGAGGAAAAGAGAGAACACAGAACAGAACAAAGTCAGCAAATTTTTTTTATTTTTTTTGACTATCATTGCTTTTGCCTTTGTTGAATTTTGTTATCACAAAGTGCTGATAACTTGGCTCGTTTTTCGTTTCGAATCATCTTTTTGTCGTTGTTGCTTGTGTATATATTTTTTTTGTCGATGGCATTGAACATTGTTTGCTCGTTTCTTCACCCTTCTTTTATGAATATATACTTATCCACACACACATACTCCGATATACAAATTATGTATCTGTGTGCGCTTTTTCATTGCGATTTGGCTTTTTTATTTGCGCTTTGTTGCTCTTTGATAATTTCACGCATAAATATCACGTAGCTGGGTTTATCATCTTGGCCATAATATCGTGACACACGTACTAACAGAAGCTCAAATTCAATGCGATAAATTTTGACAGATGCCCATTGCTGTCATTTTTATTGTTGTTGTTGTTCCGTCAAAGTTTTTCCGCACAAACGAAATGAATGTCTCTTTAGTGATATTTTGAAATCTATTTCTCTTTGTGCAGCATAATAATGAAACATATTTGACATAAAATACCTAAATATAAACTACAAACAAATTTAAAAATTGGAAAGAAATTTGACATTGAATTATATATTGAATAACAGTGCAGTGAACTACAATATATTTATATATACAAATACAAAATTAGTATTTATATATATTTGGATTTTATTTTGATTCGTGTCCGTGGAGCTTGTCAAGCTAAATCCTTCAAAGTGGATGCCATCGCGTTGCCTCACGGAGGGCTTTCTCATGTTAGAATGGCCTTAGCCAGGTAAGCAAATTGACAACTGTCTTAATTGCATAAATAACTAAAACTATAATTTTCTAAAATTAATCATTATTATGAAAAACCTTTCTAACGTTTAGAAAGTCTTTTTATTATCAATAAATGTATTTCTTTAAAGAAGACAAATATAATGTCCGGCAAAAAAGCTAATAAAAGAATTGTTCAATGAAAAAACCACACTCAGGAAATTAGATATATGTTTTAAAAATTTTATTTAATAAAAATTAACACTGAAATTTAGAAATGCAAATTCTTGTTTTTAGAAGGCCACAAACATAAATTTCAAAAATCTACGAAAAATATGAATAATAGGTTGACGAACTATTGCCGATTGCGATTACTAAAATTTCAAGAAATTCTTTATGAGTATACTAATATGTTTATATTTTTTTTTTTTTTTTATTATATTTTTAAAACAAGCGAAAACACGAAATCATGCAATATAAAGAAGCTTAATTTGTTTGATTTTTTATTAATATAAAAATTAAGGCTTAAACATAACTTTCAACAATTTTTTTGTCTAAGTAATTGAAACTCTATTTAATTGTATGAATTTCAAATGGAAACATGAGTTGTTATCCACTAAATATGTACGTACAGCAAATTACAAAGTCAATGGCGCTATTTAAATCTATGCAAAGCCAATAACAAATTACTCTTATACACACACGCATAAAAACAACTGTCTATATGTGTGTTCAGGGGCAATGCCGTGCCTAGATGTAATTACCGTTATACTCAAGCGCAACAATAACAACAACTAAATATATATATATATATATATATATATATATATATATATTTGACAAGATAAATATCTAAATATTGTTGACCCCGCTATATAGCTGCCATAGGCTGATCGTTATCATGAAATGAAATAAAATGAAATTTCCTTGCCATGAAAACTCATTGCAAATATTCGTCGTAATTGTTGTAATTGCAAACTTTTGCAATGCGCTAGTGACAAAGAGAGCGACAGACAGAGAGAGGTCAATCGATAAACATATGTAAACAGTTGGTGATCAGGGTTAGACTTTCCTATAGGGACAAACGAGAAACGACTCGTTGTGAGAGAGGTGAACCAAGTGCGTCACTTTCCCGCTTGACGCTGTGTATTATTTGCATTCGATTTTTGTAGCTCAAACTTGATTTGAACTATTTATATGGAGAGAAAGTAGACACACTTTGTGTGCTTGTGCCTGTGCTCCTCTCTCTCTCTCTCTCTCGCTATTTGCATTTAAGCACAGGCACAGAGAGAGCGACACAATTTTAGAGAGCGAAAAACGTGCGCAAGGCTCGTGCCGATTCGTTTCATTTCAATTCGTTTCAGCGAAGGTGAGGAAGCTGCTGCGATTGTGTGTAGGGTGGGTGTGGCTACAGAGAGGGGGGGCATATGGGTGGAAGGCATGTGGGAAGGATGGCGCCAGATAGTTTTTTGATGTCTCGGCTGAGATTCACATGCGTGGCATGGTCTGGCTGGCGTGCTGCGCGTAAAGAGACAATTATTGTGATTGTTTTGTTGCCATTGTTTATGATTCGTTTCGTTTTCGTTTGTATCGTTTTTAGCTTCTGATATATTTTCAATTTGTTTTTCTCGCCTGCCATCTATTTCTTGCTATGGCTGCGTGTGTGTGAGTATGTTTGTATGCACTAGGAAGTGAGAATGCTTTTTGTAAGTATGTTCAAAGGTGTTGCGTTATGGCTAAGGTTTTTGTAATTACGAACGCAAGCATATGCATTAATGTATGTGTGTATATTCCACACACAGCACGTGTTGTGTCTCTCTGCTCTGCTGTGCAATCATAGGTTACAAAAGCGTTTTGTTATTGTTGCTGTTGCTGTAGTACATGAAGTTAATTTATACGATAAGGTCGTTTTGCTCTATGCTTTTGCGTAATTTGCCTTTGATAATATTTTCAATGAGATTTGAAGGCACATTACACATATGTGTACATATTCTCATTTGTGTACAACTACAAATCATTCTCTATATTTGAACTTCTCTATACTTATAAAAGAAAATCGCCAATTATATTACTTCGTCATACTAATAAGAAAGTAAATTTCTAAAATGTGGGCTTTTAAACCAGGGCTTTCATTTATTAAATTAATGGCTTATTTTTCTTAAATTTACAAATACTCAGTTAAATTTACAGGGTGTTGAACGATGATTTAATATTTTATCTTTTTTGTTACTTAAAATATTATGAAACATTAGAACTTTTACTTCCATTGAGTTACCCGACCTCTAAGGCAGATAGATGACAGAAAAACTCCAACATAAAAATCGAGCCGTTAAATTTCATTACATTTTTCTGTATATTAAGAATAATATAGGATTCTTGAGTATGGGACTCGATTTTAAGCCTAATATTTATGTTTCCTAATATATATGTTTTTTTTTTTTACTGAGTATGAGCAATGTTGTTGGCACTTGTAAATTTCTAATCGAATGGTGTACAGCTGATTATCTATTGCGATATCAGATTTTTGGGGAATAGAATACACAAGTATTTTGACTTATCATTGCCCCCTCCTAACGGTTATTGTTGTTCAAGGTTGACACATGCTCGGACACGTTGAAAACTTGTAGGGTATCTCTTGTTTGGTGGATGACATTATAAATAGCAGCAGCTATCATTACAGACCCGTTTAAAATGTGCTTCCTTGTTTTTTTGCACGCGAGTATCGATTTAAGCTTGTGTTTGCATGTGTGTGTGTTTGTGCGTTGAGTAATTTGAGATTTGTCCTTTTGCACGCAGATATCAATGTGAAAGTATGTGTGAGAATGTGTGTGGGCTAATGGGCGTTAATCACAAACGCAATTACAGTTAAAAGTGCGCGAGAGAGATAGAGAGATAGGGATTAATTTAAATGCAAGCAGCCACAAAACAAGCATAGGAAAATACACAAACAATAAATGTAAAAAAAATAAATACAACAATAATAAAACAATGCATAGCGCAAAAGGAGGTGGAGGCTAAAAGCAGACAGCGCGACAACGACTAAAATACAGGCGACGGCGACGGCGACTGAGACTGCGACGTCGATGCTGACGTTGACGTTGCAGCTGCGCTCGCTTAGCCTCGTTACAAGCGGTCGCGCGTCAGCCGCGCCCTCGGCAACGCCAACGCTAAAGCAGCGAACAGCGCGAACACAGCTCAGTTGCCCTCCATGCCATGCCAGACCAGGCCAGGCCAGGCCAGGCCACAAAATCTTGGCGCCGAATTCGTCACCAGGTGGCAACTTACAGCAAACGTCAACGTCGACGTCAGCGCCAGCAGCGTGTACTACTTTTGTTTTCATTGAAAACGTTTGCTGTAATATGTTTGTGGTGTATGCTGCTGACGTCGCTGCCGTCGCTGCTCACATGGTCACTGAGCTTTGCTGAGCAACACCGCTGACACTTATTTTAAACTTAAACCTCTGCACGTGCTATAGTTGTATGTGTGAGCTGAGAGCTTGTCGCTTGCGCGACAATCGTCAGCGTTACGTTGCCTCTGTTGCTGTTGCTGTTGCTGCCAACGTTGCTGCTTCTGTTGTTGCTGCTTCTGCTGCTGCTGCTGCTGCGGCTGCGTTGCGTTACGTTACGTTGCCACGCTCGTTTGTTTTGGGTTGTATTGACCTTCTTAAAAAGTAGGTAACCTCATTTCTCATTTATCGTGTACAACTTACATGCTGCTGCTGCTGCCTATGCCTCTGCTATTGCCATTGCTACGCAGCTGTCTGCCTGCCCCACTCTCAGTTGCGTTGTTGTTTTTGTATAGGGGGCGTGGTCCACGCCTCTCTCGATTACTCAGCAATTGCCGAACAGTCATTCAAAACGCTCGGCGCACACATCAGTGCGCCTCATTGTTTGACCAGTGCTACGCATTTTGGACATTTTTCACACTAAGTGTTTACAGTTTGTTAATGCGTTTAGCAATGACGGTGTGTGTGTATGGTATGTCTGTGTGGTGTATGTCAGTGACAACTGAGACAGGCAATACCCCAATGCAATGGTCAGCAAAGGGAATCTAAAAACTGATATCCAGAAAATTAAACACAAATAGTCTAGAAAAACAAAAGAATTTTTAAAATAAATGAATACAATTTTAATTTATAAAGTATTTATTTAAATCTTAAAATTTCCATTTTGTTTACACCTTTCAATATTACATTATTGTCCTAAGCAACAAATTTCAAAATAGTAAAAAATGCATACACAAAATTCAATTTTTTTCACACTTTAGAGAATTTTTGGAATTTCATTTATATTTTCATGCCTTATAGCAACAAATCAATTAACATCTATCATTAGAATCTTAAATTAACGATTTTTTTTACACTTTTCAGAATTACTATCTATTTTATGAAACAAATTTTATAATAGATGAAACATAATCACAAAATTTAATTTATTAGAAGATTATGATATTTATTACGCCTTTAAGTGATTAGATTAGATTAGATTTTTATAGAAACCTATAAAAATTAAGAAAGAACATAAAGTGCTTAACCTACTTTCATCAAACGAATTTGACGTATTTTATGTTAAACTATAAGTATTATAATTGTAAAATATATATGTATATTATACAAATTTGTATTAAAAATTTTGAACAGAATTTTGTGTGATTTTTTTTTACTATAATATAGTCGAATATTTGTAAAAAATGAGTTTCACATGCTAAAAAAGTTTTTTTAAGTAGACAAATTAAAATTTTTATGGGTGTATAATTTTAATTAAACTAAATACTATTTGGTACAAGTAATTAAAATGCTGCCGCTTCCTGATCAAACGCTGACGTCAGAAGCTTCATTGTCATTGAACACCTCGGATTGCTGCTGATCTACTTGCTAAATGTATATATGTGTGTGTGTGTGTGGTGTACAAAATGTTCACTTTGATTTGGATGTCTCAGCGCACAAGCGCAAATTATGTTCGCTGTGTGCGTGCAAAAACATTCAACATTCAACATTTTTCGTTCGTCAGCTGCTGCTGCTGCTGCTGTTGTTGCTGCGTCGCTGTCGCCGTCGCCGTCGTCGTCGTCGTCGTCAGTCTCGTTTACTATTGACACCATTAATGCTGCCATGCTGCCCCAATGTAGGTCAATTGCGCGCTAATTGCCCCGCACTCGCTGGAAATAGGGAGGGGGAAGATGATGGGGACGGCGGAGGGGAGGCCTTTTGGAGTCTCTCAATGTTGCCGTCACTGCCGCCGCCGCTGGTGCTGCTCGCTGCTGAATGATTGACGTCGACGTCAGCGCGTTGCTGGCGTCAGCTTGACCTTTTGGGCAGCAAGCAGCAAGCAGCGAGCGGCAGCTGTGTTTCAAACAATTTCAAAGAAATTGCGCATCTTGTTACGCATACGCAGCGTGTGCTGTGTCTTTATCTTGTTTGCTATAATTCCTCTTTCATTCAACCAGCCACCCAACCACCACCTTCCCCTCATCCTCCATTTTTCTCTTCTTTTTCCAATGTTAATGTTATTTTCGGCAAGCCGAGTAGTAGTTTTTGACCCAGTTTCCGCTTTTTAGGCACCGTTGCTCAAAGCTCAAAAACTTTTGCCTTACTTGCCATGTCTCCAAGACACACAGCACACACACCCCACAGCTCTCTCGATTCCTGTTGCCCACGCACAAAAAAAAAGGTCACTCATACACTCGAAGAAACTGCTTTTAACAATGAGTTAAATTCAATTTGTTACTCACCTTAAAACGATTAAATCTTAACAAAATCAAGAATAAAATTATTAAATATTATTAATTTTCATCTTAGAGACTTAAAATATTGTTTATTTTTAAATGGTAACAATATTGATTTAAGAGCTTCAGAAATTTTTAATTTTAAGACTTAATCTAAATGTTTTTCATATTCGTTGTTAACTTGAGCACTTTAATTGATTGATGTTTATTTATTTAAGCAACTACGCGATTAATTAAAAAACTTTTGAACTTGAAATACGAATTTAATGTTTTTCTCCAAGTTCTTTTCAATTAACTTGATTTTACTTATTTTAAAAATGTGCTTTTATGTTTGTGCATAATTTTGCGAAGTGTATGCATATTGAAGTAAATTTATATTTTTGCATATTTCATGATTTCATCAAAGTTATCATACGCATGCACACATTTACATATATGTATATGTATGTGAATGTGTATTTGCTTGGAGAACAGGAAGTTCTGCCTGGCAGTGGTGCCACAAGGGAACACACGAGGCTCCCCATTTTGCTAACAATGCCCCTCGTCGGGGCCCTGATGTCGAGCGTAATAAAACCGAAACTTGACCCAATTCTGACAAACGGCATTCTCGACGGGCATGAAAGCCGCTCGTCGGCGACCCACACAAATATTGAAAATCTGTTGTATTCAGCGATGCTGAGCAATAATGTGTGTGTGTGTGCTGTGTGTGTGTTGTGTGTGTGTTGAGTATACTTGAAATTATGGCATATGTGTACTCAATAAACAATTGAATACTTTGGGTCACTTCTCGATTGTATTGAAACTTAACTCAAAACAAATCCTTTGGGGATTTATGTTCTAATTAATTAACATATTTATCATTGTTTGTACGGGATGTTAAGTAAACTTAAGAAAATATGTTCGTATTATTTTCTGAATAATTGAATTGTTTCTTGTTCTCTGCACAAATCCATAAACAATTTTCATTCAGAATTGGAAACCTTGCAACGCTTTCAATTCTCCTTGCTCGTCGGCATCGTCATCATTATTATTGTCAAGCAACTGGCATCATCCCCTTGACACATTCCACTCGCCCATCGCCCCATCCCCCATCCCTCTCTTCAATCACTTAATACACTCGTTTTGCCTAGGGCCAGGGCCATTGAAATACACACACACGGACAGCTCCTACCCTTGCAGCTACCCTTGCCCCCTAACCCTACCCCAGTTTCGGTTTCTGTTCTGCTCTGTTCTAATTTATTTGGTTCCATTTCATTTCATATTCGCTGGGTAAATTGTAGTTTTATTTGACTATTATTGCCATTAGTGGTTATTTTCATTAGTTTGTTAGCCTGTGGCGCCTCCGCGCTGCCAACTCATACTGCAACTTAACTGTTTCCTGCGGGCGTTTCTATTCTCATCTCGCCTCTCTCCTCTCTCCTTGTTGCTAGTTGTCTTGGATCCCATGTAATTTACGCGCTTCGATACTTTTTATGCCCTGCACACATTTCGAATGACTAAAGGGGATATGTGTGTTGGGTGTGTGTAGGTGGAAGAAGACTCCTCTGAGTCCCCAAAATTTTCATATATGTTCATGTTCAGCATTAATACTCCTGTCGATATAGTTTATTTTCTGTTTTTGTTAATAGAGCAGTTTAACAATTAATTTAAATTAATTTGAAATAATATTAAATAAAAATATACCTAAAAAAGTTTCTTTTGTTGTTAACCAAATAAAAAAATTTTAATGAGCCACGATTTTCGAAAAAATTTCTTACAAATTATTTAGAAGATCGCAAACAATTTTTTTTATATCTTTCAGTTATTTATCGATTAATTTGCAAATGTTTTTTTTGCTTTAAAACAATGGCTTTTAAAATCAGTTTAGCTTGTTGTTGTTTGTTAGAGCTAATTACAGAATATCTTTTAGTCGGTGCCGTCTTAATTCAATTTGAATCTTACTCGTTTTGAGTGGCAATTCGTTCCCTCGACGGTTCCTTTGGTCAACCGGCTGGCAACTGACCGCGCTTCATGTTAACCTTGTGCCTGCTGCTTATGTTGCTGTTGTTGTTGTTGTTGTTTTTGTTGTTAATACCTTTAACCTTTTGCTGTGAAGTCGACGGCATATCCTTGAAAGTGTCTACTGTCTGAGGGTCGTCAACTACACTTTTGTTGTCGACGTTGTTGTTGTTGTTGTTGTTGCCGTTGCCTGCTATAAATGTGTATATAAATTTTATGTACATTTATCATTTGTCGTTTCATGGCCGGCCAGAATTGGGAATAGGTCTGGCAGGAAGCAAGCCCTTGCGAGAATGTGTCCACGAGGTGTGGCATTTGATGAGTGTGTGGGTGTTTGTGTGTGTGTGTGTGTGTGTTGGAGCGCATTAATGATAATTATAAGCGATAGCTCTGATAGACAGATTAACCAAGCAGCGAGCCAACAAGCGAACCATTATCAGTAATTGGCATTGTCCAATATCGATTTTTATAGCTAAAGTGCTTTGCATGTTTTATTTTTTTTTTTTGCCCCTGCCCATGCCCATAACTATAACGTTTTTTATCTATATATATATATATATATATATATCTATATATATATTTATATATGTGTGTGTAAAATATCCAATATAGCAGAGCAAATAAAGCTGCCTTTCAGGTCAGGGCTTTAAAGTGCACAGACAACATCTACATTTGTACATATACACTTACATACATATATATATATATAACTATATAAATAAATAAAACTACTCGCACTGGTTGATAATTATCTGACAATGAGCAGCGGACAGTGCTCATTGAAAATAAGCACGCTAAAGCTAAAGCAAAGGCCAAAGCGAAAATCTCAGTGCGACCGACCAAGCTAGAGAAAAGTAAAGAGATACACTTTCGAAAAAAAAACTTATGATAAATTATAACAATTTGATCAATTTATAACTAATTTTTAACTATATTTCATTTTAAGCTTTTATTTAGTTTTATAAAAAGTTGAGAATTCTTAGTTACAATATAGATTTTGAACAAATTTGTGTATACATTTCTAAATTTTAAGACTTAAATATAATTTATTTATGCACAAATTTATAAATAATATTATAAAATTGTATAAATTTCAAAGTACGTTTCCAAGCAATTTCTTCTATTCGTCATGCTTTCAATTTGAACTGACTTCTTTTTTGCTGAGTGTATGCATATGTATAATATTGTACTTGCATTTAGTGTAACTGAAAACTAAACAAAAAAAAAAAATAACTGGAAACTGGGTTATAATTGAAGTCAATGGCAGAGCAGAGCAGAGCAGAGTTGTGCTGTTGCTGAGAGGAGGAGTAGAGCAGTGAAGAGAAGAGCGCTTCGACTAAAAGCCGACAAGCATTGACTTGAATTTCAACATAAACAATACATGCATGTGTTAAGCCCAACTACCAACGAGAGAGAGAGAGTGAGAGAGAGAGGAAGAGAGGTATTTAAATTCAGACCGTAATAACAATGATTTATGAGTGCCGAAGCCCGCGACCCTTGAAGCTCTTCTTGTGCATGTTCCATTCCGTTTTGTGCCGCCATGCTGCAAATTGAATTTCAAAAAGAAAACCAGGAGTGAGCCGCATCAATTCAAAAGGCGACGTGCGTGACAAAAATGATGACAGGCCATAAACAAAAAATGAGAGAGAGAGAGAGAGAGGGAGAGAAATAATAAAAACAAGAAACGTCGGCTGCTTTTCTTCTTCTCATTCTTTGCATAAGTTTGAACTGTTTGCATGGATTTCTCAAGGGTAGCCTTGTCTCTGTTTCAATTCCGCAGCATTTCATGCAGCCAGTTGAGTTGAGTTGAGTTGAGTTTTGGCACCGCCCCGTTGACCATGAGGCCGTCTACCTTCAACTGCGGCGACTGCCACTTCCACATCCACATCCACTCACACTCCGACCAGACATGCTCTTTAAGCTCTTTTAATCATTTTCATGCTGCCTCCGCTTCTGTCTGTTTATTTATTGCCCTACAACAACCACAAGCGTTGATGGCGTCGTGCTCGCTTAGGCCTCAATCTCAATGTCTACCTACTTGTAATTTGTATCTTTAAGATACAAAGAAATGCTGTCTGCTGTCTGCTGCTGCATCACTTTTTTCTCTCTCTCTCTCTCTCTCTCTGTGTGTGTCTACGGACACGCATCTAAAGATCTGTAGATCTTCGCATTAAATATTTATTATGTAGCCAAAGAGTTAACTCGCTCAAAGACCGCTTGGCTTCTGCTGCTGTTTATGTGTCTGTCCGTTGGTCTCGTTGTCTCGTTGTTCCACCCATTCTATGTTTCTGTGTCTGTGTCTCTGTAGTTGTAGTGTTGTAGTATCTTCTGTTTGCGGTCTGTGTTGTGGCTGTGTGTTTCCGCTTCATGTCCAAAAGTATCTCAAGAGCAATAACTACATATACTGACTGCTATGGCATGGCTTCACTGCTGCTGCTGCTGCTGCGGTTTGTATCTGACAGCTACCTAGTGCCAAGCAACTTGTGTATGCCTCCACTGTCCTCTCCCCCTCTTTTTCCCTTTCTTTGTCTCTCTCTCTCTTTTGGTCATTTGACTCCCTCATTGACTTTTTTGTACGCTTTCTTCGCGTATAACAATTTAGCTATGCTTTTTGTTTGTCTTAAAAGAATATTCGAACTATGCCTTGTATATATTTAGTTGATTTGGATTAAGATTCAATTTAATTTAAAGATAGGTTTTTACAATTTTCTACAGCAATGTCGAAGATTCTTCAACAGAATTCCGTTTATATTTATTGAAAGTGCGCTTGTCAAATAACAAAAGAAGCTTTTCAAAATCCGTATAAAGTCACAGAATTCTGCAACAGAAAATGAAATTCTTATTAAAATATTGAAAATCCTAAACCAGATAATGTCATTTTTATTTGAACAAGTTTATCATCAAGAATTATTAGCTTGGAGAGAGATGCATCTTTTATTGAAAGTATTCAAGTTCTTTAAACAAACCCGACATTATTTTCAGATATAACTCACAATGCCAATCGTAATCAAAATTAATTGGAGTATATGAAATATATAGGAAAAAGTATATACAATTTATAAGTAAAAATGACCAGGCAAAAGCAGACACGTTGTGTTTATGTTGTAAATAAAATAAAATAAAATAATACTATAAAATTGACGTGATAAATCGTTAAGAGTATTTCGCTGTCGGAGCGGCAAAGTGAGCTTCTTCAACTGCTTTGTTAATAACTATAATCTGATGCTATCCACTTCAACATCGTCGTCATCAGCAACGTTGTCGCCGTCATCTGTTTCTACTTTTTTTTTTTAATTTATTTCTTTTCGTATTTTCATCAGCTTTAGTTTTTTTTTTATATATTTTTTATTGTTGTTAATCGCTTCCATTATATCGCATTTGCTTGCCTGCTTTTTTTCAGCTATCTGCACATTTTGATCTTGTTCATCGTTGTACGGCTCGTCAAATTTCCCATCCGTACCGCCTTAGACCGCCCCGTCCCGCCCCTCATCGTGACCCATCGCAAAAACCTTACTTCTCGTTAATTACAGTTAATCATTTCACAAAGGTTTTTCCTACGCTTGAACATTGTTTATTTGTTGTTGTTGTTGTTGTTTTTTTTTGTTTTATGGTTTGTTTTCTATTCTCTCCGCCTTTTAATTTGCATAGTAAATCAGTTCTTGTTGTTTTTGTTTTTTGTTTTTTTTTTGTGTTTTTGGCTTGTTTTGCCTGTGCTCTTCGCTGGAAAAGCGTGAAAATTATGACAGCTAATCGCAGCAACGCAGCTTTCACCCAAATTCTTGTTAAAGCCGCCTCTATCGCATCATTTACATCGTTTGCCAAGAATTTACCACTCACTTTGTGAAATTTGATAGTCACTAGAAAGTCGAAGACTCTCTCAACACTGACTTGGTATCTTATGCGGGCTGCCAGATTAACCCAATGAACAAGGTGACTACAAATTATTTCGAAAAAAAAAAAACAACACCAACAACAAAAACAAAAACAAATATCAAATACATTAAGGATAAAATATTGTTGGGATTTCAGCCTTTAGCTGGTTTTTTATGTGACCAAAGTAGTTATTTCGGGTCGATAAGATTTAAGAGTTTCTTTTCGTAAGAAATTCAAGCAATGGCAATTAAGTGGTTTTTGGACTTTGATGTACATTATTTCAGTTGAAGATTTTTAACGTTTTTGAATTTGTTTTTATATTTCAGTTAAAAAGAAAAGCTCATTAAAATCTAAAAAAAAAAAACAAAAAAGCAGCAACATAAATTGCACTTTGTTAAAGTTTTTTAACTGCAAGTAAAAGTGACTTCACTTCCTGTTTTGTGTGGCAAGGTAGTAGCTTTTGCAGCTGCACCAAAAATGTCTACACTGAGAAATAGAAATAATCATGTCTAGTTGTTTCTTAAAAATTTAATTAATTAATTAATTTTCGATTTAATGTTTTAGTAATTATTGATTGCATTGTTTTATTTTCTTTGTAAATCTTAATACAAAGTTTTGTAAAAGTGGAAAATTTTAATAAATTTTAATAGGTGTTATCTAAAATTTCTTAACTGTATATTTGCTGTTTCAATCAAAAACTTCTCATTTAATTCAAGAAATGTTTTCTTGTTAGCTAAAGTTCGCTAAACTGTTGTATTTAAGATTATTTAATTTGTTCACTTATTTTTTTGCGCAGTGTATATGCAATAATTAGCAGCAATATTTTGTGGCTATTTGAAAGCTGTTCGTTCGAGTCGTTGTACAAATTGAAATTGGTCCTTTTCACTGAAATGAAAACGGCCAAAAGCGAAGCGATGAGTGGCTAAAATTGAAAACGAGCCAACGAATGAGCGTTGACTGTGGGAGCGTTGCTGATGAAGAGGGTGAGGTGGTGGATGGTGGAATTGTGGAGAGGGGGATAGGGGGTTAACGTTTGGCAGCATGCTGGGCGGCCGCAGCACGCTTCGCGCAGTCAGCGTGGAGTATCTTTCACTCAAATGAAAGTAATGAAAGTACTGCAGAAAGGCAGGCAGGCAGGCAGGCAGGCAGAGGCAGGCAGCGACTGAAAGAAACGAAATCAAATGAAGAAATGAAATTTGCTTTCAAAGAGTTGAAGCGCGCCAGCCCCAAATGCCTCAGCTGCCAGATGCCAGCTGCGACGTCGACGACGACGACGACGACGTCGACAGCGGGCAAATGAAAGCTTTTTAGTTTGGCATTGGCCGACGACAGCTGCAACTTCAGCAGCAACAACAGCAGCAGCAACAGTCGCAATCAACAGCAGCAGCAGCAGCAACCGTTTTCAAGGTGGCAACTGTCATTCAATTGGCGGCCAGCTGAAGCTGAAGCTGAAGCTGAAGCTGCGTCCTCAGCTTGGCATTAACTTGACACCTTGCTGCTTGAAATTTATGAAGTGAGAGCGAGTCGAGAGTTGAGAGTCGAGAGTCGAGAGTCGGGAGTCGGAGTCAGAGTCGAAGTTGTCGTAGTCAAAGAGAAGTTCAATATCGTCGCTTGTTGCATTACTTTCTCTTCCTGTTTGTGGCGCTAAATGATGGATATCATAAATAGTTTGATGAAGGCGATGCGGGAGTTGGTGGCGGGAAGGGGGGCACCCAGTTTAGTGCCACATGTGGGTGACGCGCATGGGCGCAGCTAAAAGTTACTGTTATTGTTTATGTTGCCTGTTTCTGTTGCCGCGACTGACCAAAAAGACAATAGCAAATGACAGTTGCCTCCCCAAATTCATTGCAACACTGTCGCAATTGCCCAAAGCGCAAGTCATGCCCCAAAAAGCTTTTCCTTTTGTTTACTTGTAATTGGGCAACACCCACATTATTTACCAGCAGCGTAGTCAAAATTTATCACCTGGTAAATGTAATCTTCATTTCAAGTGCTTTTAAGCCAAGTTAATTTGAAATATGCTTGGCTTATTTTTTCATAACTTTTATGTAAACAGTTTTAGTATAATTGCTTTACTTTCTAATTTCTGCACACTTTAAATTGGATTACAAATGGATGCGAAGCAGCGGAATTTTAAAAAAGAGTTTTTCTTTACATTTCCGTATTTGTTTTTTAATAACATTTAAATTACAATTTTTTTTGCATGTATAATAATTTTAATCTGAATTTCAATGATTACTTTACCGACCTTATCAGCTCAATTATTAGTACATATGAATTATTATTATTATTATAATATATTATTATTATATATTATTATTATATATTATTATTATTATTATTATATATTTTTATTATTATTATTATTATTATATATTATTATTATTATTATTATATATTATTATTATTATTATTATTATATATTATTATTATTATTATATATTATTATTATTATTATTATTATTATTATTATTATTATATATTATTATTATTAATATTCAATTTTTAACTTACAAAACTAATTATTTATATCGGTTATAAATTTCTGGTTTAGCTTTTTGAGTCCCTATTCCATTGCATTTAAATTAATCTGTTGATTTTATAGCCTAAAATCAAAATTATAAATTAATAATAATAATATAAAAATATTTATTTGCTAAAAGTTCTCTAAAAAATGAGTTTGGCTTAAAAAAAACGAAACCAATTTTGACTCACAGCGTAGAAGTTTTTTTAGTTTTATTTTTTTTTATTATATTTTTTTGTTTGTTTTTCGTGTGCAAATCAAATTGTAAATCATTTGAGTTAGTTGGTTTATTGCACAATTGGACAACATGTTGAATGACTATAAGCTGTGCACACTGAGACAAAAACTTTAGAAATTCTTTAAAAAAAAATCAAAATTTAAATTTTTGACAAAATGCACTTTTAATATATATAAAAATATTTATATATTTTGACATTAACTTGATGAATATGAACACATCATTGGGTGCCAGTGTGCAACGCCTACGGCCGCCCCTTACTTCAACTCCATCGCCATCGCCATCTGCATCTGCATCTGCATCTGCACCACCTCCTGTTGCACCTCCTTGTCTACTACTCTGTGGCGTTGCCGATAAGTTGCGCTTTATGGCTGCGCCAGTTCATTAAATTTAGTTTACCAGACAGCGACAACAATGTCTGCTCAACAGACCGCCCCTTTCCTCTTTACATTCAACCCTCCCCCCTCTTCCCTCCAACTAGCACCTGCTCCTCGCCCTGCGCTTTGCCAGCTGCTGATTGCAACCCGGTCTGTGTCTCCGGTTCAACTTCAGCTTCAGACTCCGGAACGGTTTTGAGTAGCTTGCAAAAAAAAACAGACACAAACATGAACACACACACACACACATATATATATATATATATAAATATATATATTTGTGTACATGTTTAAAACTGTTGAAAACCTCAGACACCGTCCTGTTCTACCCCCCACTTCCCCACAGAAACACTCAGTGCCCCCACTCGTCTCTGAGAGACTCTGTTGTTCGCACAGTAGTCTCCAACTCTGTTGCAAAGTAGTAAATTTAATGTCAGTTGCATTTAAATTGAAATGAGAATGGGTGCCACGAGAGGTGGCAAGCGGAGTTGTGGAAGGGGGGTGGTTTCATGGAGCAGCGTCGGGATCGTTTTTTTTTTTGTTTTGCTCCACGCTTGCCTCGTCCTCGTCATCGTCATCGGTCTGTCGACAGTTGGAGTTAATTTCGTTGCCACCGCCTTTTCTACACATTTAGTGCACAACAACAACACACTCACACTCACACACACACACACTTGTGTGTACACTCTAAAAAAAAAAACAGTCTCACTAAACCAAATTAAAGCACATTTCTGATTTTCAAAATCGAAAATATTTAAAAAAAAAAAACATACAAATTTTAGACTAAATTAAAGAATTTTTGTGTTCTAAATAATTTTAAAATTTAAATTTTTATTTTGTTAATTTTCTAACTAAACTTATTGAAATTCCATATAAATAATAAATATTTTTATAGTACATATTGATTTTGAAAAAATACAAAAAAAAAAACATCTTGAATAAAAATTGAATTAGAAGCATATTTGCACTTAAAATAAACATAAAGCTAACAATTTTTTAGTTCTAAAATAAACATAAAATCCAACTAGTTCTGCATTTAAAAGATTCTATTTTTTATTTCAGCAGATTTCATATAAAAATATATTCAAAACTAATTTTGATTACCAATTAAATATTTTTGCATCATTTATATATGTACAATTATTTCTACTCCAATTTCGTGAATATAAAAAGTGTGTTTTAAATAAAAAATTCTGATTTCTTTGTTGCGTGCCACATTTTGTTTGCTGAGTGTATTGTTTTGTTTTGTTTTTCTGTTTTGTTTGCAACTTTTGTATCTTTTGCATCTGGCATGCAACGCTGCTCTTCGTTCAGCTGTTGCCCTTCAGCTCCTACCCCTTGCACCTCCTCTCTCTCTCTGTCTCTCTCTCTCTCAATTTCAGTGCCAATCTCAAGCCCTAGCCCAACACCAATCCGAATCCCAATCCCAATCCCTTTTTATGGCCCCTGTCTGTCTTCTCTGTCTTGTCTGTCTTGTCTTTTGGTCCCTCACAAATTTAAAGTTGAGCAACATCGGGTAAAAGTTGGCGCCTTGTATTGTTTGTTGTTTTTCTTGTTGTTATTGATATTGTTATTGTTATTGTTGTATTGCTTTAACGCGCTCCACTGAAAGATACAAATTGTTATGCAAAATGGTGAAAAGTTTCATTTGGCATCCTCTGCGACCGCGTTTTTTTTTCTGCTTGTCTTTTTTGTTTTTTGTTTTTTTTTTTAGTTTTTGTTTCACTGCTGCTTTTTATGCAAAATTTTTTTTTTTTTTACATTTTGATTTATTTTCATTTTATGTTGATCTGCTTTTCTGCTTTCCGCCGCTGCTGTCTGCGCTTTTATTTCATTTTTTTTTTTAGTTTTGTTGTCAAGTCTTTGTTGTTGTTGTTGTTGTTGTTGTTGGTGTAATTGTTGCCTTCACTTTTTATCTGCCATTGTGCTCAACTTCAATTGACTTTATTTGACTTGATGGGCTCTGATGTTAGGTTGATTCTGTTGTTGTTGTTGTTGTTGCTGTTGCTGATGCTGTTTTGTCATCACGTCTGTCTGTCAACGTGCAAAAAAAAAAGATCCCTTTGCGTCAACCTTGCCCTTTCACAACTCCCCTCCCCCTTCATAGGTATGAACAATGCGCGATGCTATCTTAATCGCATTAAGACTGCAAAAAAAGGGGGGAATAAAATTAAAAAAATACATGCTTTGATTTCATTGTAAAATATGTAATTTATAATGTTTAATAAGCGCTTACAAGCGCACTTAACTTATCTCCTTCGGCATATTTGTGCGGTTATTCATCGACTGAAACGCTTGTCAAGTAGAGCTTACAGTGTCTCAAAACAAGTTAATATTTATTCGAGAGTTTTAAGTGATTAGAACTTCAAATCAGACGATAAGCAGAGCTTTGAGACAATTGTTATTGCTGCCAATTTTTTATTATTCTTTGCTGTAGATGTTAGTTTGATTTTGAAAAGCTTGTAATAGAACATTGCAAAAATTGTAATCAACATTTGTTTAATTTAAATTGAGTTTTTTTGTAAGATTTTATTGTATAATCTAAACAATTATTCTACTGTTTGAACTTTTGGAAAGGAATAGCATTCGATTAATATGAAATGGAACGCTTGGAATAGAACATCAAATAACGCTCGAAACACGTAAATATGAAATTATTTTCGGCATTAGTTTAATTTAAATTGTAGTTTTTTTTAAAGTGATTTTATTGTCTGCTTTCATTTCAAGGCGCAATTTAGGTAAAATTATGCAAATTTTCGGACACTTAAGAATCCAACATGATTTGATTGTTGCGCCTGGGCCGGGATAAATTTTGCGTGTACGAAATTCAGAACTGAAGGCTAGCCGTAAAAAGAACACGCTTCAGCCTCGGGCTACACCAAAAAAAAAAAACGTAAATGCTGGCCTAAACCTTGAGAGCTCATCGCACGTTTAATGCCCCTAACTGACTCTGATGGTCACACATACTTAGATACACACACACACATACACGCACATACACTCACACTTATATATACGTATATATACTAATAATATACAATATAAATGCTTATGAGACTTGAGGCTTCTAACGTTCATAATTGCTGGGCACACACAAACACACACGCAGCTCGTTAATTATGCCGTCTAAAACCCACGAAATTATGACAAATTTCAATGAGGCCAGCTAAATCGAGAGACAACAAAAAAAATACACGTCGGCGTCCAAATGGATGTGAAGAGAGTCAAATGAGTTCAAATAGTCCGCCCATATAACAATAAAAAAAAAAAAAAAAGAAAAAAAAAACTAAGCAAACGTGAGCAAGAGAAACGAAACTATTGAAAGACCTTTGGGCATTATATTATATAGCAGACACATTCTATGGCAAACATCGCCCCGAAACCAAAAACCATAAGCCAACAAAAAAAAAAAAAAAAACATACACCGAAAGGCAACCGATGAAACTTACGATGGGTTCATGGTCAAAACAGCAACCTGAGTGCGTTAAAACAATAAGAAACACCCAAAAATGTTCTACACTCGACACTTGCTTGACTTTTAGATACTCTGTGCTACTAATTAATGCAATACGAATCTATATTTAAATGAATATTCTTTAGCTTTCAATAATTTATGTATTTGTGTTAGATTATAGGCAGACTTTTTCTACTAACGAACTCTGAAATTCTATTAACTAAATAAAATCTCATAAATGTTAGTAGTTTTATATAAATTTCGTATTTGATTTATTGTTTCAAGTTTTAGAATACTTACTCTAAACTAAACAGCTCAAAGTTTTACTAGTTCTACTACAATATGTCATCTTTATTAGCCAATAAAAACTCCTCTCCATTAGAACACTATAAAAAGGCACCTTTTTTAAGTGTTTGTCTGCAAGGTGTGAAATTTAACAAAGAATTTCTTAAAGCAAATCTTTCGTCGTTGTGCAAAAATATTTCAATGTTGTCATGCATGTTTTTTTTCTAATTTGTATATGTTGAACCCATTAATGGGCACAAAAGGGTATGATGGTTTTGTGCAAATGTATGTAACATGCCCCATAAATTATATATATATATATTTTTGATCAGCCGAGTCGATTTAGCCATGTCTGTCCGTCCGTCACGCCGTTCTTAGAGACTATAAGAGTTAGAGAAATGTTAAATATAATTTCTCGTATATCCGGCGCAGATCAAGTTTTCTTTATTTTATCGATAACTTAATCGATTATCGATACATTGAGATTTCCTATAGCAATAAAAGTCATATTTTTAAAGGCTTAACCTTCTTAATAATATAAAATACACATATGCATATTATGAATCAAATACTCAAATTTAAACACGATCGGTTAAGAAACACCCAAGCTATGGTTAAAATAAGTTCTCATATTGAGCTCACTTCTACCAGCAGCCGAAAGCATTTGCTGTGTGCATAAATATGCGAGCACATGTGTAAGAAAGAGATGGCATGATAATCGAGCTTTTGGAGTAAAGTTGTTTTGTGTGGAATGTGCAGAACCCCGTTACCCCGTTAACTGCGTGTGCGTATGTATGTATGTATACATGTATGCATTACATACGTATGTGTGTATATATGTATTTATGTACGTATGTAAGTATATGCTCCTGTTTTTAGCCAGCCAATTAGGGATGAGTTCTTGTTATTTTTGTACTCTTCAGTGCCTGTGCTTGCTGTAAGAATTGACTTAAGCTGCACGCAAGGAAAAATTTCCCAATAAAATGAGAATATTTTTAACAATTTGATTGAGGGTATATCGTAGTCGAGCTCACTTGCCTACAGCATTCTTATTTGTGTTCTTTCATTATTTTTATCGTGTCGCACAGACGCTCATATTCTTAACTTTTCCGTACTTGTTGTGTTGTGTTGTGATGTGATGTGTGCCTCGGCCGTTTGACGCGCGCCCCTGAAAATAGCTTCCAAGGTTGGCCTGCCAATGGCTGGCTGGCAAAGATATCAGTCAGCGCAACAACTATTTGTTGTACTTGTTCTTTCTGATTATTGCACTCGTAGACTCGCTTTTGCTGGCATGACAACGTGCCAAGGCGCTTCCTCAATTGCCAACGAGCTGTCTCGCCAGCCAGCCAGCCAGCCAGCCTATAAGAGAGCCACGCCCATCCCTCTCTGTTGGCCACTTGGGTTTGGGTAACACAATGAAAAAATAAACTGTTTACGTCAAATATTGCTTCTTTTATCTAGCTATCAGCAACATCGTTTCTAAGTACTATATCAAATTATTCTTGAAATAGGTATACAAAAAAAACTTATTTATCTTATTGTATGTTAAACTATTTATAAAAAATTCCGAGCAAAGTTAAATGGGAACTTTTATTATCGAAATCATATTCACACAAGCTTCGATTAAATATTGTTTTACATTTATCAGATGTCTCTTGAATTAGGCATACCAAATTTATAAATTTCCATAGGAACAGATCCTAATTTTTTTTTTTTAATTTCTAGTAAAGTTTAGATCTTGGTAATTTGAGTTTGGTCTGTAAGGGTATAAAATTCTAGTCTAAAGTATAGATTCCTAACTGTTGTTTTTCGGCCTTGTGATTTATTTCAGTGTATTCATAATATGAATGATCTTCTTAGAGTGGCAATCGCTGCCGGTTGTCTGCAGAATGAATATTTAATCGCGCGTCTTTCTACACACATTCGATTTATTTTGTTGTCTTCAGAGATGCCACAGCATCATGCAACATCCAATTAGGGCACATAATGAACACTAAATTGTGGCCTCTTGTAATTTGCAGGGGCCCTTCTTGCATTTAACTTCGAGTTGAGCGTAATGTTGCCTGTTTCTGTTTATGTTTCTGTTTCGGTTTCGGTTTCTGTATCTGTATCTGCAAAATGTATCTGTGTCTGCGCTGTATCTGTATGTTTGACCTACTTCTGGCAGTTGTAAAAATTCAATAACATAAAAACGGAAAATTAACTGAAAACGGCACTCGTCGACACAACGCACACCACACACACACACACCACACACACACACACACAGAGTACACACATAGAGTACAGAGCACAGAGCCAGCGCATTGATAAGACACCCAAAGCAAAACTGAACCAAGGCTGCAGCTCGACACGATTTCTACTTTGGATGCCCTTCGTTTAGCCCAGCTCAGCTCAGCTCAACAGCAGCAGCAGCAGCAGCAGAGGCAACAGTAACCCAACTCAAGACCCAAGACCCCAAGGAGGAGTCTTTTACACACGCACACACACACACACACACACACACAAACACACCTTACACCCATTTCCATGCCATTTCCCATTTATGTGGTCGCATATACAAAACGTGAGTGGAACAACGAACCGTACCAAACTCCCCCAATCCCCAAGGGCCAACTTCCCCTGTGGCACGCAAGAAGAGAAGGGGGGCGAACGGTGTCTGATGACACCAGCGATGCGTGTGCGTACGTGATGCAATCAAAATGTTATTAATAACGCAATAAAGTAACCATAATTTCGACCATTAAAATGCACACATTTTGCGCTACGTGTTGCCATAAAAAAAAAAAATTACAAAAAAATACCAGAAAAGCAAACTAAAAAAAATGAAGCAAACACAACTTTACTGCAAATGCAAAACCGAATCGAAAGAAACACTTAAAGTTTATACCTCAGCCAAAAAGCAAAACTTTAGCTTACATTTTATTTAATTTCCTGAGCACAATTTGTTTACTATGCTTACCATAATAACCCAATTCTTTAAGCCTCTTTTTTGACACTTCAAAATTGAGTAAATCGAATTCTATGTCTATTTCATCAGAGATATTTTTTTTTCAATTTGTTTTCATATTTTTCTTTATTTTTTTTTTTCTAAGCAAACATTTAATTGATATGTCTTCTGTTCTAGTATAAATATTGAGCGTGACAACATGCTTGATATATATATATATTGAAATCGGGTCAACTTAAATCAAGCTGTGAACATTTAAAGTCTTTATAATGTGAAAACTTTTCGCATCAGATATTCTGAAAACAAATATTGTGCTGTATTGTATAAAACAGAACTTTATTTCAAATAATATAAATATTATATCAAATAAGAACTTAAAAATAATGAAAAAACTTTCACATTATGCTCATTTTTAGACAAAAAAAAATAACAAATTTTAAAGACAAATAAAATGTTTCTTGACAATCTAAAGAGATGGTTTTTAATATATCAAATTTACCTTATCTTGATCATTTTTTTTATTTTAATTGCTTATTAATTTTAATTATTAAACTAAAAATCAAGTATACTTTTTTGTGCAAAAGAAATTAAGGAAATATTATATTTTTTTTATGTTAAAACACGTTTTTCTAAAAAAAATTCGCTGAATAATAATTCCATTTATATGGAAATATATATTGATATAAATAAATAAAAATGTATAAGCAATTAAATTCTTTGCTAATAAGTCATATCGATAAAAAAAAACCCTTAAGGCAAATATGGAAAAGAAAAGAAAACCAACACGTTAACTAACTGACTATCTATGAGATACTTGAGTTGGGCAACCAAACGCTTATGTGGCACATGAGAAAGAGGGGAAGTGTTGCAAAGAGTGAATAGCAGCAGCAGCAGCAGCGAAAAGAAACCGAAATTTGTTTAAAGGAGAAATCATTAAAAACGACACACAGATGCGGTGCGATATCACCCAAACCCAATATATATATATATATATATATATATACGACTACATTACAACAACAACAACAACAAAGCTCAATTGAGCTCGAGTTATATTTATGACAGTTGTCTGTGGTTGTTATTGCTGTTGCTGTTGTTGTTGTTGTTGTTGTTGTCTTCAGCTTGGTTGCTGCTACTGCTGCTTTCCCATTTGCATGCTAAAAATGTGACAGTCTCTCTTTGGTTTTGATGGTAGGCCAAATGCAAAATTTGTGCAGCGATGCGTTTTGGCAGCGTTTAAAGTCGCGCGTGAAAGTCGCAACCAGCTGCACAAATCTCTCAGCTGACTGAACGCGCTTATTTCGTGTGAATTTTAACATAACTCACATGTCCAATTGATATTAATATATTTAAATATTGCACAAAATCTTTAATAAGCGTATTTATTGTTGCTGTTTTGACAGCCGACTACATTTATCATATGGTGTTTATTAGAGTAAACCGTTGAAAGCTGTTTTTTTTGTTTAGTTTTTTCTTTTTTTTTTTTCAACATTCCAAGCTGAATTTAATGATATTTTAAATGCTGTGTGAATTTCGTTTCAAAATTAAAGTTATGGGATTAGCCCTTTTTTTTTTGGTTTTTTTTTTTACTTTGAAGATTATTTTATGATGTGAATGTTGTCAAAATTGATTTGCTGCCTAATCCGTTGGTGTTGTGATATATTCCCTATTATTCACTAAATTGATGCTTATAGTTAAAACTTTGCTTTTCACATTTTGCTTAGGATAGGTTTCCCCTTGCCGCATTTAATGCGGTTTGTTTTGTTGCCAAGCGGCGCAGAAAACATTTTCAAACGACAGCGCAAATTGTGATTGCTGTTGTTTGTTGTTGTTGTTGTTTGTTAATGTTGTTGTGCGGCCATTGCCGTGAAATTTGTGTGAATTAAAGCAACAACAACAACAACAGCAGCAGCAGCAGCAGCACATGACAAGGTAAGGCAAGCCGGCTTTTCACTCTGCAAAATATGCCTATATTAATGAGCCTATGGAGCGAAGCCAAGCGTTCAGCGGCACAAAACGGTGAAGCGGGGAATTGTTTCTCTAACGCTGGCCGTGAAACTAAAGTCACATTAGAGACAGCAACAGCAGCAGCAGCAATAGCAGCAGCAGCAGCAACAGCAGCAACACTCGCAGCAGAGTTTAAGTTAGACATCAGCAGCATCACATTGGGCATTGCCTTCAGCGCGGCAATGGACAAATATGCGTGTGCTTTTATGTATTTATTTATTTATATTGTTTCAACTCGAGCTGTTTGATATTTGTCTGTTTGTTTCAAACGAGCCGAACAGCAACAACAACAGCAACAACAACAACAACAACAACTACGATATACTAACAATAGTTGGCTCATTGCCAGAAGCAGAGCGGATGGGAGTGGCTTCATAAGATGACCCCAACACGAGGCTATTGTACTCGACCAGAGTCATACACATGGAGAAAAACCACATAATTAATTGTCAAAAAATGATTAGCATTGTTTTTTTTCTACTTATTTATTAGTTTCCAAATTGATTAAAAAAATTAATAGCATTGTTTTTTTCCAGTTATTTTATAATTTGATATAAGTCAGGATTAATAGAAATGACACATAAAATAATTATTTAGTAGAATTAGTATAATTAATAACAAAAAAAAATTTTAATTAACAAAAAATAAAATAAATAATAATAATTTTGTTCTTTACAACAATTTTTCTATTTGATTTAAGTTAAACATTTTGTGCATAATATTTTTTTTATTTGTGTACTGTACGCATGTCGAATAGAAAATAAAGCATTATGACAACGACAGCAACAACAACTGCCTATTGTGGCTGTAACACCCAACCGAACTTTAGGCCCAGTAACAACCACAACAACAACAACAAAAACAAACAACCGTGTCCCATGTCAACTTTTGACGTGACGGCCCATTGCTGATTTGATTTATGTACGGATTAATATCATAGCTGACAAAAAGCCCCCTCCGCACACCTTGCCCAATTGCCTTTTTTGTTACCTGTGCAACAGTTAACACACTTTTGAGTTCATGTAGATTTCGAAATGGATTTCGAACTTTGGTCCAATTTCACTTTGTCGTAACAACTGAAAATATTTATTGCCTGCCCAAAAACAAAACAACAAATAAAAAAAAAACAATGTGTTTGCTTTTTTTTTTGGTGTATGCATCACAACACATTTTTTGTATTGAATGATGGAATGATGGAATCGATGGACGGATTTATGGCATGTTTAAATATCTTACATGTGGTACAAAACATATTTTCGAAATTCTTAATGATCCATCAAGGCCTTTTGTTGTATGTCTAAAGATCGTAAAGATCTGAGTTTTTTTTTCTGTTTGAATGTAAATGAAATTCTTTTGAACTCGTTTTCTCATTACTTTTATTAGATGAATTCCTGCTCATATTCCTTGTATCAATTTGATATTGTTAAATATAATTAATGAACGTTTTCCCCTCTTTTTCTTGTATCTCGTTACAGGTATGTACACAAAGAGAAAAAAACACCATAAATGGCTTTTCAAAAATGTTGTTCTTGAATCGAAAGGCTCAAAATCGATCGAAATCCTTGTGCGTGTGAGTAATTATTATTTATTTAAATTGATTACGTGTCGAGGCAATATACCGAAACTCGATCAGCTCCAATCGAAACGATCCACTTTGAGATCCGCGACCCATTTAAACAGCCAATCGCAATTATTCATTTAAAGCGACACCGAAAAGTGGCTTCCAAAAAATACAAACAACAAAAAAAAAAAACAACCAGTTGGATTCCTGCACTAAACTTTTTTTTTGACAAATTCTTGACAAGCTGTGATACCCTAGAAGGTGTCAACTGGTTGGGCTTTTTGGTTTCACAATCCAGTCATCATCTGTTGATGATTTCATGATGCTTCCGTTTGCTCATCTTATTTAAGCTCTGCTCAAAACTGATTTACATAATCGTAAATTTGTCGAATATGCTTAAATTAAAATTAGACATTTTGAGAGATTTATTTATCTTTTTCGTACAGTGATCCTTATTGATCAAACTCTTGTGTTATGTTGGGGAATTAATTAAAATTCTAGCATAAGAAAATAAACTACAAATTCTTAAGGGATTTTACTGAAGTTTATAAATTTAAATTGCTTTTTAAAAATATATATCTTAATTATTATTGTCTCTTTTTTTGTTGTTATCCACTCTGCTCTCATTTTCATATTAGAAATTTCTTGCATAAAACAGTCTTTCAAAGTGTTTCTTTTATTTGAAAAGAAACCATAACGGGGTTTTCTGTTTATCTAAAAATTAAAATTGAGTTTTTAAAATACAACTCTTAACAATAATAATAAATAAATAATAAATGAAAATAAATTAATAATAAATAAAAATAAATAAATAAATATTGAATAAAAATAAGCAAAAAAATATATCTTATGATTAAGATCTGTATGAGTATATTGTAGTCGTTGACTACTCTGCTCTCCCTTACCCATCCCCTGCCCACACCTGCCCCCCAAACAGCAACGAAAATATCTGCTTGATTGGTTGAGGTTAAAACGTGCTGCATGCTCCAAATACCGAAGTTCCAGCGGGGATGGGACAGCAACTTAAAAGAGATGGGTAATGGGGATGGGGGAGTAGGCGTATGTTTGTATGGAAAGCTTAGTGAGCATGGTCAGTAATGGAGTCGCCATCTATTGTCCAATCCGTGGCAACTACAATCCAAAAAATCAGGTCACATTTGCGCTTAAAACGCGCGCTCCTCGAAATTTTGGTTGCGTTTTGCTGGCGTTTAAAGTCGCGTTCAACTTTTTAATTGCGGATGCGCAGACTTTCGATTTCGTTTCAATGCTTTTGTTGTTGTGGTTGCTATTATTGTCGTCGTTGTTGTTGTTGTTGTTGTTGTTGCTTTTGCTCTTTCCCTGCGTCAAAAGGCCTACGGGCTCAGTTCGCCACTCTTGACTTGGCTTTGCTCTGCGAGGAAGCTTCATGGAGCAAGCGTTTTGCGGCTTTCCAAAAAAACAAACCAAAAAAAAAAAAAAAAAAAAAAAAAAACACATTTCAAAAAGTTGCTGCACAGTTTCACTTGAGGGAAATCGCAGCTCCCGGTGTGGAGACGGCGCTGCTGCTATGACATAACTGACGCCGCTGCCGACGTCGGCGGCATCGACTGCGACTGTGGAAAGTTGAACGCAAATTGTTGCTGCTCGTTTTTGTTTTTTTTTTTGTTTTTTCAACTTTAGCAACTGCTTTGAAATCCACGTGAAAAGTGATTTTTTTCGGGGGCAGGCAAATGTAACTTTGAATTGTGCAATCCAAGAAAGCAGCAAATTATATATACATATATATATATATATATATATATAGATAATATATGTTTATCTGCTGGAATTGAACTTTGTATAACTTGTGCAGAGAACAATCAGCTTTCATTTAAATGAGGCGCTAACGATATTGTCTGGCTCTGGCCTGAAATGTTGAACTCAGTTCGTCCATTAAAGTCTGTTCACTAATAACAGATAATAATAATAATCACTTAATTTCAACTCTAATTTTGTGGGCCTTCACTTAATGACTTTCTCAGCGGCATGAAAAACGAAAGGTGATCTGCTTTTTTTCATTTCTTTTTTTTTTCTTCGTCTTTTCTGTTTTTTTTTATTCAGGTCTTATGCAAAACAATGCGCACTTTTTGTCCAGCACCCGCCGATTCCCATTGTCATAAGCTATATATATATATCTGCTTGCGCTTTCAAACACAAAAAAAAAAAAATTGAATTCAAATCGCTTTCCAGTTGCTGGAGTTGAGTTTGAAAAGGGAAAGGTTAGCGTCTGGACCAGGAATTGTGCACCCACACAAAGGTTTTCCAAAGTGAACCGTTTGCTGTGAGTTGTTGTTGCGTGTCTCTCGGACATAACATGAATTTTATTCATTATTCATGTTTTCCATTTCTAATTGTTGTTGTTCATAGTAATTTGTAATTACTATTTGACTTTTGAAGCACATGGCCAATTTATTTCAAGTATGTTTGCATTGAACACACATGCAACAATATAACAGTAAATCAGTTCCTGGTATTTATAACAGTATGTCAGCAATTGGAGTTTGCATTAACAACATTCAGCACTATAATTAAAAAGCTGTTTAGACAAAAGCATATAAAAAATCACAGACCTAGAACAAAAAACAGAGTTTAGCTTTGTGTATAACAGTTGGCATTTAATGCCTCATATAACACTTGTATAACAGTTGGCAATTAAATATGAATTTGCTTTAAAATGAAAAACATGTGAAACCTTGTTGGATTTTAAAAAGATTCAAAGCTGTCGCTTCCCCATTCCGGAAACTTCTATATACTTTTCGAACTCTTCCTCTCTCTCTCTCACTCTCTCCATCTCTCTCTTTCACTCGCTGTGCATTTTAAATTCAATTTCCTTTCGTTTTGGCAATCAATTTAAATCTCGCCTGCACATTTTCAACTGGCTGGGCAAATCCAACAATGCCGGAACTAAGCGCGACCCAAAACAAACACTAAAAAAACCAAAAAAAAAAAGTGAAAAAAAATTATCATGCAGTTTTTAACTTTTTTGTTGTTGTTGTTGTTGTTTTTTTTTCTTCTCGATTTCACTTGAATTCGTAACACCCCAAAAAGAGAGTTGCAAAATTTGTCGAGTTGAGATTTTTGTATTAAAACAAAAGACAAAACGAAACCACCCGCGATTTATCTTTGGCTTTGTGTGTGCACACACACACACACACACACACACATACATGCACACACACATGCACAGCAATACAAACACGATTAAATACAACAAAATCTCACCCGCGCTAACACATGAGGCAAACTCTCTTTTCTCATTGTTGTTGTTGCTGTTAGCCGATTATCTACACCTTTCACCTTTCACGCCAACAACAGCAACAACAACAACAAAAGCAACAACAAAAACAACAACTGCTACAACAACTGCTACAACAACAGCTACAACTAAAGCTATGCCTTTTGCCTTTGTTTTCATTTTGATCTCCAAAATTTGCAGCCTTTCTAATTTCAATTGTCTCCTCACCCCTTACCTGCTGCTGCCCATCACAAGCCCAATCCCAATCCCGGCGAGTTGTGCAATCTGCTCTCGTCTTAATTGGCCAGAATTGTGGATTGAAATCGTTTTAGATTGAAATGCTTTAAGCTGCTGCTAAGCCTGAGTGACATTTATGCAACGTGTGGCAGCGCCCACAAGCAGCAGCAGCAGCAGCAGCAGCAGCAACAAATATCCGTGACAAATATGTATTACATAAACACTGCGCAGGGATTTCCACACACAGCAGCAGCAGCAGCAGCAACTGCAACAAATGCAACAACAACAACAACAACAACAATTGCAACAACAACAACAGGAAAAGCTAACAAGTCAAACTGCCACACACTTCCAAACAAAAATAATAATAAAAATAATAATAATAAAAAGTAAAAAAAAAAAAAACAAATACAGAAAGAAAAAAATTAGTTTCACCTCTTTTTCATGGCATGCGCTTAAAAAGCGCAGCAAATTATAAACAAGCGAGACTGAGAAATAGACGCGGCGAGCGCCACACAGAGAGTGACAAAGTGCGAGAGAGACAGACTCTGAGACAGAGACGCAGACGAAGACGAAGGCGAAGACTGTGCGAGCGAGAGCTAAAAAGCTGCAATGCTGCAACGAATTGTTGCAGCGCGCCCACTGTTGCCGTTACCGTTGCAGTTGCAGTTTTTTTTTTGGCAATACCAAAAATTTTCAAAAGCACAAACAAAAATGCATAAATAACAAAATCAAAAAAAACACCAAAAAAAAAAATAAAGAAAACGAAACTACATCAAATGACAAAACCTAGTCAGCATCGAAGTCGAAGTCGAAGTCGACGTCGACGTCGCCGTTGCCCGTCGACGTCGCTGTCGACGTCAACGCCTCGTTGGGGACGATTACATAACAAGCGCGACACGTTTTATTTTATTTTTGTTGTTGTAATTATTTTTTTTTGTATTTTGTGCAAGCGTCGACAGCAGCTGCGACGGCGACGTCACATGGCCAAAAAAAAAAGGGGGCACGACTGCGCAGGCGACGACGTAATAAGCAACAACAACAACAACAATAAATACAATAACAACAACAACACCAACTCTTCATCTTGGTTTAGTTGGCCGTTTGCCGTTCAGCTTGCTGATTGAACTCCAAAATTTGGCATCGCTTTGTGGCTTTCTTTTTTAAATACACACACACACAAACATATATTCAAACCTATACACACACACACACACATATGATCTCTCTCCATCGAAAAAAACCTTTTTTGAAAACCGTAACTTCAGCAAATAATTACGCATTTGAGTCAAATGACTGACTTAACACATATCCTGTAAATAATAGAAAACTATTTCTTAACATTTTTCACCTTGCGGACGCATTTATTAAAACTTGTGTTAATGGTTTTCAATAATTTCTTAAGGTTTGACCAAATCGAACGGCAACTAAATTATGGCTGAAAACTAGTTGCTACTTTTTTTCATTCAGTTATGTTCATATTAAAAAAAAAAAGTTTTAAGGCTGAAAAACATTCTATTTTTCCAACATTCATTCAACAATTTTGTACATGTTTTGAAAGTTTAATTAAGCAAAAATTAGAAAACATCAATAAAAATATAATATATAATATAAAATCAATTTTCATTCTGCGCAAATCAAGCCAAAGCTAAAGTTGATATACCCTTCACTTACAGGGTATTCGAAGAGAGTTTTTAATAAGTGCGAGTATTGCTTGCATCTTGGCCAACTGTTTGGCGTGCGCCTTTTGGGCCGCCCTAATTTCGCTTAATTACGCACTTACACACACAGTCGCACACACACGCACACACACACATGCACACACACACACATGAACAAAAGAGAGATAACAATTTTACGAGCTGTGCGTAACAGCAGCGAAGTCGCCCGCATTTTATATTTATTTATTTTTATTTGAATGTTCATCTCTGTCTGGGCCACAAATTTAAGTTTTTAGTATTTATACCATTTCTTTTCTTTTCGCTCTTCATTTTTTTTTTTTATGTAATTCGACATTGTTTTTTTTTTGTTGGTGTTTTTTTGTCTGTGTCACTTTTGGACTTATTTTTATTACTTTTTTTTTGTGGACTACTGCTTTTAAATGTTTGTCCGCAGAGTTTTCACTCCTCAGTCGTTTCATTTGAAGAAATTTACGTTTATTTACAATTTGTGTTCATTTAGGGCGCTCGCACATTTTTCGGGGCCAACTCTTTCCCTCGTCGTTGTTTGGCTTGTCACGCAGCTCTCTTAACTGGGCCTTGACGGCGATTGGTTTTCTTTGCGTCTGTTTGGCTTTGTTTGAGTTTCAAGTTGGTTTTTTTTTTATTATTTTTTTCCATTTTTTTTTTTTGGTTGCCTGATTAGCAGCTCATTTGAAAGTTTGCCTAAAGATTTAGCTGTTACAATTTGCTTTTCCCCAATTGCTGCACCTAAATAATAAAAGTGGGATGGATATCATCTGTATCTTTGACTCTCAAATGTCACTCGCATTTCGTAAAAACCAACCATTTCAAGGTACAGTTGCGCACTAGTTTTCATTATATATATATATATATATATATATATATATATATACATATATATATGTGTCACAACATTGTAATCGCAGATTGCGCCGGCTTTGATTAATTGCCAATTGATAGCTGTGTGAATATCGAATATGTTTACTACTTCAGATTGTACCGAATACAATTATGAGTCATTTTTTAAATAATAAAAGACAAAACCAAAACCAAGACAAAAACAAAAATTATTATTATATTTAATTCAGCTATCTAAGTAATTATAAATATTAACCTTTAGTTTAAAGTAATTAAGACAAAAGATTTTATCTATTTAAAATGAATATCTTCATTTTCTCAATTTTAAAATAGATTTCTTTTCATTTTAATTGTGTTATTTAAGTTTTTAAATTAATATATTTATTCATTGTCAATTAAATTAAGTTGGCACAAAAACTACAGAAAGCAAAAAAATTAATTTAATTCAATTTAAAATGAAATTTAAAGATATATATATAAATTTAAAAATAAGAATTATTTCTAAGATTTTTAGTTACTTTTTTATTTCAAGCTGTGATTTGTTGTTTCAATTTTAGATGTAATTAATTACGATTATTTTTATGGTAGACAACACATTGTTAAGGCCAATGTAATTCATACTAAAAACCATTTAAGCCTAGCTAATTAGCAGATAAGAATCTACAAGAAGCCAACAAAACAAACAGGCTTTATTTAATGGCCCTTCGCCAAGTCAAAGGTCAAATTATGAGCAGACACAGACAAAGAAAATAAACACAAAATTAAAGCCAAGTGGAGATGTGGCTCTAACAATATTTGTTAAGCAGTGCGATGTTTTGGGTGAGGAGGGGGTTGGGTTTTAGCTAAAACAAATGATGACAGCCAAAAACAATTAAGTCACAATAGAAATAAAGGCAATGAAACGGGGGAAAACAAGAAAGAAATAAAGAAAAGGAAACCAAATTAAACGGGAGTTGTTCTTGTTGCTGTTGTTGTTGACAGCACTTGGGAGAGCAATGCGACAAAAAATGTAATATTCTGCTGCGGCTGCTTCTTCTTCTCACGTATTCTTGGCAGCAGCAGCGACGCGTCGTTGGCCACCAACGCTGAAGAAGAAGAAGAAGAAAGAAAAAAAAAAAGAAACACACAAAATCAACAGAAATCCAAATTCGTGTGTGGCTGTTCCACTCAACGCTGCTGCTGCTGCTGCTGTCGCTGCCAGCACCAACGTCGCCGAGGCCGAGGTCGAGTGTGTGTGTGCTTATGTGTATTTGTGATTGTTTAGGCTCTGCGTCTGCGCTTGACACACACATACACACGAAGCCGCACAACTTTGGTGGCATTTAGTTTTTTTTTTTTTTTTTTTTTGTTCTTCTTATTTAAATTATTAAAGAAACAAAAAGATGTATTATAACTGACGAGAAGGGGTTTCCTTTTCGCATCCTCTACAAGGTGCAGTCAACCATTTGAATTCTCTTCCCCGCTTCTGCTCTCTTTCTTTCTCGCTCTCTTTCTGTCTTTCTCTCTCTCTCTCTCTTGCGGCTGCTGCTCACAGGTAGCTGGGCATCCAGGGCCACACACAAAGCGCCGCACACACGCACTTCAAATTAGCCTAGCCACGAACACACACAGACTCACACACACACACTCGCAATCACACACACACACAAACTCAGACACACAGAAACTGAAGACCTACATGTGCATGTACACCGAAAAAAAAATGTAATTACTAGGATAAATTTGTATACCCTTGTAGAGGGTATCATAAGTTTGTCGTGAAAGGTGTGAGGCATCAAAGGATTGCTCTACAAACCCCCAAAAGATATATACACAGTTGATATCTTGGCATATATAACTCTTTCTGGTCAGAGTCATCCGGATCAGATTACTATATCAAATTGTTGTCATGCAAACTTCAGGACAAAAAATTAGATTTTGTATTAAACATTTGTTATTAAACAAGATCGGATATCGAAAATCGGATAAGAAAATATATAACCAGTAAATAAAAAAAAAATTATTAAGTTTCTTATTTGCCCACAAGAAATTGTTAAGATTGGACCTTATATAGATTTTTTATATATATCAACAAAATATAAGTCGGTAATTGGATTGGATAATGTTTTTTTAGTTTAATTGTGGTTCTTAGTGGAGTTTTCTTGCAAGAAATATGCACTAAAAAATCAATATTACATTCAAGACTTAAAATAAGTCCACAACTTCTTAGATTAAGTATAAAATTCTGATATCCAATAATTGTAAAATTTAAACTCTTTTGGCCTCTCTCAATTCTTAACTGTAAAAGTTTGTTTTTGAACGAAGCATTTTAAAAACTTTAAACTTAATTTAACTGGATAGCATTATTTGATTAATATGCAAACATTAATTCTAAGTTGAGTTTCCTTATTGATAATTGATTGTTTTTTTCTCGCTGTGTACAGAGATGTATGTGCTGAGCTGCTTCTTTGCATGCTAACTGCTCCAGCTCTCGCACTTAGCCGCGGAGCTCTCCATCAGAGACAGTGGAAGAGTGCGAGAGGGGTTGAGCGGAGGGAGAGGTGCAGCCATCCATCACAATGGACTTGCATCGTCAAAAGGGCAAAAGACAAGATTGAAATTATTTGCCATTGAGTCGTAATTGTTAGAAAAAAGACAAACTGCAGCAAGAACAAACCCGAGACCAAAACCAAGTGGAGACCACATAAGATCAGGCCACACACGCTGCAAATCCAAGCCACGTACATATGTGTGTGTGTGTGTGTGTAGTGTGTGTGTGTGTGTGTACAGGTGCCAGTTACCAGATTGCCAGTGCCACCTTTTTTTTTACCTTTAATGAGCGCAAACAAACGCCGTGGGAAGTCTGCAATGTGTTTGTATATTTATTTATATATATATACATTTATATATATATATGTATATATACTATATAATTTTGTATATGTCTAGTATAGAGTTCTGCGGCTGCTGCCTGTGCCATTATCCTAAAGAGGAACCCAACCGTTTCTTGTGGTTTTGCCTGCCAGCGGGTGACGGCCTCAGTACAGTAAACGCTCGCTAATTAGTCAGTTTGTCGAGATGACAAATTGTCATCTATTCGAAAATTCATTTCAAAGGCAACCATTATAAATACTATTAGAATTATTATTTAATAATATTTTAATTTATTAAAAAATACATTTATAGAAACACCTTAATTAATAGAAAAAGAAAACGTTTATGATTTGCGTATGATTATTATATATAAATAAGATCAACAATATTATAAAGCCAAATCTAATAGCTACTTGCTAAAAGTGAGCTGAATTTTGCTTAAAATACAAAAAATTCAAATTTCATTCAGGAAAAATATATAAATATTTGCAAAATCAGTAAATCATTTAAAACAAAACAATGTAATTCCCACTTATCGAGCATGCACTGTACCTGATTTTCAATACCTTGTCGAGAGCCAAAATTTGATAATTTAAACTGCGTTTCGACAATTAAACAACAATGTCCTTTTGCCACTTTGCCCACCCAGGCAGGACACAAAAAGAAAAGAAAAGAAAAATAAATAAAATAAAAGAAGAGAAGAGAAAAGAGGGAAGCAAAACAAATCAAATTACAGTTGCTGTGTTTTGACATTTTTGGTCTTGGGCAATAAAACTGCAGCTTGGGTGTTCCTTTGTCCCTCTTCTTAGATGGTCAGATAAATGTGAGTCGAAGTCGTCAGGATTTGCTGTGACAAATTTGTCTTGTTGGTAAACTCGTTGGTGGCATTTCATTTGTGAACTGTGATTGACTGTCAATTGTGAATTGTGAAAAGAGCGAACAGCAGGAAATGGTCAAAGTGACAAAAGTAAAAAGTGAAAGAGCGAGTGAAAAGTAACAGCAACAGAGAAACTAGAAGGGGGGGAGAAACGCTCGTCGTTGAATATTGTTGTATAATCGACTGAAAGCCACATGAGCTGAGCCTAGTAGCATAAACTATAAAGTGTAAGCCAAGGCCAAACCAAACACGACACGCGTTTTTTCGACACCCTGCTCGGCCCATTGGGCAGCCTAAAAAAAAAAAACGAAAAAAAACGTCAATAAAACAACAATATAACAAAACTTGGTTACGAAAAGAAAGAAAGAAAAAAAAAAGGTTTATATGTATAAGAAAACAAACATTATTTATGAACTATTATCACTGAACTAGTTTCATTAGTGGCGCGTGACAGATACGGATACAGACAGAAATACAAATTACAATTAATATATATATATATATAAATAAGTATTTATGTGGATGCTAATGGGAAATCGAATATTGCACATCCCTCGTGATTGTAACAGCAAAATT
The DNA here is from genome assembly GCA_035042045.1 of Drosophila melanosoma. Taxonomy (NCBI): domain Eukaryota; kingdom Metazoa; phylum Arthropoda; class Insecta; order Diptera; family Drosophilidae; genus Drosophila; species Drosophila melanosoma. Next base: position 1,731,181 of record JAWNLY010000055.1, on the reverse strand, counting down.
ATAGTGTCAGTGTTGGAAAGTTGTGATTTGTGATTTGTTGTTTATAACCTTTCAACATGTCGCGTGAGCTTGAGTTGAATACGCCCGACTGCAACATGCTCTGTATATTTAATTAATATTCAAGTAATATATAATTTATTCATTATGAAAAAAAAAATTTATATAAAAATAGCATTTTAAATGTGATTTTAATATATGTAATTTAAATCTATACTTAAATGTATATTAACAATTTTACCGTTATATATATATAACTGAAATAATATACCACTTCAGCTAATACATTTGCACAAATTGAATACACTCTCTTTTTTAAACCATATTTATTGGATTCAGGCTATAAAAATGTGGGCGCACTTAAATTACGTCCAAAAATAACCAAATTTAGCCAACGATTTCTATGTGTGTTGGGTGTGTTTGTGTGTGCTTGTGTGTTTGTGTGTGTGTGTGTGAAATGCGGAAAGTGGCCGCTGTAGTCTTGTTATATGTGCTTTGTGTTATATCTACCTGTCTACTGCTCCAATCACTCATTTTGTTACAAAAAGATTATGAAAATTTCAAATGTAAATTTTACACGCTGCTGCTGTTTATCTCTGCTAAGCAGCAGCAGCAGCGCCAAATAGAAAACGGGAGAGGCGAAAACAAAAAAAAAAAAGAGAGAGAGAGGAAAACGGCAATTGCTGCAAAGTGATTACGAAAAAACAACAACAACAATAACAACAAATAGTCTCAAAAGTTTCACTCGGCACGAGTGCGGAAGTTTTTATCCCACGGCATTTGTTTTGGGCAGCGCTCGCAAAGCGATCCGATCCGATCCGATTCGAGTCGATGCGATGTGTGAAGGTATCTAATTTTGTATATATATATATATATGTATTTGTGTTGCCGCTTACAACTCCATTTGTGTATCTAACAACCACCCCCCAAACACCAGCGCAACTCGTTTAACACACTCCTCGCGTCTTTTGTAGCCAGTTCAACCCGTTCCGCATGCGACGACGTTAACGACGACGACGACTTGAAATAAGTTTTTGTTTAGTCAGTTAAATCAGCTCGCGAAGCCAATAATATCTATTAACACTTTCGTCAGATGCGGTCGCGTCATGCTGCCCACGCACCACTGCAAGCAGCGCTGTCTACGTCTACGGTCAAAGGGAAAGAAAAAGATAGAGAGAGAGAGAGAGGGAAAGCGTCAAAGTTTAGTTTTGCGAGAGCTGCTGCTGCTGTGTGTGTGTGTGTGTGGTGTATGTGTGTGTTTGAATTTCGTCGTCAAATATAGAAGGTAACGTAACAGAATTGGGAATGAGAATGAAAATCAGCATGAGATGACGTCGCGGTCAACGTCGCTGCCTGCCTTGGTCGTCATACACAAGCACACACACACTTATAACATACAAACGAGAATTTTGCTTTGTTGCTAGAGTGAAAATTGGGTTATTGTCAGAGAGCAGCAGCCACATTCACATTCACATTGAAGCGGCATCAGTCGTTGTTCTACGAAGGGGATGACTGTGTGGCGGGGGGTGGCTTCGTTATTATTGAACTTTTTTTTGTTTTATTTATGGAAATTAGTGTCAAGTAAATCTTGTGCATGTGCTTTTTCCAAACAATAAATACAAACACACACTCACACATACACATATATAGATGGGAGTTTTGAATAAGCATAGCTTATTGAAAATCGATTAATGTCAAAAGGCAAGCGCATTGTGAAAGTCGATAACCAAACTAATCGATTGAACGAAAAGGTGAACCAGTTCCGTATCATTTCCGCTATTGAAGGAAGTGCTCAAAGGCCGATGAGCATCCAAATGGCCTTTTGAATTGAAATGAACATATTAATGATGATCAACATATGAACTTGATTTTTAGTTCTCTTTGTTGCCTTAGAAGGTGGGAAGTTAGTTGACTGTTGTCAAGATGAAAATATCTTTTGCAGCCAAACGGTGATACAGTTTCGTAATTTTATACAGAGGCAAATTATGCTTAAAAATGATTAGCGTAACTAGTAGCGCAGAAAATTCAAGTATTTATATGTTTATTATTTACTATTTAACTATTTATTTGTTTTTTTTTCTTCTGTGATTTGTTATTTATTATATATAATCCACTCTCTAGCATAGTTAAACTTATTTTCTTGCTGTGTAGCAATAACTCAGTTACAACAATTGCAACTCTCGCCCAAAACTTTCAACACCTCTGTCTCTGTCTCTCTCGAATGTTTGCGGTATTTGCAACTTCAAAGCAAACGACGCATTACTGTCAAATTTTCACACATTCAAGTGCCGAAGACGACGACGACGACGATGGGAAGGCAGCTAATGGGAAACAGATTGACTGCCGTCGACACTACTGGTGACTAAGAGTGAGCGAGAGAGGAGCAGAGGAGAATAACTAACTGCATACAGTAGCCGTTCCCGTTGATGTGTGGCCCGGGCTAAAGGACACACATGGATTGAATGGATGGTTGAATGGACACACACGAAGCCCCTGCGGCCGATGCTAATTTGCACGCCATAAATGAAAAACGAATGTGTTGAGTTGAGTAGAGTTGAGTGTGTGATGGGCAGCGAGGCGAGCAGAGGAGCAGACGCAGAAGCAGAGAAACAGAGTGTAAGCGAAGTGAAGTGAAGAGCCGGCTGCTGCTGCTGCTAGTTGGGTGGCCCAAGAAAACAAGACGACAGCGTGACATGCGTTGTCGACAACGCCCCTGGGTGAAATATACCCATGCATGCAAACATACATACAATAACGTAATGTGTAACGTAACGTAATAAACACCCGCTACTCAAAGAATGCAGAAGAGATAGAGCAGAGCAGAGGCGAAGCACTGTATACAATCTGTAGCTGAAGCCGTCGCGCACTTTGATGTAAAGTAGGAAGCGCCGATAAGTCGCCAATGAATGCAAGGCCGCTGCTGCGGCGGCGTTTCAATTGAAGAGTGGCTGCTGCTGCTGCTAGCTCTGTGACTAAATGATTAAGGCTTATCTCTGCTATGCTCGCTTGAAGGACCTACGGATGGTCATCATCATCATCATCATCATCATCATTATTATTATTATTATTATGCCTCGTGGTGGCCTCGTTCGCTGCTGCTGCTGCTGCTGTCCTCCACTCCTGTACATTACACACACACACCCATGCATGCTCAAGTCTATATACAATTATCAGCTGCCCTCGAGCAGCACACACACTCTTACTCTCTCTCACTCGCACACTCTCTCCGCAGTTGCGCGCTCAGTGGTTGCTCCGTTTCTCAGTGTCGCTTCCTTTCCCATACGGCGCCCATCGACCTCATAGTAAGCAAGCAAGCAACAACGACCCACCAACGCCTCTCACTTGACTGTAAGAGTGTGTGTGGGTGTGTGTTTCTCTTGATCTCCCTCTCCCAATGTCTCAATCGTCGGTAGTTGGTCGGCTGCTAGTGAAACGAAACGAAAAATGAAACGCTGTGAGCAGCGCTGTCGGCGTCGACACCAAAAATGCGGCAAAGCAACTGAAATCGGACAGCAGCAGCGAGCAGCCAGCAGCGAAGTCGTCGTCGTTGTCGTCGGCAGCAATCGCTCGACCCGTTGCTCAGTTGGCTACACACATTTCAGTTCTCCGCAAACTTTCAAGCGAAGCGGTTGTGGTTCGTTCCAATTCTCGTTTCGCCCACTAGAAAAAAAAATAGCTGACGGCCGAATAAGCAGCTGGCTACAAGAACAACAGCAACACGGAATGGAGCATTGCAGGGTTTCAATCATTTCATACAACTCCTCCCCAATGTGTGGCAATAATATATTTGTGGAATTTTTTTAAATAATCTAAACATATAAATTGAATTAATCTCGTGTTTTTTGCAAACGCGCTGAAAACGGTATATACCAAAAACAAAAAAACAAACAGCAATATATACATATATATAAATATATATATATATATATTTATAAAAATATACTTACGTATATATTGAATAAGTAAGAAAAAGCAAAAAAAGCTTACCAAAAATTATTCATTTGTGCTTTTGTGTGTGTAAATGTGTGTGTTTATGTGTGCGTGAGTACATATAAAAGTTAAATCCAAAATTCAAATCGAAAAATAAAACAAAAATACAAAAATACAACAACAACAATAACTGAGTGTTATAAAATGTTTGAGCCGTATGTGAAAATCAAAAAAAAGCGTAACGTGCATGAAATCTATCAAAATGAGAATGTCGAACTCGATGTCGATGTTGATGTTGTTGCTGTGAATTTGGAGCAACAACAGCAGCAGCAGCAGCAGCAACAGCAACAGCAGCAGCAGCAGCAGCAACAACAAACTTCAAGTGATAATTGTTGCTGTCCGCGAAATGTTGCTTTGAGCAGCGCATTGGCAGAGACGCCAACAGCCGCAGCAAGCGCAGCGACAGCAGCAGCAACTGCGACTAGCAGCAGCAGCAACAATTTTAGCCGCCTGCATCAATTGATATCAACGCCTCCAGTATTACTGCGCAGACCATCGCTGTCGACGCCCGCATTGCCGTCAGCGTCAGCGTCAACGTCGCCGCAACACCCACACGCTGTCGCTGTTGCTAGTTCGCCGCCAACGCCGCCGCCGCCGTCGTCGCAGCAGCAGCAGCAGCAACAAGCGGCAGCGCCTTCTGTTTTGCAACAACATTTGGGTCACCTGAGTTACGAAAGTGGAGCAACTGCAGCAGCAGCAGCAACGGCGAGAAGTGGCACAGCAACATTGGCGCAACATTTGGCAACACCCAGCAGCATATTGCAGGCAGCTTTCAGCAACGCCAGCAACACTGGCAGCAACAGCAACACGACCAACAGCAACACTGGCAGCAGCAACTTGCAAAACATTTTGACGCGTGCACAAAGTTCCTCAAGCAGCAGCCCAGCCTCTGCCTCTGCCGCCGCAGCAGCCGCCGCCGCTGCCGCTGCTGCCTCTTCAAACAACTGCAGCAGCGCCTGTGCCGGCAACAGGCATTATAACGGCGGTAACAACAACAACAGCAGCATTATTGCCAGCCGCCTTTTTGGACCAACCTCAACCACCTCCAGCTCCAGTTTGGCTGCTGTTGCCTCCTCCTCCTCCTTATCCCCCACCTCATCCTCATCGACATCGCATCAGCTGTCGCCGCATCATCATTTGCATAGCAATCATTCCGCGCTAACCAATTCCATTACGAATCGCATTAATCAATCGATACGTCGGCATCTCAACCAGCAGCAGCATCATCATCAGCAACATCAGCAACAGCAACATCATCTCAATAATAACAACAACAACAACAACAGCGCCTCAAATTCAGCCTCATCCTCCAGCTCCAGTTCTAATTCCTCACCAGCCTCCACCTCGGCCTATCAACAACATCAGCAACAGCAACAGCAACAACAACAGCATTTTAATTGCGCTCATCCTGCACAACAGCAACATCATCAACAGCATCATCAGCAACATCAGAGCAACAACAGCCATCACTACAACAGCAACAACAACAACAACAACAATAGCCACCATCAACATCAACAACAACAACAACATCACCACAGCAACAACAGCAATCATCATCAACAGCAACAACATCAGCAACAACAACAATCTCCTCTGTGCCTAGTATTATTAGTTAAATGCCCCAATTCAAAGGAGTTTTGTAACGCCGCTGCAAATTTCTGTGATAAAAGGTAAATACAAAAATAATAATAATTATAATAAACTGGTAAAACAACTGAAGCTGAAGTATTCTATATTGAATATTATATATATAAATAACAAATATCAACAAACATCTTCAATTATGAAATGAAAATAGAATTAGTTGTGAATAATAATAAAAAAAAAAACAGTGTTGAAAAACAAAAATTGTATGTTTTTCAGTTAGTTGTTTGACTCTTGAAAACTAATTTTTAAATTCTAACTAAACTTAGTTAAATTCTACAGTTGAAGAAATTGGACAGCTCTAAATGAAAATAAAAATGAAAAATATTTAATTAACAATGTTTATGAAAGTAACCTAAAGAAATTGTGTATTTTCTATAAATATTCCATAATGGACAGTTTTAAAAACTTTTCTTGTAAAATTAAGCAAAGCCATAAAATTAGAATTATAATTGTTTGTCTGCATTTAACTCAACATTTAAAAGTTTTATTTATTCAATTTAGAAATACCAGTCTTACACTGCTTTTTCGCCATCTTTACACATTTTTTTCTCTGTGTGTATTTACGAGAAACAGTTAAAAGCATTATTTCACGCAATTAAGTGATTAGCAATTGAAATCCTTGAATTATGTGCGAGCAATCAGATCATTTTTTCGAGTTGGTGTTTGCTTTTCTTTTGGTTTTCATCATTTACCAACATTATATTTGCTGTGTTAATTTGGATGACTTGTTGTTTCCACTGACATTCACTTGACACACATATACATATGCATATTTGTACATATATGCGTGTGTGTGTGTGTGTGTGTGTGTGATTTGTGCTAGTTCAGTTTTGAAGCTCAGGTAACCCACTTTAATTGCTGGCTTTGGACGGAGATGGATGACCTTAGTGTATGAGTGTTGAGCAAGCGAGCGATTTAGGCTATGCGCCAGTGTTGGTCAACTGACAGTCTCAATACAAAATGCATTTCATGCCAGAACAACAACAACAACAACGACAACATTTTATGATAATAGCTTTTGTTTTCTATTCGCTTTAGTAAACAGCTGTTCTCCATTTAAAATGCGTGGTGGGAAAAGAGTTAGAAAGAGGGGGGTGGGGTGAATGGAGCTGATCCCACAAGGTAAACAGCTGCTCACAAAGAAATGGAAGAGTTTTGTTTTGATGTGTGCTTTTGAGAATGGGAATTGGAATTGGAATTGCTGAGTGTTTTGATTATTTTTTGTTTTTTTTTTTATACTGTTATAGTCATTGTTTAGCTTTGGGATCATTGTATATTCCAAGAAAGCGATAGCGCACTTCTGCGATTAAATTTTATTCCACGAAATTGGGAAATGATTTATTTATTTATATACATTTTGAATATATTAGCGATAGCAAAAGAAAGTATAACTTTTTTTTTTTGATTAAGTACAAATCAAAGTCTGTTTGCACTTCGACTGTACTTCAAATTGGTAAAGCTACTTTTTTATTTTTAATTATTTAGAGAACGAACGAACCAGTTTCACCATGATTTATGTAATTACTCAATAAATTGTATTTCGAACACGTCTTTATTCAAATTTGTGTTCTGTGTACAGGATGTTGTTATATTGCTGTCGCTGCATTTATTGTTATGGTTGTTAATGGGCTCTGAAATGTCTGTGGTTATCTTCTTTTTTTTTAATTCCATTTTTGCATGCTCCTCCGCGCAAGCGGAAGGGGAAGTCTGCTTGAGTGCTTCAGATTGTGAAGGGTCAGAACAACAGAAAGCTCACTCTGTTTGCTAAGGCTGAAAGCTTAAAGCTCATGTTACCGTTAATGTGGATGTTAGGGCTTATGTAATTACAGCACAACTTTCCCAAAAATCGATGATCCTCAAACTGATCAAATGTAACAAATGCCTAAGAGAAATGTGGCTGCAACAAGTTGTTGGTTTCGTATTTATCTCATTGTTTAATACGACGATGCAAAAATCAGTAAAAACTTTCTCATTTTAATATCAGTATGTAGGTAACATATAAATATTTAATAAATTATTTGAGGAAAAAAAATATCAAAAACACAGCAACATGTTAAAATAAACTTTCAAAAAATGATTTGCCAGCATTAAATTAATTAGACATCGATTGCAGTCAGCAGCAGCAGCAGCAGCAGCAGCAACATGTTGCTGAGAGAGTTGAACTCTCGATTCAATCATTTGCCACACACAGATACAGATACAAATACAGTTACATATGAATAGATGCTTTAGTTTTCACTTTGTTTTTTAACGCATTTCACCCAATAATCATAAAAGCAACAACAGCAACAAAAGCAGACTCCTCTTTCACTAAGGGGCCCACATTTTGAATTTAGAACAAATCTCTACACAACAACAACAACAACAACAGCACAAATTTCTAAGCCAATAAAAAGATATTCGTAGAGAGAGAGAGGGAGACAGAAATAGCGAATGCTGGCAACGAGAGAAAAGAAAAGAGTAGTAGAAATCCGGCAACAATATCAGAAGCAGCAGCAACAACAACAACAGCAGCAGCACAAAATGAAAGCACGACAAAAACAAAATGTGAAAACGCATGAAAGCCAATTTCTTGTCGTCGTCGCCGACGCCGACGTCGTCGTTTCCTTCGCTCGGATCGTCGCAGTCGCCGCACAATTTGTTTAGAAAGTGCAGAGAAATGGTAAAAGCGGCAAAATGCAAACAAGCCATCCAACAACAACAACAACGGCCAAGTTTTGTGCAGTGTTGAAAATTGGGCACACAATGTTTATTAATTTATTGATTTCATTTCATGCGCTCCCCGAATACGATAATGATAATGATAATGATAATGTTGTTGTGTTTTTACTATTATACAATAATAAACGCCACGCGCTGAACAGCAACGTGCAAACTCCGAAAGAGAGAGGGAGTGAGGGAGAGAGAGCGATCGCGTGTAATCTGAGCTTTAGCTTGCTGCGTTCGTACGTCATCAAACTAGTTTTTTTTCAGCCCATCACTCTGTGTTGTTGTTGCTTGCGATTACATAAAGCGTTTCGTTTCGTTGTTCGTGCTCTCGTTTTACGTCGTTTTGCTTCGTCGGCTAGTTTTGCGGTCGGTCGGGTGAAATTCGCTGCCTGCGTCGCTGCCGTCGTTGCTGACGCCTACGCGCCTGCGCGCGCTCATACAACAGTGCACGCCATACAAATAAATACAGGCCACAGACGAAGACTGCGCAACATTGTCGGCTTCATTTCCAATGCTGCTTGTTGTAATGCTTATGTAACCGAACAAAAAAAAATATGATGTTTTCCCTTCGTCATCATCATGCGTTATAGACGCAAAAAAAAACTGGTGTAAACTTTCATTTATGTTGCAATGCGCCATAGTGTCAAAAACTTGGCAAATACCTATGTTAACATTTGTTGATTACATTTTCTGTCAAGCTTTTTTGCATTAGAATTTTAAATAGGAGTAGAAAATTTATTTATTTTTTATATAATGACTCGTTAAGTTACAGTTAAACCGTTGCTGAGAGCCTTTCACTATTGCAGATGAGATTTGCTATTAGCTACCATAATAGTCAAATGCAAACTTCCAATCGTTTGCAAAAAAAATGGACAAATTTCACTCTACTAAAATGATTTTATACATTTTATATAACAACAACAACAGTAGCCTCAGCGTCGCTGTCGGCAGCGACTTTCACGAAAACTGCAAGCAAAACTGCAGAGCCGCCGACAGAGTGTGAGAGAAAGAGAGACGAGCTGCTGCTGAGGAGCTTTCTCCTTATGGGTCGGGCCTTTGGCTCTGTGGACTGCTGCGCTGTTTGCTGCTGCTGGCGCAAAAGGCAAATGGACGCAACGCAAGCGACGCAACGACGACTGTGACTCCATTGAAAGCTAAACAACAACAAAAACTACAAGAAAAGTAGCGAAACGAAACGTAACGATAAAACGAAACTTGAGCGTGGGAGTTTACAAAATTAATATGCGTTCAAGTGTTGACATCGCGCTGCCCAAAATGTACATATGTATCTGTGTGTATGTGTGTGTGTGTATGCATGACGAAGAGCGAAGACGAATAGAAATTGTATGAACATTGGGTGGGTGTCTATTGTTGTTGTTGTTGTGCTGCTGCTGCTGCCGCTACTGCTGCATTTAGTAGCGGAAGTGAAGAGATGAGTAGTTAGGTGAGTGCCGTCAAGTTAGTTTCTCTTTTGAAATCATTTTCATTGGCATGAAAGATCACATTATTTAAATTAAATTGCCAGTTCGTCGTTTGTTCATCTGTTGTTGTTAAATTTATCTTTACATCGCATTTACACATACATACTCACATATATACATGTAAGTGTGCGTAAAATGAAAAGCATTTCCTTTTCTTCAAAACGTTTTTCACTCGACTCATTTATTGTTGTTGTTGGAAGAGTGAAAGGAGTATTTTCTGTCGCGCTTTTGTTGTTATTTTGTTTTGTTGGTGAAAACGCCAACAACAGCAACAAGAAACACACGCGAGTGAAAACTCATGCGATAATTTGTTGTAAAAAAAAAAACAAAAAAAAAAATGAAATTTTCACCATTTTTATTATTGGCCTGGCTTTTGTTGTCGACTTTCGTTGTTGTTGCTGCTGTTCATTTTCTATAAAATTTCATTAAAATGCTAATGAAAAGTTGCCGGAAGTTATTGTGTGGAAAAAGCACCACGCGAGTCGGTTTCAATTATATAACATCAGCCACTTTGCCGCTGGAAATTGGTGAAAATGTGTAAAAATGTTTCGTTGTCCAAATTTGGCGCAATTTTCCATTTCAGCAGCTGCCATGACAGATCCCCCACCCCCACAAAATGCTGCTGCCCCTTAATCTATAAAATTTATCCATATTTTCTTGTATCTTTTATTTTTCTCTCTTTTTTCTTAAACCGATTTATTGTGCGGATTTAAACACGTGCTGCTCTTTGTCTGTAATTTTAAGTCTGCTCTTTGTTGACCTCGCTCTCCTGCTGCTGTTCTCTCTTCCTTTGTGTGCGCCCTCGCATTGCTCTTTTCAACGTGCGGCGTTCTGCGTTGTTCTGCGCATAAAGATCACTCAAGGTGCTTGCATTTACAGCGTGTCCGTGACGAAATGCATTCGATTCAGCTGCCAATGGCAGCGGCTGTTTCTCTTATGTTCTGTTTGCACAGCGAGAAGAAGCAAAGGCATAAGAGGCTGGACCTTAAACACAAACAGCTGAACTTTTGGTACAGTGCTCAAGCGCTATATTTGTTGACACGGATTAAGAATTACTTGACAGTTTGTTTGAAATTCTAACCATCCCTTCGGTAAATTGATTTCAAATTTTTATAAATAAACTTATTTCATTATATAGTTTTCATTTATTATACACAAGAAGTATAATTTTCAGACTTACTCTGCTGTGGTTATTGTTTACTATTGTAAAAAATCTACGCTTATTATTTATTACATATGTAGCAAATGCATAGCTTAACATTTTAGGTCCAATCTAATCGGAAAGAACGCAGAGTCATTGCTCTCGTTGGGAGTTCTTGACGGTCGTCGACGGCAACAACTCCATTAATCATCACGAGTTTAACCGTTGTTCACTTGGGCTGCCAAAAAATCACTTACTTACCCCGCACCTAGACCTCTGCTCATCTCGTTTAACCTTAGCTTTGTCTTTCGGCGCCGCCAAAGACCAATGTTTGGAGACCTAAACGACGTTTCTCAATGTCATCTTACAAACAGAAAGCAAAACTTTTGGCTCTAAGCCCTTCGAAACGCAAAAAAAAAAATAGAGAGCGCGTAAGCACGACGAGGGCACGAGAGAGAGAGAGAGCGTAAGAGAGACGGTTGCTTGTGCTTTATGGCAGGTGTTTGTCTCTCAGTCTGTCTCTGTGTTTGTGTTTGTATCGTTCTCAATGCCAAATCAATGTCATTAACATTAAAGCACACTCACTAAAATTGTATAAAGCTACTTGAAGGTACTAAACCTGACGACTCTGCGGTCGCCGTCGCCGTTTCCGTTCCCCCACTCCCCCTTCGCACTCAGCCACGCTTGTTTGACGTCGACTTTTGTTATTGTTGTTGTTTTATTTTCGGTGTTCTGCGACTGCTGCTCTTTCGGAATGCTGGTTTACGGTTTGTTCACCTTGATAATAAAAAAAGCGTTTTAAAATATACGCACGCGCTGTCATACACACACACGTTGCTGATGTGAAGGTCCTTTTTTTCAAGCGTTTGATGGCCAGCTGAAGTGAACTGAAAAACTGGCAAGAAAAACTTAGAGCGCCTTAGCATCTTCAGCCTTGTACAGATTTTTCCCAAGTTTTTCTTTTGCTTAATTGTTGCCGTTGTTCTTGTTGTAGATGTTTCCTTTCGCATCTGCGCTGCCTCAAAAACTCTCATTGTTACACTAGATCTCTCTCCCTTTCTTTTCGTTGCTCCCTCTCTCTTCTACTACCTCCTCCATTGTTTGTCACTTTTACACTGTTGGCTACATATTTTTGGTCTATTGTTTGCTGTCATCTGCAGGCGACGCTGCATGCCTGAGTTATCCTTGTTGCTGTTGTTGCTGCTACTGCATCCTGTGACGCATCTTGGCCGGCACAGATTTTCAGATTTCCAGGCCCAAAACGATAAACGGTGATTTGAAGCGGTCTCAGTTTTCATTTGCCGCTGCAGCAGGACGGTCGTCGTGCTCGTGTTTGTCTTCGTGTTCTTTCTTTCTCTTTTCTGTTACACAGTTGTAAATTGTACTCTCTTACGAAAACTTCTCTTCAAGCGATAGATCGATCGCTCACTACACGAAAGCAATAACGGTTAACGCTTGAAGCTTTCGCTCATTTTTCGATTCATTTTCGCTCGAATTTTTCGCCCGTACAAATTATGTGCGCTGCACAACATTTTGGCGCATTATTCTGTCTTGTGATTTCCGTGTGTTTGTGTCTCTGTCTGTCCTTTGTCCGCAACAGCAGCGCTGCTTAAAATATCGCTTTAAAAAGGAAACATCTTTAATAAATTATTAATTTGCTGAGTGCGCGTGTGTGTGTGTGTGTGGTGACAAGCTGGAGAACTCGCTGCTGCTAAAGTTGCTCAATCTACTGGCCAGACACTCGACTGACGACAGAAATTTTGTCAAGATTGAGTTCGAGCGCAGCATCATGGAGTTACTGCAAGAGCCAAGGTGCTCATCTTTTGCATATTGCAACTATCATATTTATATTTATATTTATATATTTTTTTTTTTGATTTGAATATTTATAATTAAATTTTTCGTATCGTATCTAACCACACTTTCTGTTTTGACTTATTTGCAGATTGCCGGTAAACGAATGTCAGGCAAGCCAAACAGCTAGAGTCACCTCGAACCTGCACGCATCCAGTAGCACAATGGCGGTCAGCCGTGTACCCTCACCGCCCCTGCCGGAAGTAAATACGCCCGTTGCCGAGAACTGGTGTTATACGCAGGTAAGATCCTCCCCTCCCTTTCCACGAGCAAAGGATTACATTACAATGCAAGCAAAAGATCAAAAAAAAAAAGAAAAAAAAAAAAGAAACCTGCTGCTTGCATTCCTATGGATTTATTAAATGCTGCTCAAATTTCCATAATCCGTGTGTGCCTGTGTGTGTTTGTGTGTCTGCCTGTGTGTAAAGTGAATCCATTTTTGTGGTTATGTTTGCTGTGCATTTTATTTGCCAAGCAGCAGGCTCAGAGGAAAACTGCATTTCCGCTGTTTGCATGAGATAAAAATAAATAAAGTAAAAGACCCGTTACGCAGGTGTGCGTTCAAAATTAACAAAACTGTAACTGTAGACGGTCGATGGGAGAGAGGATAGGAGAAGAGATCAAAGTCCGTTATGTGAGGAGCATCGGGGAAAGAGCAACGAGAATTCGCCGACACTCGTTGAAATATAATTCAAATTTTCTTGCTGATTTAAGCTTATAGAAACACGAGAAACCTTTTTTTAATAAATTATATTTTCAATTCAGCTTACACAAAAAAAAAAAAAAAAAACATTGAATAAGAACCCAAATATTCTTGCTGAAACATGAGTACATTTTTTTTTTATTTGTTTATAAATTGTATTTCTTAAATTTGCTCCAATTGTTAAATTATTTTAGGTATTTGAAAATTATACTTCCTGTATTAAATTTCTTCTTCAATTTAAAGAAAATCACAAATATTAGTAGCCTATTGAAACATGTGTAATAAATTAATTCTATTTATTTATAAATTAAACTTCCTTTAGTAAACCATTTCATTTATTTCTTTTTTTAAATTTCAGGTCAAAGTTGTTAAATTTAGTTATATGTGGACCATAAATAACTTTAGTTTTTGTCGGGAAGAGATGGGTGAGGTACTCAAATCATCCACATTCTCAGCCGGTGCTAATGACAAACTAAAATGGTAAGTTTGCGATTGAGAAAACTAATGAAAAGTGTTTTTCAATTAATAAACAATGTTTTTATTTAACTGTGCAGGTGTTTACGGGTGAATCCCAAGGGTCTAGATGAGGAGAGCAAGGATTACTTATCATTATATTTACTGTTAGTTTCGTGTAACAAATCTGAAGTCAGAGCCAAGTTCAAATTCTCCATACTAAATGCAAAACGTGAGGAAACCAAAGCAATGGAATCCCAGCGGTAAGTCTACATAAAATACCCAACAATTAGATAAAAAATTAAAAATCTTGTTTCTCTCTCTTTCTCTTTTATTAGAGCTTACCGTTTCGTGCAGGGCAAAGATTGGGGCTTTAAGAAGTTCATACGACGCGATTTTCTCTTGGACGAGGCCAACGGTCTCCTGCCCGAGGATAAGCTGACAATTTTCTGTGAAGTCAGCGTAGTTGCGGACAGCGTGAACATCTCCGGACAATCCAATATTGTGCAGTTCAAAGTGCCCGAGTGCAAATTATCCGAGGATCTCGGCAATCTCTTTGACAACGAGAAATTCAGCGATGTAACGCTCTCGGTCGGTGGCCGTGAGTTTCAAGCGCACAAGGCCATACTGGCAGGTAGGACAGATTCCTTATAACACTACTGATTTAACCTAGAATTGAGAACTGAAAAATGTTGAGTGCGCATTTTTAACTCCTCTTCTAAACTAATTTTAAATGGCAAATGCTTTTTCTAAGCCGAATCTATATTCGTTGTATAGCCAAAATTGATGTCTGTTATCATTTTTTTTATTATTGATTTTGTCTAATGAGTTCCCATTGCATAAAGACATTGAATCTCAATTTTTAATCTTATTTTATCAGTTCAATTAATTGTATATATCTAAAACAAATGCTCAATATTTCATTCGGTTTTGTTGCCTACTTTCAAAATGAAAGTTTTAATTTGATATTTAGATATTTGACTTTTATAACTTTTCTAAATCGTGTCCATTTGCCACTTTTCCACTTTGCAGCGCGCAGTGATGTCTTTGCGGCCATGTTTGAGCACGAGATGGAGGAGCGTAAGCTGAATCGTGTCGCCATAACCGATGTGGATCATGAGGTTCTCAAAGAGATGCTCCGATTCATATATACGGGCAAAGCGTCTAACCTAGAAAAAATGGCTGATGATCTCTTAGCGGCTGCTGATAAGGTAAGACTCCAAAGCTTAATTAATATACACTGAAACATAACTAATTCCATTCCACTGTTTTATCTGCTACAGTACGCACTCGAAAAGCTGAAAGTGATGTGCGAGGAGGCGCTGTGCGTCAATCTCTCCGTTGAAACAGCAGCCGAAACGTTAATATTAGCTGATCTCCACAGTGCGGATCAATTGAAAGCACAAACGATAGATTTCATTAATACGTAAGTTGAACAAATATTCTATATATATATATATATTGATAATTGATATATATATTGTGAAGATGACTAATTTTATTGCTTGTTTACAGTCATGCCACCGATGTGATGGAAACCTCTGGCTGGCAAAATATGATCACAACACATTCACATTTGATAGCGGAGGCATTTCGTGCACTCGCAACACAACAAATCCCACCAATTGGACCACCAAGGAAACGCGTGAAAATGAGCTGAAACCATAATGCTGCAGCCAATCAACAAAAAACAGTAACAGCAACAGCAACACCAACAACAACAACAACCAATTCAACAGCAACAAGCAACAGCAGCAACAACAACAACAGCAACAACAACAACAACAATACCTACAACAGCAACAATAATATTAACAACAATTGCAACATAAATTTTAACAGTTGCAGAAGCGTTTCTTCCACAGCAACAACAGCAGCAAATGCAACTATTAATATTATTATCAATAATAAAAACAATAACAAAAACTCCAATAACCACAACAACAACAATTGGCTTAAGCCATCAAAAATGCCGTTTATTGTTTCAATATCGAGTAATTTAATTTTCAAAAACTTGATAAATGTAATATTTTTATTTTGTTGATTTATGATTATGATTAATGCTTATTTTTAAGATTTAAAACAAAAAATGAAAACAGAAAAAAAAAAATATAACATAACAAAATAAAAAATATATAAAAAAGAAAAGAGAAACCACAAACAACAACAACAACAACAAACAACAATTACAAATAAAACAAATCAATAAGAATAGAAGAGTTCATTAAGAAGAAACGATGGCAAAACAAACATATAAAAGCATATACATAAATAAATAAAACAAAATGCGTAACTATTATAATTATTAATTATTATTATTATTAACTATATTATTATGATTACCGCGTATAATTACAAAGCGTACACTTTGATTGTGATGTATATTCGATGAGTATGACTAATGCATAATGATACGGATATGATAATGAAGTTGATTTATATATTGTGTATATGTAAAACTCTGCAATTTGAATTCAAGAGAGCATTAAAGGTTTTATTTTTGTATTTACCGATTAAAGAAACAAAACAAAAACTATTTCCCCTCCACCTACCAAGCCACACACAACACAGAACACCCAACACACACCCACACATACACTGAAAAAAAAAATATATATACACAACTTCCACACTCGCGCAATGAACAACAAACACAACAACAAAGCAGCAACCACCGTCGTTACACATACACACACACACACACACACATAGTTATACATAGAAAGGGCCTAATAAATTAATAATAAAAACAAAAATAGCACAGTTAATGAAAATACCTTGTATACAATTAAAATTCTTCTCTTTTGTTTTGTTTAAAAATAAACAAATGTTTTTTGTTTTTAAGTATTTAAAGCAACTTCTTTATTTCTTGTATAAAAAAAAAAATACACTTAACAAAAAAACAATAATAAGAACATCCAAAACATTGTCGAAATAAATGCAAAATGTAGCACTCTGTGTATAGTAAGCAAAAACAAACAAACAACTAAGTCTTTCAACTAAAGCGCCTCCACTTCTAGGGATGGGATTATAAACCTAATGATGATAATGATGATGATGATGATGATCCTTGATAGGAACCAGGTCTAGCCATGGCTTGTTTTTATAGCTTTTTGTGTGTGTGTGGGGAATTTATTTCAATTAGGCCCCGCCTCCTCGCAAACCATTTAATTTTATTTGCAATTATATACTAAAACATGAACAAGCAGCAACCAAGAAACGAATAAAGTAACAGTGATAATATTCATCCAATTTAAATATGAATACTCCAATTTTTGTAATAAGGTCAAATTCGTTATCAAAATCATGCAATTTATGTGGAATTATGAACGTACCACAATGCAGGCACGATTTGCTTTGTTAGTTGACAATTGATTTAGGCAGCATTTGCAAAAATGTAAATATATTTATATATATATATACATATATATATATATATATATATATATAGCATTAGTTTCTCTGATTCCGTTCTCGTATGGCTAATTCAATTGCACAACAAAAGAAACCAAAATGCTTACGCGGTATTTGCACAGCACAAAAACCAAAAAAATAATAAGAAATGCTTTTCAAATGTTGGCCGAGGGTAATCCAAAATCCAAAAAAACAAAGCCAATATTTAACCATTTGATGAGTAGGCAATTGATTTGTATACTTGATAATAAGTAGACCGATTGTTAGTTTCCAATTCCAATTGACCAAAAAGCAAAGCAATAAGTTTAAGCGTGCTGTCTGAATGCCGTCACTAAAACCAAACAACAAACAACAAACAAACAAAAAAAAACACAAACTAAAGTTGGTAAAATATCAAAAGCAAACATATTGAAAATATTCTAAAAGACATTTTTATGCATGCCAATCTAAATGTGTAGAAAACAATAAACGAAGAGGGAGAACAAAACATGAGGGTTCGAGTAAAAAATAGAACTTTATAGTAAAAAAAAAAATATAATAAAAACCAAAAAAACTGGGGAATGCAAAAAACAACAGACAAAATGAACACGGGGAAACCTTTTTAAAAAGCAAATTGTAATTGTATTTAACAAATTAGATAATAAATTAATATGTTCTAAAGACTACAGCGACTTCAATTATTTATTTCTTATCGTGCTCATCCAGAAACTGTTGCAACAGTGACGATTCAATTGGAATTGTTAGCTGCTCGGAACCATCAGCGACGCGCTTTGACTTGACCAATTTGTGATCGAGAAACTCGGTCAACTGGGCACGCAATGCCAAATCAGAGCTAACCAGGAATGCCTCGCGGCAACTCCAGTACAAATCCTTGAAGGGCATGCCCTGATAGTTGGCGTTGCCCTTGTTCTTCAACTGGAATTTGACAATCAGCATGTAAATGCCACGTGAGTTGGTCGTTAGCGAGGAGAAGACACTGCGCATCGAGGACAAAGCCAGTTCACCCGAATTCTGCACTAACAGCGAATTCTCAAAGGCCGTCTCATCCGTATACGGCAGCATGGTTGTGCAATCCCACCACGAGAAATTATAGTTTCCCAATTTGTTTTGATCCCAAACTGGTAAAATATGTAAAAAAGCAATTGTTTAAATAGTTAAGAAATTCATTATTCAGGCAAACTTACGCAATGGTGTATTGATGTGATCTATGGAGGCCAGCAGATGAATGTTGGGCACACGCGCCAGGCGGGACAGGATGGCCTGAGATTTCACATTGCGCAGCATTGCACCATCCAAATTGTGTACAATCAGATAGAGATGCGTTTCGGGTATCAATGCGAACTCCTCTTCGATCATATCCACAGCCTCGTGTGCATTGGCTGGACTTGGACCAGCATCGAGTATCTCGCTCGTTATGCTGTCCAATACATCTTTCAGTGTCAGACTGGGAAAGAATCCATTGATCACCAGCACCGTTTGCTGAGCAAGAATATCACGATGAAAGGATTGTAACAGTTGACGTTTGGAGCCCAATCCATAGAGCAGAATATTGAAGCCTTCGTTCAGGATGCACATCCATTTGGGAAAGTACGAACGATACTCTTCCATAATGGCACCTATGGATGACTCATGTTCGGCGGATGCCTTCATTTCGGCAAGCAGACTGAACACACGATCTGCCGCGAGCCGAGGATTCTTCAGACGATCCAATGTGTGATCCGAGGTGAGTATCTTGCTGCTGGCATGCGAGTGAAAGTAACCGTCGCTCTCCGGCACAAACTCATTGGATCTCTTGACACGAGCCGTCTGACGTTGACGCGCTGCCGACGGTGTCTTGGGAAGCACAGGCACCACAATGGCACGACGTGCCTTACACGGCGTCTTGGACTCGTCGTCGGCGGCATCGTTTTCGGAGCCAGAGCCATTGCTGCTACTGCTGCTGCTGCTGCTTGAGGAGTTGTAATCGCTGGGTCGAAAATCGCTCTCATCAGCGGAGAAATCTTCATCAGAATCGGCTACAATCCGTGCAATCTCTGCAAGAGAATGGAGATGAAAGTGAAGACCAAATGTTTTTGGTTGATTGCTACTTACGTTTCTTGACCCGGGTGCGCACATGCGATGGTGTCTTTGGTTGATCAGCCTTCTTCCGTTTGGTGTCCGGTGTCTTGACACCAAGACGTGGCGTCTTTGGGGTGCCGGGAGTAGCATTGAGTGCAGCCAATGACATCGCATCCCTCTTTTTGGGTGTATTGAAGCCAAACAAACTGGTGCCTGCTACATTATAGTCAGCCTGTATAAGCTCGATATCGCGTGAAGTTGGCTTGTCCGCGCTAGCAACAGCAAGTTCCGCAACATCGTTCTCATCTTCTTCAGACAGCTCCTCATCTGTACACTGCACATAGTTGAGAACAATGGTCTCCTTAGCGCTTTGGCCCTTATATTCCTTATACTTCTTGGTGGGACTCGGTTTGCGGGCTGATCGACGTGTTTGCGGATGATCAACGAGCTCTGCAGCGGCACTCGATTCATCGGAACTGCTGCGCATTGCAAGGGATTTCCGAGCAGCCGATTTTGGACGTTGACTGGTTTCTTTTTGCTTCTTTGGTGTCTTGTATTCAGCAGCGGTTTGTGTTTTTGTTGGAATGGCACTCATTATTTTAAATGGGTTTTAATTAAATATGACAAAGAGCATTAGAGGTAAAAATACGTAAAAACAAATATATTCAATGCCAAAATACTTCACGATTTTTTTTGCCGCGGTTTTGTTATTAGAATACCGATTTATCAGATCAGTTGTCGTCGATTAACTAGTCAAATTCACAATGGTTAGTTATCGCATCTTAGATACGATTTTTAAAGAAGAACCAGACGGTGCTTACCGCCAAATTACAGTTCAAAAATACTCAACAATTAAGACTTCGTGTTATCAAACATATGGTTAATTGTATAAAATTAAATATATAGAACTATGTTATACTTATAAAAGGTGGATAATTATCTGTGTAAACTATATTAGCGATGTTTTTGTAGTAATCGAATAATGTTCATCGATACAATGAGAGGAACGCATCACTAACTTCTGAGTCAGGCGGTTTAAGCGTGCGGCAATTTTTCACAGAGCAGCAGCGACAGTGTATTTCATTTGTTTAAATTTTTATTAAAAGTCACACAACACAGACGCAAAATGTCGACAATGGCAAGTCCCTTATCCATCGCTGGCACGCGACAGTCCGGCGCATCGGTTCGCACACAGAACGGTAAGCAATCGTTGATTTAAACAACAGCTGCAGCTAGCAGCATTCGCCGGGGACAAGCACGTTGCCAATCAGACACCCAGACGGCTGTGAAGAATATTCTCGAACGAAACCTAAGAAATATTACTCAGCATGAGTAAAACTCTTTTTTTACAAGACAAAATCCAACAAATCAAAAGATGAGAATTATCAGCTCTGACTAGGCCCTCAAAGTGAGGTTATGGCATTCGGAACGCCTAAAAGTGCATTTGGCATCAGGCATCTGGCATCTGATATTATAATACAATTGTATTTGTTCTTTAATATTTATAGTGATGGCAGCGCTCTCCATATCGAACATTGTCAAGAGCTCACTGGGCCCGGTCGGCTTGGATAAAATGCTGGTGGACGACATTGGGGATGTCACTGTCACCAATGACGGCGCCACGATTCTGCGTCTGCTAGAGGTGGAGCATCCGGCTGCCAAGTAAGTCCACAAAATAATCAGTTTCAGTGACTGTAACTGAGCGACTGAGTGTTCCTTTAGGGTGCTTGTGGAGCTGGCTCAGCTACAGGACGAAGAGGTTGGCGATGGCACCACCTCCGTTGTCATTTTGGCCGCCGAGCTGCTGAAGAACGCCGATGAGTTGGTCAAGCAGAAGATTCATCCCACCTCGATCATTTCGGGCTACCGTATTGCCTGCAAGGAGGCATGCAAATACATTTCGGAGCACCTTACCGCCCCAGTGGACGAACTGAGCCGTGATACACTGATCAACATTGCCAAGACATCAATGAGCTCCAAAATCATTGGTGCCGATGCTGCTTTCTTCTCCACAATGGTCGTGGACGCCGCTCAAGCTGTCAAGATCATGGATCCCAAGGGACAAACAGCGTACTCGATCAAGGCCATAAATGTTCTGAAAGCGCACGGCAAATCGGCTCGCGAATCTGTTTTGATTCCCGGTTATGCACTCAACTGCACCATTGCTTCGCAACAGATGCCCAAGAAGATAGTGAACGCCAAGATTGCCTGCCTTGACTTCTCGCTGGCGAAGACCAAGATGAAGATGGGTGTGCAAGTCTTGATCAATGATCCCGACAAGCTCGAGGCAATACGCGCCCGTGAACTGGACATCACCAAAGAGCGCATCAACATGATTCTAAACACCGGTGTCAATGTTGTACTCGTTAGTGGCGGCGTTGATGATCTGTGCATGAAGTACTTCATCGAATCGGGAGCGATGGCTGTGCGTCGCGTGAAGAAGAGCGATTTGAAGATCATTGCCAAGGCCACTGGTGCCGCATTCCTTACGTCGCTGACGAACATGGACGGTGAGGAGAGCTTCGATGCCTCCATGGTGGGCGAAGCCGCCGAGGTGACACAGGAGCGCATCTGTGACGATGAGCTTATCCTCATCAAAGGCACCAAGGCACGGTAGGTACATGGTGTATAATCAGCTAAACATCTCTTAACCTTTGGATATTTGTGTGTGCTTACAGCGCTGCTGCATCGATTATTCTGCGTGGTCCCAACGACTTCTACTGTGATGAGATGGAGCGTTCTGTGCACGATGCTCTCTGCGTGGTGAAGCGGGTGCTGGAAAGCAAAAAAGTCGTTGCTGGTGGCGGCTGTGTGGAGGCAGCGCTCTCCATCTACCTCGAGAACTTTGCCACGTCGTTGTCGTCGCGCGAACAGCTGGCAATTGCCGAGTTCGCCAAATCGATGTTGGTCATTCCGAAAACTTTATCTGTAAATGCGGCAAAGGATGCCACTGATTTGGTAGCCAAGCTGCGCTCCTACCACAACTCCAGCCAGACAAACACCAAGCATGCCGATCTCAAGTGGACCGGCTTGGATCTAATTGAGGGCGTTGTGCGCGACAACAAAAAGTCGGGTGTGCTGGAGCCGGCCATGTCCAAGATCAAATCCCTCAAATTTGCCACCGAGGCGGCAATCACCATTTTGCGTATTGACGACATGATCAAACTTAATCCGGAAGACAAGAGCGGCAAGAGCTATGCCGATGCCTGTGCCGCTGGCGAGTTGGATGGTTAAAAATTCGCTGCAAATCTGGCATTTCTTATACTTGATTAGGCACTTAATCTAATGTAAAACTCACTGCAAACTGCAAAACTATCGCCCCCATTTAATTGTAACAACAATTTAATTGTTTCCTTGCTAACCGCAATTTCGTATTAATCCCGCATCATTTCTAGGTACTCCTCATTTCACGTAATATGCATATTAATAAATGAAACAACCGAATATATGCTGCGGCGTATGAAAAACTAAATGTTTATTGTTTTCCAACTCTGAAGTGTATAGAGAATATTTCTGAGAGAAGAGAAGAGATCGTTGTTGTGTCTGCTGCAGAGAGCCCGAGGAGAATATATAAAACGTTGGCTAAAAATAGAGCATGCATCTATTTTGCCTATAAATACGAAAAGAATAACAAATTACTGAACACAATCGCGGGAGCAACGTAAAAGCGTGTGAATAATATCTTAAAATTTAAGAAAATATGTCTGCTAACAATATTGAAAACCCAATTGAAGGCGATGTAAATAATAATGAGACTGCAAATGGTGGACAGGCGCAGCAAGTGGAGCAGCAACCAGCGGCACAGCAGCCACAAAACGAGCTACTCGACATAGTGTTCACATTGGAGAGCGAGAAACAAGCGCTGCTCGAGGAGTCTCGCAAACGTATCGGAGCGCTGCGTAAAGATTTTGAGGTTAGTTTTTAATTGGTTATTCCAATTTATTGAAATATAAGAAATCATCAGAAACGATGTTTTAAAAGGAAGCACGCTGCGAGAATGAACGCTTGCAGAAGCGAGTGGCCAATTTGGAACAGTCATTAAAGCAATCGGTAATGCTGGGCGGAGTAGATGCACCAAAGTCAAGGCAAGAACAGGACGAGCTGCTGTTAAAGGCCAAAACATTGCTGTTCGAGAAGACCAAAGTGAACAAGCAGCAGGAGCAACAAATTGCAGTGCTCAAAGAACAGGTCGAGTCCATTAAGGATGTGCTGCAGGTGACCAAAGACATGTTACAACTGAGGACCACAGAAGGGGAACACACCCAGGCGCGTCTCGAGAAGAGTCAGCTGTGGATCAAAGCCGAGCAGGACAAGTGTGCGCTGACCGAAAAGAAATTGCAGATATCGAAGGGTGTCTATGACAAATTGCGTGCCGAATACGACACACAGTCGAAGATATTCAAGGTATGAACATCTCTTTAATTATAATATATATAGTCAGTAACATATATATCAACTTTTTCCTGGCAGGATTTGAAAGCGGCCTATGATCAAAAGTTGAGAGTGTTGAGTGTCGCATTGGAAGAGGCCAAAAAATAGTTGAACAATTTAATAAACTACATATGTTAATTAAATGCACAAATATTCTTTATATATGTTCAATAATTTAATCAACTTTGTTCAGCGCCAGTCCTCATGAAGTTCCCGGTTTTCCTAGGCGCTTTGCTTGGTCTGCTGTTGTTGCTGCTGAATCATTTTTGCGGCGGCCACCTGCTTCATCTCCAGCACGCTCATCACAGAGTTAAGGAAACGTGTCTTTTGTATGTGGATCTTTTCAATTTTCTCGATCTGTTCCTGCACATACTCCACACGACGCTTAAAATATTCCTTGGACCCATCCAGATCCTGTTAATTGCAAACACAGATGGAAATATGAGCAGATCATAATAATTGATTTCATTGAGTTGCTGTTACCTTTTCGATGTAGTAGCCGGTGCCGATGTCTATGATGAAATTGTTGAGATCCTTGATGCGTCCTGGCACATACATGCTGCTTGTTAGCGGTACGAGTATTTGACGATTCTCCCAATCGGGCTGAAATGCTTCCAGCGCTTCTTTGGAGCCAGCGTATTTCGCTTTGCAGCCGTGCAGAGTTGACAACGATTCCTGTATGTTGTTCATTTCCTAAACGAAATCACAATTGCTAGAAACATGTGCCATTCTCTCTGAGCAACTGCGGCATTTGTTGCAGCCCCCCTTCCCCGCAAATGACACACGATGGTGTGTGAGCAACACCCACACGCGACTCTGGCACTCACCTGCTCGAACTCTTGCTTGATTTGCATCAATTGGTCGGGGCTGAGCTTGGTGAGATCGATGATCTCGGATTTCGCAGCAGCATTTGCGGGTCCAGACATATTTTACGCTTAAATTTATAACTTAATAAAAGTAAATTTTTATTCTTAATAGTCACACGCAAATCTGCTAGAGCTGTGTTGCAATCGTGCGGAATGAGTTCAATTGAACGACTGAACGACTCACGTTCCAAAAAGAACTGGTTCGTGACTCTCCCGATCCCAAGAACTGCTATGCGCAGCTATCGTTATTAGTTGCAGTCACTAACAGGGAACATAATTTTTGAAATACAAGATTGCAGGTTCTCATCAGTCAGCTTTGTAAAATGAGTAAATTAAAGCAAGTTCCTCTATGTTTCAAACGTTTCTTTGTTACAGGGATATAACAGAGAACTGTGGCCAGTGGTTGACAAAGGGTATAGAATATGTCAGAATAAAAGGAAACGTATTCGTTTTTTTATACTTTTACTTTATTTATTATATGCAATGTTATATTTCTGTGTTTTGTCAGTCATTCTGTATTTGTATGCAATTTTATACCTTTTTTTTACTATCTTTCACATAAATTATAAAATCTAACATAAAACAAAGCCATTTCATTAACAATCACTGCCGCTACATGTTACATACACGTTACGATTTGTTATGATATAGGCGCAGCCATTACATGTTCATATACATACTCTTTGTAGTTATATATTGGGTCAGTGTGTTTGTTTTTGAGTGTGTGTGTGTGTTTGTGTGTATGTGTCAGTGTGCCTATGTATTTTTGTGTGGGTTTTAATTTCGTATATTTATATATATATATATATATTAGATAACAATGATATTAAGCCTAAGTAGATATATGTAAGTTTAAGTTGTATTGATACATTGTTTGCATTTCATCATTCGCATTTATCTGTTTCTATGATCATTCAACTATTACATGCTTTAACTAAGTTACTTTTACTCATTAAACTAACTTTACTTGCCTCGGCCCACTTATCAATTATGTTTATCATACATAACATTATTCTTTATTCAATTGGTATCTGTATTGGTTTTTTCCTTCTTTTTTTTCTTTTTCGTTTTTTTTTTGTTTATCTAAAATTGTTTTTCAATAATTTATCAAGTATAATTTGCATGGCGTGTAGAATTTTCAATAGGTTTGAAGTTTTCTTAGGTTTTTCGTTTTTGTTTTTATTTTTGGTTTTGGTGTGCAATTTTAATAATCGAAAGGCATAAATTTGTGTTTTGTTTTTCAATTGAAATGAATAAACTTCGTGGTTTGTTTTAAATGCAGAGTTTTGTTTTTTTTTTTTTTTTGTAGTATCTTGTGCAGCGTTAACATTGTGAAGATATATAGAAATTTGTTGTCGTAGCCATTGGAGATCGGGTACATACATATTTAAGTGGGAATGGTAATTTGTTATCAACAGTATTTTAATTTGTTATGAATTAATATTATCAAATCGAAGGGACGTAATACATAATACATAATAATAATCATAATTAATTATACATTATAGTATTGTATATGTAATGTATATGTAATGTATATGTTTTGTATATATAGATGTACATATATATAAATAGTAGAGTATGTATGCATGTTAAATTTGTTGCTTCTTTTTGTTTTTGTTAGTAGGGTTTCCTTGTTGTATATAGTATATTTGTATATATATGTATGTATGTGTGCATTGTATTGTGTAGTTGTTGTTATTGTTGTTGCAATTGTCCTAAGTGTTTTCATTTTGCTAGATTTGCTAGTTTTTTTCTGTTATGTGGTAATTCGGTTGTATACAAGTTGAGGTTCTTCAAAAACTCGAAAATATATCAAAAATTGTTTGTTGAAATGCAATATATATATGTATATGTGTAGTTAGGAGTCAAATATACATATATGTAAATATATATATGTATACAGTATTTCGATATATAAACCAATGATTTTGGTTAAAGATAAGTCAGAAAAAGAATTTAATAATTTTGCTATGAGTTAGTTCTCTGGTATGCGGGCGTAGTAAGTTTATGTATGTATGTATGCATATATGTATGTATGCATGTATGTTTGTATGTGTGCGTGTATAACTCCAATGTATGTAGATAAGTAATATAAAGTCTTGATTACAACAATTTTGGTATACAAATAGCAGCAAAATGAAATGAAAGCCTTAAAAAGTCATTTTCCATTATTAATAAATTATAAAAATGTGTTGGTGTAGGTGTGTGTGAGTATGTGTGTGTGTGTGTTTGTGTGCACGTTGTGTGTTGCCTTAGTAAGTTGCCTTATTGTTAGTTTCTGCTGCTGTTGCTGATTGCGTATACGTCACGTAAGCCTCGAAAAATATGCACAAAGCGGCTCTAATACTGTAAAATTGTTGCTTGTTTCCGTTTCCGTTTTCCTCGTTTTCAGCTGTAAAGTAATTTTGCTCACATTTGATCGCATTTTTATAAAAAAGCTAGGTAGGTTCGCGTCAGTGTCTAGTCTTCTGTGTAAATGTGTATTAGGGTGTGTGTGTGTGTGTGCGTGTGTGTGTTTGTGTGTGTACGTGTGTGAGGGTTGGTGTCTTGTTAATTGATATGTCTGAGTTCATATTGCACAAGAGTCTATGACAATATTTAGTCTCAAATACATATACATATTAAAAAGTATATATGTTGGGGTCTTTTACGAACCAAATTAGTGGTGAACTCAATATGGCATTTGTTGTAGTATTTGCTGCACGCAAGTGTAGAAATCGCGTTACATTTTATTCAATCGAAATATTTGCAAATTGTCTTAAGTGGTTCTTGTCATTAACTAATTAAAGCCAGTTTCAATTCAATAAACAATCTTATGCATCATTATCATTATCATTACTTTTACAATAATAATAATATTTGATCTGCGTCGTTCATTTAGATTACAGCACCACATTTTGTAATTTTACACGCAGTTCTTGCAAACAAACAGAAACTGCTTACAGAACTTTAAATGTAGTATGTGTAGTGTATATATATATATTTAGTTTTTCTTTTTTAAATTACGTTTACATCGAAATTCGCTAAATTGTGTAATTCTTGTATAATTTGCAGTTTATGTTTTATTTAATATATATATATATATTTAGTTTGCTTTGCTGCTTGGCGCTTGGCGAAAACTTTAAATACATGCTCCATATTTTTCTTTATTTTATAGCCCATATATTATACACAATTATTTGATTGGCTAGTGTCATAATTAAGTATAACATAATGATATATGCTTGTAATGTACATATATATATATATATATATATATATATTGTATGCTGTGATTCCTATTTTTTTTTTTTTTTTTTGTATTAGCAAGTCTTGAGTTTGAAGCTATAATTTCTTAGGCATAATTTTAGCTGAATTTTTTTTTTAGAGTTTTTTTGACGTGTGTTTTTTTTTATTTCTGCTAGATTCAATGCTTTTAAAACTTATTGCATATGCAGCTAAAATATTGTATTTATATTTTATGGTTTGCAGAGTGTGTGTGTGTGTGTGTGTGTGTGTGTCGAATGTTCTTATGTCCTTGCTAACGTAAGTTTGTCCGTGCGGGCTTTGCTTATTATCCTTCCGTCATTTGTACACTTTGAGATGTTGTGTCTAATTAACGCCATGAGGTTGCTAAATAAATATATCTATATTTATATATATATATATATATATATATATATATATATATATTCTGTTTTCGTATGCATGCGTGTAAATATAAATGGAGTATATATATTTTGTTGTTGTTTTGCTTTTCATTTTTTCGGGATCATGTGGATCACGTGGTTTATTGCTAATTTGACGCGATTTTTTCTCTTTGGATGCTTCGCTGGCGGGATTTGCTTACACATACCACTCCTTGACGTCTTTGGAGTCACGCTTCTTGGCCTTCGGTTGCACCAGACCCGCCATCTGGGGCCGTCCATCGCTGCCGTAACCAAGTGAACCACTGCCACTGGACATCATGCCGCCTCCGCCTCCGCCACCGCCACCGCCGCCGTTGTGTCCGTTTTGTCCATGATGCTGTTGTTGCTGAAGCTGGCCATGGAGTTGTCCTTGGTTGACGCCACCAGCTGCCTGATGATGCTGTCGCTGCTGATGATAGGAGCCATTGGTGCTGGTATTGCCCAGCAGAGCCGCATTCGGATTATGCGAACCATAAGCGGCTGCCTTTTCACTTTCCGTCTTGTAGCCACGATCGCCATTCGATTTGAGCCACAGGACGAGCAGGATAACGAGGATGACAGCAATCAGAATGCCAGCCACAATGCCAATGATCATCGCTGTGCGCTCCTCCTCAATGGAATTGATGCGTCCCCCCTTGCTCTTCGGACGATAGTTGTTCACATTATTGCTGTTGTAGGTGTTGCCGCCATATGGTCCATATGGCGGTGGATCGGGCTGTGGTGGCAACGGTGGTGGCATCGGTGGCATCGGATTCTCATCGGGCAGCTGTATACGCTCATGATCATGACTGCCACCACCACCACCTATCGCACCGAAGTCATCGTGTGTGGTTTCGCGTTCTGTGACTGTGGTGCGTATCTCTGGCACCATTGTGGTGCTGGTCGTCGTGGTTGTTGTCGTGGTGGTTGTGGATATTGTTGGCCTACTGCTGCTGGCGGTGCGTTGGGTAGTGGTGCTCACACTGCTGCTGCTGCTGCTGGTGCTGCTGCTAGGTTGGCTGCTAGACGTGCTGCTGCTGCCGGCACTTGGCACGGTGGTCATATAACTGGTGGTACTGCTGCCACCCACGCTGCTGCTGCTACTGCTGCTGCTGCTGCTGCCATGCTGTTGCTGTTCCGTGGTCACATCGCTGCGTCCTGTCGTCGAGGCGGTTACCAGCTCGTTATTGGACTCTGCAAGTGGTTAGCAGCAGTTTTTAGTGTTTCAGTTGGGCGGCAATTAGTGTTGTGGTGGTGTTTGTGCTGTGAGCAGTGTGCAGTGCTGTGCAGTGACAGTGCAACAATGCGACAGTGTTTGCCCCTCCCAGAAAGAATATACAGTCGAGCTGCCCTATATCGAACCGCCTTTATCAAACTAATTTTACTCAATGAGACTTTCACCCAAAGCCAAATTGAGCGTTATACAATAAATAATTATGGCAACAAATAATATAATAATATTTTGATAATTAAAGATAACCATCAAATATTATGTGTTCCAATTAATTATGTTAATAATTACTTTTGATACTTTTCTACTAAAATTAAATAGAAACAGTTTTACCAATCTAAACATTAAATTAATTAAAATCAATATTTAAAAAGTAAAATTTCATGTATATTATAATATTTTATGATGACTAGTTCTGAATTAGCTTTCGAGAGTCGCACTAGGAATAAAAAGAATAATACAAAATTCAAAATAAATACATATCGAACACATTGTTGATTTTTCAAACAACCTTCACAAAATAAAAATAAATGTGTTTAAACGATAAACGCTTGTATTATTAAAATTGGCAGTCATGAAACAGACTCATGGAAAAGGCATATCAAACATTTACTTAAGCCACAAAGAATTAAATTTAATTGATCTCCAGTTAAGACAAATTCAATTTGGGGAATGTTCGATTTAGAGTAGTTCGATTGCTGTCCCAAAATAAGTTTCACAATTAGTTTTATTGAACATAAAGTTAAAGAGCGTAATTTGATATTTGATATTTGATATTTGATAGAGATATGCTCATGCTGCTGCTGTTGTTGATATGTACAATTGGAAGATAACTGAACGTACATTGAGAACTGTACATTATTTATGTAGGTAAGCTAATCATGTGTGTAAGTAGTATGTAAGATAACTATGCAAAAATACTTTCTTTCTTTCACTATCTCTTTCCTACGCATACACATTGAGATTTATACACAGTGGTATCGCTACTGCTATATACAATACATATACATATATATGGGGTATACAAGGCTATCGAATGTACCCTCCTCTCTCCTCCTCTCTCATCCTCTTTCATCTTTTTCTTATTTTTCTTCTTCTTTATACCGCATTCCTCACAAAAACGCTTTTATTTCTGGTTTTGTATGCACACACACGCTCATGATCGGTGTGGCTGTAGTAGTTGTTGTTGTTGTTGTTATTGTTGTAGCATTATTTGGAGTTGTTGTTGTTGTTGTTGTTGTTCTTGTTGCTGTTGTTGTAGTTATTATTGTTATTGTTGTTGTTCTTGCTGTGCTTGTTGTTGGTGGTATTGCTCAGATACATATAATACACATATATATAAATATATGCTAAAGATATTTAAGTAGTTTTAGACACTGTCTAAGTATTTAGTAGGAGCTTTTGGCCCATGTGCATTGCATTTGTTATTTGCAACTAGACGTTAGCTTTGCATTTGTAATTCTTTATTTTTTATGCTTTTTTTTTTTGGTTTTTTTTTTTTTGGTTTTTACTTTAGTTAAATTTACAGAGTATCCAAGGCGCAATCACAGTCAGAAATATGAAGACGTATTCACATTCTGAAAGAGACACATAAGGCGTACTCATTGTCAGTTCAAAATTAGAAGCATCATCAACAACTGAGTGGATGAAGTGGAAACAGCTGAACTGAATCTGAAACTGAATCTGAATCTGAATCTGAGGCTGAAGGATGACACGAATGTGAAAGACTGAGTTTTGACATTTTGAGTATTGATTTTGAGATTGCGATTGCGATTGAGTTGTTTTTGGAAATTTAAAGTTGGTTGAAGTTGTTTTTTTTTTTTTTTTTGTTGGGCTGATCAATGGCTGTTGTATATGTGTATATATGTATGTAAATGTATATGTAGTTAGCTTAGTTACTATTAGTTGGTATATATGTTTATATATGTGTGTAAGCGTTCAAAGCGTTGCATACTTCAAGGCGCGCAAAAACCCAGAGGACGCGATCACTAACAAAGAACATCATAAAACTGTAAAAGCATTTGGAACTAGAAACACACACGTATTTTTTTCATTCGCCAACTATGTATGTACTAGGCATATATATATATATGAAATTCTATATATATATATATATAGATATTAAAAAGGAACCCAGAGCTTAACCGTGACAACGTTCTAGTTCTACTTACATACAGTGGAATATATGTGTTATAATTACTTGAACAATACAGTTTTGTTTGCTAGCTAAGATAATGTCTGATATGATTTGTGTGGCTGTGTGATGCAAATGTCAATGACAAAATGACACCACACTGGCAACAAAAAAACAAAGGGAAATAAAACAAATAACATAACTAATGTTGAATGTCCGACTCACCTGCACCCTTTGCCGTCGATGTTGAGGTGAACTGCTCCGTTGTCTCACCATAATCACCGGAGCCATGAACACAATCCTCATCGTCGCAGGCACGCTCAGTGCCGTTGTTGTTGCTATTGTTGCCACTGTTATTTGTGTTATTGTTGTTGCGATCGAGGCCGAGACTGTTGCCCTGCTGCGTGGTTGTCGTCTGTTTGGTGGGTGGCACATAGACGGGCGTAATTAGATCATCCCCGCTGCCCGATTCGAAGGGTGGCGTGCATTCGTCCTCATCGTCGCCGCGACAGCCGGATCCCGCACCGGAGAAAATCAGATCGTCTATCGCACCCGGATAACCACTCGCCGGCGTCTGTCGAGTAGAGTTCAAAGTCTAATTTTACTTCAGTTGATCTGGCGCCGACCTGGCCAAACGTTTTTTTTTTGTATGTCAGTGTTAACTGAGTTGAGTATGTGCATTACAAGTATAAATATGTATGTGAAGCCATGTTTTATGTGTTTTTTTTTTTACTGATGTAATGATTTTATTGTACCTAGGGTATAATACTGGAATATCGGTTTTGGTTTTGGCAAATGTGCAATTTCAGAGAATCGCCTTGTGATTGTTTTTTATAACAGGACCACGAAAAAATCTTTTCTCACTAAATGCGCATTTTAAATAATATTCTCTAATGGTTTTTTAAAATGTGAAATTGCTTTATTTTTACTTAGCTGGACGAGACAAACGACGCCAAATAGAAAAGGATTATTGCTGCAATTGTCAGTCAGTGCATTAATTAGAATAGCATATTTTTTAATGCAAAAAATCATTATTAAATCTCTAACTTTTGTGTATCTTATCCGAACTTAATGCAATTGTTGATCAATATTAAAAAATAGTATCACTTGGAATGCGAGAATCAGTTGGACACACCTAAAAACATGGCTAGATGCCATCTTCTGTATGTTATATAATATTGCACTTCATTGTAGACTTTTTACTCATTTTAAATGGGCTTAAAAGAATTTTACTAAATCACTTTTTCTATATATTCACTGCCAATTGTATTCCTAATCCTGATGACAGATCCTTTCGTCTCGACCAGAGTTCTCTAGATATATCTTTAGCAGAAGATAGCATTTAATATGTTAAATTTTGTTGTTCATTTTTTAAGAATATTTATCCAAGAAAGAAAAAGATCCCTTCCCACTAGAGTGTTGTTTGTCTGAGTAGGACTGTGTGTGTGTGTGTGTGAATGAATGTGCTGGCAGATGTGTGAGTGTGTATTAGTATATTTGTGCAAGATATAGGTGTGAATATGTGTAGAGTCATGCAGCGTTAGTGCGCTCAAACGAGTACAGTTACAGTACAAACAAAATGATAATTCTATCTGCATATTGTTGTATTTAATATGTTTGCTATACATATGTATATAGTAATTGTAAATGTGCATGTGCATTTGCATGTGTGTGTATGTGTGTGTGTGTATGCGTGTGTTAGTATGTAAATATTCTCAAATTGATTATTGCATATACTGTGCTGTGTCAGAGAACAGTCAAATAGCAGTTAGCTGAGGTTAGTGGCAAATTTTGTATTTTTTTTTTGCTGTGGGTTATTTTGCTGGTGCTGGTTATAAAAAGCGTTACGTTAAGAAAAACGCTGATGGAAACGAGGAAAATAAATATTGGTTATGTAAATAAATCAAATTTTGCATTTACACTAGCTTATACATTTAGTTGCTAATACGTTAGTATTTAGTTTTTTTTAAATTTAAGCGTGCAACCAAATTTCCCCGAACTTAATGATGGATGGACATTGGGTAGACACGTGTTGGAGAAACTTCAGAAACTGTACATTAGGCAATTCTGGGGAAAAGGGGTTTACACAACTTAATGAAATTGATTATTATACGATATTTGAATTTAGTATTTGTTGAGTAAAGAAAGAATTTTGAATAAACTTGGTTTTTTTTTTTGTTTTGGTTACGATGAAGAGAAATACTTGAAAAGTTGAAAGTTGAGAGGAATTCAAATAAAATTTCAAATAAATTCCCTAACCTGCTGCATTCTCTGCAGATCATTTCTATCTAATACTCCAGTTACCAATTGAACATCTCCCCGTATGGTGATATGAGGATCGCGTTCGACGGCCAAATCCAAAATGCGCTGCTTGTTCACTGACAAACCGGCAATGACACCAGCAAATGGCCGCTCAATCCTTGTGCGACCGTTGCGACTGAATTTGCCGCCCACTTGTATATTGGACATGGTGTTGAATACGGTTGAATGGTGGCCTGGCAAACAGAAACAGAAACAGAAACAGCAAATATCATTATTAAGGATTTTTGATATATAACACTAAACTCACCCTGGGGTGTGAGTGCCTGTACATTATAGTCGTCCAGCTGGAGCGTTGCATTTCCACCCTTGCGCGAGAATCGCACCACATGATAGGCATTATCGTTGACCTTGGTGCCAATTTCGCCCAGCGGCAAATCGACGCTGCCAATGTTATAGACCATAAAGATGTTGCCCTCGACCAGCTCAAGTTCCATATAATCCTGTGTGGTGGCACTCTCAATGCGCAACAGCACCGCATCCGGTTTGGTGGTTATGAAACCCAATGCCACATTGTCCTCCTCGGTATCCGCTTGCGTGTTCTCCGGGAAATTATACTGCACCATGCCCTTGTTATTACCAAACTCATAAGCAATCGACTCTGCAAGATGAGGACAAAGATTAGTAAAACTTTGTGTGGCATTGCTTGTGGCATTGATTGTTTGTTTGATCAGCACCCACCGTCGTAGCAAGTCGGACCCGTGTATGATGTCATGTCGCATTCGCAGGCATAGGCATTCCATTGCTGCACGCAGACACCGCGATTGGCGCACGCATTCTGGCTGCACTTGGTGGGTCCTTCGCAACCGCTGACCACCAGGGAGCTGGGCACAACCGCATCGGTTGTGACCGATGGCGATGTATCGCCCAGATCCAACGATGCCAAACAACCCTCAAAGCCGGAGCGCGACGAAATCGAACCGGGCAACTTCGAGTACATGTCCTTAAATACGCCCCCAATGTAGAGTATGCCGGCCAGCTCCAAATGCATATTATTTCCGGTCAAGGTGATAATCTCAAACGAATCGTCCACGGTGAGGGTGTGCGTTTTGGGGCCCGGCCGACGAATGCTGACCTGATGCCAGCGATTGTCGTTCATGTGGATGCGTGACTTATCCCTCATCGTTACAGGTCCGTCGCCCAGATCGAATGTGTAATGGATGTGTCCATTGACCAGCTCCACAGCAACGAAATCATTTCGTCGCCCACCATTAAACACCAGCAGACCATTCGGCTCCACTGTCTTGAAGCGAAAGTCTATCGAAATACTGGTATAGGCTTTGAGCATGGCCAATCCCACATAGGAGTGCTTGGAGCGAAACGTTGCCGCATGATACGGCTGTCCAGATGGGGAGTTGACAAAACGCGCTGTCAGCTTAAAGGTGGCACTGGGCAGGGCTGACAGCTCCGGACCCAGAGATTTCACAATATCCAAGTAGCTAATGTGGAAGAGGCAATTACTTTAAATACTTGCAGCAAACGAAAAGCGATGGTTTTCCATTATTATTATTAATATTATATTATTATTCATTTTTGAAAACCCAACCAAATAATTGTAATAAGTTTTGCAAGGGAGGATCTTTCGGCTTACCGCTGGCCATTGAACATGAAACCCTGCATTTGCCCCACAAAGTTTGGCATTGTCGAGGTCATCTGGATCTCCTCCTCGGCGTGGAAGAGGCCGCCTAGGTGTATGGATCTTATCTCCATGGTGCTGTGGCGTCCCAGTATTGTCTCAGCTGTGCAAAGAATACAGCAGAGTTTGATAAAACTCGGGGGGTTCGGGATTATCGGGGTTTGTGCCAGCCTTGGCTTGCTCTAATAGTTTAGTTAGTTTAGACTAGGCATAGTACCGTTAACATTTTGATATATAGGCATACATATATATATGAAGAGACGTATATTACGTACGTATTCAAAACATATGGATATTATTGATTATATGAAGTTAAATTGTTGTTTTTGTTGTTGTTGGTGACAAACGAATGTATTAGTTACAAGAAGCACATACGCATATTATATGTATTCAAATATTAATTAGTATATAGTAGTAGTAGTAGAGTATATAGTAGTAGTAGTAGAGTATATGCATTTTAGTAGACATAGAGCTAAAGTTTGATTCAAAATCAGTTCAAGCAGTTGTTGTAAGTTGGTGTCACTTTTGACAGTGGACTAGAATTGTCAATGCAGCTTGGGTACATACTAAAGAAAGGTGCAATTACGATAGTTAGTCATAAATACATATGTGTACATATGTATGTGTTGTTAATTTTTTTTTTTTTTTTTTTTACTTTTCAACTGATTAATTTAAGAATAAAAAAAAGGAAATTGATAAATTAATAACTTCTTGCTGCGGCTTTGCTCAAAACAGAAAGAAAAGTAAGAAGAAATTAGAGTAGACGGTAGTGTGTAGTAAAATAAGTAGTATTTTTTTTTTTTTTAGTTAGGGTGCTCTTGTCTCATATACATATACATATATATCTACACACATACATACAGTGTAGTAGTTGTAATAGTATATGCCACCTTTTTTTTTATGTGTTATGGTGAGTTATCATTATCATTACGAGTACTTTTACTTGAGGCGGTGACATTTGAAATTCGTTAGGTGCATTGCTTGAAACTAGAACGTAAAGAGTTATTTTGTTTTTTTTTTTTGCCTAGACTCTAAACGCCAAGAACTGATAAAAAAAAACATATATAAATGAAATCAAATCGAAATCAATGGCAATTTTTGCTGCTGCTTTTGAACGACATTGAAACTAAACATCGATTTTTAATTTATACTCGAAATCTTGTATACTTAATGTAAATATGTTGTGTGTGTTGTGTGTATGTGTGTGTGTATGTTGTGTGTGTAACCTCGCATGTCGTTGTTTGTTGGTGTTTACGTGTGTGTGGTGTGGGACTACGTGTAGCTAATAACGGTGCAATTGCCACAAATGAGCCAATGGTCAATGGGCACCACATTGCGCATACGACACGTGGGCCGGCATGGTGAAGAATGATTGATACCTAGACATGCAAATGACTGCAAAAAGCGATGATGACGATGGAGACCAAAAGAGAGAGAGAGAGCGAGTGAGAGAGAAGGAGAGAGATTTAATGAGCTTGGAAATTGATTAAACTAGGTGAAAAGCGAAAAGTGGAACACAGTTTGTTGCAGTTCCTTTGCAACCATATAATTAGCCGCATTTATATTTGAATTGTGACAAGCTTAAATAAAGTACTTCAGACAGAGACAGAGCGAGACACAGAGAGAAAGATTAAGAGTAAAAGAGAGAGAGAGAGAGAGGGAGAGCGTGGCGTTGGCATGTACAGCAAGTCATGCGATTTTTGACTATTATTTATTCAGAGTTATTAATTTAGTGTGTTTGTTTTTTTTTTTTTTGTTTGTTATTTGCAGGTGCGCACATGCAAACGTTCACATGTGTGTCGGTGTGTGTGTGTGTGTGTGTGTATTAGTGTGCAATTCAATAGTTGTGTGCGTGCGTGGTGCAGCAAATATCCGAAATAGTGAGTGTGTGTGTGCGCTAGTGTGTGTGTTTGGCGTAAGGCTAGGCAAAACGGCTCGAAGGAGCCGGCTATTTGCCGTTGCCTTCTTGCGTTGACCAAGTTGCTACTCTGTACACAGGACACAGTGCGAAACTAATTTGTACGTTTGGACACGTTTTGCTTGCGGTTACTATTGTTACTTGTTGTTATTTGTTGTTAACGAATATATAGTTTACTTAACACAAAGCTAATTAAATATTAAATGGTGCAAAATTACAGCCCTGGGTGCTTCAAAGCATTGTTTTGTCCCCTCGTCTCGATAAGTCACAGGTCGCGTGCGTTGCGACAGCATTTTCATTTTCAATTTCATTTTCATTATATAAGTAAATATATAAATACATATATATATATATTTATTATATAATATATATTTGTCGTCACGCTCCGCATCCTTGACGCGACTTTTATCGAGCGATTTGGCAAAAAAATGCTTCACCGAGTTCTTGCGTGTCGATTTTTTTTTTGCTCTCGCCTAAAAGAATTGAAAATATTTTCGTTGGTTTTTATTATTCTCTTTTGTAATTCGATTTTTTTTTTTTTGTTATTCTAATTTGTATTGCATTCTTCTTCTTGCTGTTTGCATTTTTGAAATAGAAAAGGTCATTAAGATCACGTTTGTGATTAGGAAATTGCATTTGCATTCGACATTACTTGCTGTTGTTGTTATTGTTGCTGTTGTTGCTGCTGTTGCTGTTGTTGCATTTGTTGCTATTATGTATTGTATTGCTCTAAATGTTTTCATTTTGAATTAGACACTCATGAAACCAACTGTTCACACACCACACATGTCGTTTAAATTATTTAAACTGAAGCTATTTAAGCACACACTTTCATTGTTTAGCTTATACTTAGTAGTTATGCCTGTAAGTACAAATTTCTTTTATATATACATTAAAATCATAATAAATAAAATAAGAAAATACAATAAATATAAAAAGGTCCTTGATGTTGAGTCGGACAATTTAATAGTGTTTATAATATTAATAGTAGAAAACGGAATTTTACCCATTTATAATGGGATAACAAAAAATAACCATTGAAAACCTCAATTCATCTGCTGACTTCTCAGTTTAATTTTTAAATTAAAAAATCGGTCCAACCAGCTAGTATATATATATATACATTTTTTTACTCAAATGGTATCTGAGTATTTTGACCGGCCGAAACAGTCTCACTTAGTTTTTTAAAACGAATAACTTCAAACAGTTTAAAAGAATACCGGATAGTTGTGTTCGGATTTTTTATACTTTACGTATTTGAATCGGAAACTAAATATTGGTTTGACACTTGACACTTGATTATAACAGAGAATTATATATTTAGATAAATAAAATTATATATTGTGATTAAATAATTTTTTATAGAAAAAAAAACGTTTCGTTCAAAACTCAAAGCTCAACATCAAGGCAATTGTTTTAAAGAAATGTTGAAAGTAATTCAAAAGGAAAAGGAATATAAATTATCATTAATCATGTACAACTATAAATACTCAAATATTCATATTTTGATGACATAACAATTTACAAGACAATCATATTTTAAATATATGTATATATATTTTTATATAACATTCAATGCGATTTTAGCAGCTGAAACTGTACACCTGTACTTGTTCATTTAAAATGAAAGCTATTCTTGTTATTATTATTCTTGTTTGTTTAGAATTGTTTATTTTATACATAGGATATAGATTTGCATTTTATTAGTCATTTTTGGTAATTAATCGTTAATCGCTGGTTGCTGATAAATTCATTTAATTTGAATCGAAATGGGAATTGGCAATCATAGTTTAAAAATCAAACAAAATACTTATATGGTTGTATAGAGAGAGGTATCGCAAATGAAAACACAACATCAAGATGTTTGAAAAAGTCTCAAAAAACTAACGAGAGTCAAATAAATGATTATAGTATGAAGGAGAGAGATTGGCAAGTTTGAGTTTGGGTTTATTCAAATGGGCAAGTCGTAACGAATCTTTCAAAAATGTTCACCAAACCAATAAAAAGAAATGAATACAACAAAGTAAATGGAGGTGGAAAAGTTGAAGGTTTAAGATACATAATTTGGTGAAAAAGGCGTACAATGTATATGGTGTAACGGTGATTGTGAATATATATGAGTATACGTATACGTATGTGTGATGATCGGACATCGCCTCTATATATATATGTATTTTGTATATGTCCGTTAATAAGAAAATGTGTGTGTGTGTGTTTGTGTGTGTGTTTGTTTATCATGAGAAACATGAGCAACAAAGAAATGTTTGGGAAAAACCAACGCATATGATATTTATATATCTTTAAGTTTTCCATAATTTGTTTATCATTTTTCTTAGTTTTTGATTTGGCGTACAACATTTTGTTATATGTATATGTGTGGTTGTTTTGTTGTGTATGTGTGCGTGTGTGTGTAGAACGTAGTTAACTTAAAAGCTCTCAAAGTAAAAAGTAAAAGTTTTGGAAAAAAAACAACTTATAAACCGCTGCTGATTACACTTATTGTTATGTATCTCAATTTTGACTTGAATTTTTACAAATCTTAGCACCTTAACACACCTTTACGCAAAGTGGGGTCGTGGGGGCTTGAGGGTGGCAGAGGGGATATATATATATATATATATATATATATATCTTTGTATTAGCTATAGCTATCAACATAATGCACTCATCAATTATTTCGACATTGGAATTTGGATCGATTGAACTTGGTCTGCTTTGATGAGCTTTTGGGGGGGCACTTCAAATTCAAAATTTGAAATACGAAACTAACAAACAGAGATGCGAGTAATAAATATGCATTTTAGCAGGTTAACTCGAGTATCGAGTATAGAGAATCGGGAGTTTCCTTTTGGAATAAAAAAACGACACGGCACGACACGTAGTAGGGCAATAGATGTGCTGTTGATACATACATAACATACCCCTGACGGGGGGAGCCCCGTCAACTTGTAGTCGCAGATTAGACGCTCTACGTGAAAAGCGTATCGTATGCCAATTATTGTCATTCAGCACCGACTGCCCAGCGAGCAAGTTCTGCAAGGGAATTGAGAATCACACAATATATATATATATGTTATTTTTGGGCAAATATTTTTGAATCTTGGTCCATTGCTTACCTTCTCGCGATCGCTGAGACGCACACTGGCGCGTATTCGACCAGCCACGAGAGCGATTTCAAGTCGATCTGGGGAATTGGATTCGGCACTGGTCAGCAGAAGCAAACCAGCCGGTCGTGACGTCTTGAAGCGTATCACCAGCTCCTCCGTTTGCGTCTTGGTGCCCTGTCCATTTGCCAGCCAAATGGTCATGTGCTGGCTGCCATTAAAGGCCAGCGTGGCCAGCTCCCGGCCGCAGGTAGGTCCGCCGTACAGTGTGGCCGAACAGTCGCAGATGGGTCGATTCCAGCCCTCAAGGCATGTGCCGCCATTTAAACAGGGATTGCCGGTGCACACATTGGCCTGCACGTGGCACGATGGCTTGACAGAAGCTATAAAGCATGTCTCATTATTTAAATGACAAATATACTTAGCCTACACTCACAAAAATATATGACCAAGAATTTAGTGATTAAAGATTTAAAAAAAACATAGATTATAATAATATAATTATAATATTATAATTAATATATTATTTTGTTATTTTTTATCATTACTCGAACAAAAATTTGGAAGGCTTATGTAAAAAATTCGTTTATTGTTAATATATAAAGTCATTTAGGCTTAGGCCCACCGATTGTTCTTAGTGTACACATTCATGCACTAATTTCATGCCATTAGCTTACTCACCGGAGTCCTGGACGCGTGCAAAGGCAGCTATATCGATCGCCTTTCCACTGAGGACTAGGTCACGCAAGCAGCCAACAAATCCCTGACGCAACGTCGCCGTCCAGATGGCTGCGGGCCAGGCGATGCTGTTGTATGCCGGGCCCACGCCACCCACATACATGTGGCCATCCAGCTCGAGTATGGTGCCATCACCGGGTGTACGGAAATCGTTCCAAACCCCATCCACACTCACCTTTGCATCGCGTCCGTTCCGGCGCAGAATAAGATCGTGCCAGTCGCCGTCGTCCACGCGACGTCGCGAGGCACGAATCTTTGAGGCACCCGAGCCCAGATCCAGATGTATATAGATGTGCCCATTCAACAGCTCAATGGCAATCAGCACGGGCTGTGTGCAAAGTAAAAGTGGACTTAGCAACTCTGTCCCTGGTAATGACTTGGAGGACTCGGCGTAACTTACGTTCTTGGCGCGTGGCTGCTTGGAGCCAGTGGCTAGGATAATTATGCCATTCGGTTCCTTAGTGCGAAACTTGAAGCTTATCGAGCTTTGCTTGCCCGTCTCCCACGGCGGCAAAACCTTGAAGGTAAAATGGGGCACAGTTTTAGGCAGAAACAAAACTTTAATGTTTGGCGACTCACCAAATGCGATTCGCGTGTGGTAAATGTGACTGGATCCTGGGGATCACCGCTGGGACACTGATATTCCAAATTGCCTGCCACCTGTATTAGCTTGGAGCCACTCTTGGCCAGATCAATGAGATTCAGATTCAATGTATCCGCCGAAAACTCCACTTTGCGCAAACAGC
This sequence comes from Drosophila melanosoma, assembly GCA_035042045.1. Taxonomy (NCBI): domain Eukaryota; kingdom Metazoa; phylum Arthropoda; class Insecta; order Diptera; family Drosophilidae; genus Drosophila; species Drosophila melanosoma. The sequence goes on along the minus strand of JAWNLY010000055.1, from coordinate 1,688,958 downwards.
CCACAAAATTGTTGTGGACTCGAGCGCCGAGCAGAGCTCGAGGATTAACAGCACCGCCGACATAGACGCGTGACGAGGAGAGCATCGTAAACTTGCCGGCAATGTGCGAATGATCCGTGTAAACATCATCCACCACGGTGACGAGCTTTATCACAAAGATTAAGATTAGTTGCAAGCCAGCTAGCATTACTTATAACATAAAATCGCCCTACATTTTAGTAAATATAATTCAAAAAGTATACTTCTAAGGCAGACAACAGCTAAACTTTAATACAAAATCCGAGAAAGTATATTTCATTGAATGCTTATGAGTGATTTACTAAAATTTGGGGCAATTTTGTTGCTGAGTGTTGACAACTAGATAGGAAACACACCCGACAGAAGCTGGTTATGGACGAGATTTCCTGAATGCGCCGGTGCACGGTGACCTTGTGCCATTGATGATCGTCAAAGCGGACCTTGGATGGCTTAATATGCATCTCCTGCTTGCCATTGGCCAGGCCCATGGTCAGTGAGACGCCTCCGTCGCGCAGCGCTAAGTTAAGATAGTCGGTGCCGTGTCCGGTGTAGAAGAGCAGACCGTTTGGCTGGCGTGTTCGAAAATAGAACGAGATGGCATCCTGGGCACTGACAATCGGTTCAGCGCCCGTCTGGCCCAAGTCGTACGAGAGGAACTGTGTACCGCGGAACGTTGCTTCAGATGGCGCCTTCTCCTTCTCACAATACTGGCCATCGTACTCAAGATTGCGACACTCGCATATTGGACCCGAATCTGTGGATATGCATATACCACCATGCTGACAGGGATCGTTGCGTTCACACGCATCCGTCGTGTTCCCACGAACACCCTATGGAAATTAATCGCAAGCGAATTAAAACTGTTTCCCCATATACAGTTAAACATAAATAATAATTCATGTTGTCGATCATTATCGATAGATACTTTAAAAAGACAACAATATTCGATATGAATTGAGGATATAAATATGTTTTAGGAGCCATTTGATGATTTGACAAACGTACTTGAATATTTAATCAATAATAATAATAAATATTTATTTACCCAGAGTATTTTAAAAAACGCATCAGAGGAAATTATGTTTTAAAGTTTTGAGGCAACCTAAACTAAATTTTTATTAAGTTTATGATGTTTGCAATTGAATATTTTAGGTACATGTTGCCATGCTATAATTGAGTGCATATATTAGCATGTTCTTTATATTCTTCATGGCAATTCCTTTATTAAAATCTGCACAATCAGGCGTGCTCCAATTTGTAAAAACGGAAATGCTTTTCATGCTTGCAACATGCAAAAGGAAGATTTTTGTTAAGAACGAAAAAAGCGGAAAATTTGTACGCAAATTGGAGCAAGCCTGTATATTTGATATATTGTGCGCATAGAAATCGTACTCTGCTTATTTAAATTAGTTTATTGAATTATGTATAAATTAAGTAAAATAAAATAAAATTCTGCAAATTCTTAAGACCTTGCTAGAAATTTTCTACTTATATTCTTAACAGCAATAAAATTCTTTAAAACATAATCAATCAAAAGATTGTTTGTACGTATTACATTTTATAAATTTTGGACTAATTGAAAAACTTACCCTTAATCCTCTCTCGCGTGGCGGCATCTCGGCATGATCACAAGGTGCATCGCCGCATTTAATGTCGCGCGGCTGTTTCATCTCCTGTCGCCTGGTAATCCCACCGGGCTGATCCGCATAGACCAGATTGCGGATGGCGCCACGGAAGCGTGGCTCAAAGATGACGCTGGGCAAAGCGAGCAGTGCAAGTTTGCTGCTATACCAGTTGGGCATGCCACCCACATACACATCCGAGTTGCTGGCAAACTTGCCAAACTGGAACTCTTTGCCCTTGGTTGATCGCTGCTGTGAAACCCCATCCACAATCAGTGAGGTCTGCTCATCATTGCGCAGTACCTGCACCTTATGCCAATGCCCATCGTGCAGTTCTCGCCCCACCGTTATGATCTGGGCACCTCCACCCAAATTATAGCGCAACCGGAGTGCTCCCTCAACTAGTTTCAGTTCAAAGAAATCATAGGTGCCCCCATCATCGGTATAGAGCACCAGGCCATTAGGTTGCTCCGTTTTGAACTCCAGCTCCAGCGTTCCATTCAAGCCCGTATACCACTTGCGAAACGTGTAAAAGGAGCTCTGCGATCCATCCAACTGAAATCCAGCACTGATCGTTATAAAACTAGCCACCAAACTAACGAGGAGCGCCGTCACAATCAGCACTCGATACGAGCGACGATACTCCACCACTATGGCAGGACCAGAACCAGGACCAGGTCGAGAACGAGAATATGGACGAGAACGTGGAGCTTTCAGTGGGTGCGGGTGGCTTTCGGGTTTTGATACGGATACGGATTCTCTTCGACGGCATCGCGCCTTATTGAATAGCAAATCGGAGGAGCAGGTGGTGCTAGTTGGTGCTGCATCTGCCTCGGGCAGCAGCCGCGTCTCATTGTCCTGCGAGCGTAACAGCAGCTTGGCGGTGTGATCGCTATCCATTTTGTGAACGTTCTCAATGCTGTGGGCCGTCATTGCTCCAAGTGCATAGTCCTTGGCGTTTATTGTACGTATATTTATATATATTTATATATATATATATATATATATATGTATATATATATATATTTACCTATCCTTGAAGCTGTGATATGTTGCACTTGGCGCGCTCATTCACTACACGCACAGACATACACACATTGACAAACAGTCACACACTGATAAACACACACAGAGTTGCGCGCGTAAAACGTAAATGTCCCCTTCGTATTCTCCTTCGGATTTCTTGTTCGTGTTTCGGTTTCGTATCTCGGCTTCGTATTCCAGTCCTTGACGGGCAGCTTTCTGTTACTGTGTTTCGTGGGCGCGTGCCCTTGTATTAGTGTATACTATTACTACACAAGACCGAAGCACATTGGAATTTTATCCGCGCGTCTAACTTTCATTGAACTTTGCTTTCAAGAGAGTGAGAGGGAGAGCACGCGACGACAGACACAAAGTGTAAGAGAGTAACATACAGAGAGAGAAAAAGAGTGGAATGCTCGTATGCGCGAAGTTGGCTGCGACTGTTGTTACGCTGTTACCGTTATCTATTTGGACTTTTGGCTTATTTCTTACTTTTTCTCGTTTTGCTAATTTTGCCTTGTTTTGCACTTTTTATTACAATGTTCTTGAAGTTTTTGGCATTTTTTACACTTTATTTTCATAATAATGCTTGGAAAATTGCTTAAGAACGTGCACATTTTTTGTTTCTCCTGGACAGTTTTTGTTCGTGATTGAAAGCCGTTAGCAGCATAACATGTGGCTAGGCGCATGGGTAGGAAAAGCTCGCTGCTTACTCCCTCCACCCGAAGCTACGCCTGGCGCTGCCTGGGCGCCCACAAGCGCCTTGTCGTACATGTACATACTAAAAATCGGAAAAAATTTTCACTTCTCGTAGGCGAAAAAATTGTATGATTTACTATTTACAGCATTTACAATTGTTATTTATTATTTACAGCACATCACCATCAATTTTATTTGTGTATTAATACAAGTATTGATTTCAGCTTAGAGCTTAGAGCGAATATCGCTTACACAATTGTTCAAACATAATTTGTAGCACACACTTTTTAAAAATTTTGTCAGTCAGTTTTTGGAAATTATGAATTTAGCGTTATAATTTTTATATTGGGAAACAAAATAAATGTATGGAAATTTTTTGTAGAGTATTGAATCCAAACGGGGATACAAAAATTATGTGTTGAATTTTATTCAAACGTGTCTTTCGCTGCTCGCTGGTTGTAATATCGATCTGCGCTGCATTCACGACAAGACTGAACTGCAATTTCAAACTCAATTTCTTCGCAGTGCTTCCAATGGATAACGAAAGCTCCGTCTGCGTATTCACAGATTGCTAGCATGCGACCAAGGCGACGTAACTGATGCGCTACACTCAATATAAAACTCAACAAATAGTAATAAAATGTAAAGCATAAATAGTAAAATTGTCTATAAAATGAATTAACTGTACATGTATATGTATATGTATATTTATATATATGTATATGCATTTTATTCAACTAATTTTTTCCCGTGCACCGATTTGCTCCTAGATGTATGCAGTGGAAAAGATGTTGCTTTGGGTTGCAGGGCATCAGAATGCCAAAAATTAAAAGCTTTTTTACTTTGACGAGCCATGCATATGCGTACTAGTAACACACATACACTGACACACACACACACACAAAGGCACACACATGCGTAATGAGCACAGAACACGCAGGTTCATAACCTGCACCACTCGAAGCGTATTAGAAGGGACAGGATATACACACACTCACACACACATAAACATGCACATACAGGGACAGGACTACGGCGACCCGTGTAAATTCCTTGACATTTATCACACACCACACAACTTCGACAGTTCGGCGTCAAACTCGATTTGCATTTGCTGCTATGCCTTAAATCGAGTGGGAGTGTGTCCCCTTGTGTGTGTGTTTGTTGTCTGGTCGCATTTGTGTGCGTATGTGTAAATGGAACTTTAGAATTTTAGGGTGCTTATAAAATGCAATTTTACACGAGACATTGCAAGGCCGACGCGATTTTATTATAATAAATATGTGTGTGAATGTGCATACATTAACGTCACTTTACACATTTTGTGAAGGCACGCACTGACAATTACGCATTTACTGCAATATTTTGCATTTCATTTAAATTCTTCACGAATTCGAGGACATTAACGGGTTATCCTTGCGGATGCTTAAACTACTTTGCTGCAATGTACTGAAATGTGACAACTGAAAAGTATGTAGCAGGCAGCTTTAGGTCGAATGCGCACAAGGTGTTTCAGGCGAACCGTGAACTTAACGACACTATTTATTTTTTAAGGTAAGATCGTGCTTTATGCAATAGAATTACTTAAAAATATATATAATTTAACAGTTATAGTACATGTACTTATGCAGCTAAAGTAAACTTAAATTTCAAATAGAACATTTTGTACAAAATTATTAATATTTATGTTAGCTGTGTGTAGAGTTTTTAATTTAAATATAATTTCAATGTATGCGTCGGTGAGCTTCACCGATCATCTCTTTTACCACAACCCCTGTGTTGACCATAATCGAGCTTCTCTGTTGATATTTATTACTATTTTGAGCTTATCAAACACTCTACAGGACTGCTCAAGTTTACTATCTGTACTTATAAGAACAAGAAATTAAACTAGCTTAATTAAAGTACACTCGAGAAAAGAATATACAATTAAAATAAAAATTACAATTTAGAATTATACAATAACAGAGGCAGCGATGTGTTTTAGACGGTTAATTCAATTGCAAGTAGAAGTGTTGTAAAGTACGCATAAAAAGCTCACCGATCATCTTGCCCACCTCCACCCCTGTGTCGAGCTTAATCGAATTTTTCGATTGGCGTTTACAGCTGATTTAGGCTTATCAAACACTTTACAAGAGCGCTAAAGATTACTATTTAAAGTTTACTTATTCCGACAAACACAAAATTAAACGCGCTAATTTAAAGCACACTCGAGAATAGGTGATTTGTTGACGTATTCACGTTTGATTTCCCCACTTACATAATGCTTTTGAGTCGCTTGACAACAACAAATCGCCTGCTGCCTGGCATTGCGTCCAGATGCGTTCACTCGGAGCGCAAAGTTGCCGTCAAAGGCGCCGGCGATTTACATATTGTGGAAAGTGGCAGCGGAAAGAGAAGTTTGCTGCTGATGCCCGGTGCCCTGGGCTCCGCATGGACGGACTTCAAACCACAAATTGAGCAGCTGCCCAAACTGTTGCCAGATCATACGATCATTGCGTGGGATCCGCCCGGCTATGGAAAATCGGTGCCGCCACAACGTAAATTTGATTTAGAATTCTTTCGCAAGGATGCCGAAGCCGCTGTGAATCTCATGCGTGCCCTGGACAGACCTAGATTCTCCATTCTTGGCTGGAGCGATGGTGGCATCACCGCCCTCATCATAGCCGGTCGTCATGCGGACGCCGTGGAAAGGTTGGCCATTTGGGGTGCGGGCGCCTATCTGGTTGAGGACGAGGTGAAGACAATGCAATCGATTCGCGATGTGGCCAAGTGGTCGCCACGCATGCGTGAACCTATGGAAAAGATGTACGGAGTCGAGCGCTTCGCTCAGCTCTGGTCGGAGTGGGTCGATGCCTTTTGTGCGTTTCAAAAGCAGCCGTCTGGCGATCTTTGCCGCGCCGAAGTAGAGCAGATAGTGGCGCCCACTTTTATACTGCATGGCAAAAAGGATCCAATGATTGCGGCCGAACACATCCCCTGGCTAAGGCAAAAATTGGCCAACGCTAGCTATCATGAGTTCCCCGATGGCAAACACAATATTCATCTTCGGTATGCGGATGAGTTCAACAAACTCGTCGCCGATTTTTTCAAATA